>JAOWBW010002573.1:0-68245 GCA_026119855.1 Campanula takesimana
AGGAGGTGGCAACCCACTGGAAAGCGCCGCCGACGCCTTTGGAGCATTGCCCCCAGATTGAGTGCTAGTGCCAGTAGTAGGGCTGGTTGGCTTGGTAATGCCGGAGATCATAGGTTGAGTAGCCATTTTTAAGTGACAATTCAATAGATTTTTAAAACCAGTACCCCTCGTGGGTGCCAAACTGTTTTGGTAGAAAAAACAATGAAGTTCGATCTTGATTGGAAATCAAAATAAAGGAGGGACGGATGGAGTTAATCTAAAGAATTGAAAGAATTACTCAAAGATGTAACGAGGAAAGCCCTTGAGACAATAATCTCGCCGGCACAAAACCTCGGGAGGTGATTAAGAGACCTTCCTTCCCCAAACGGTTGTATTAATCACAGTAACTTTTGAGGACAATGGAGGTTTACAAGAGTTCTAGGCGTATGTTCAGTGTGTGTTTGGTGTTCCTCCATGTCTTTATTTATATACACTTCTAGATAACAAAAAACTCTAATACTAAAAATAACCAACTATCCTATCACCCGGGCCTCATCTCTTGACATGGTTGACGTGGTCAATAAGGCCTCAGACGCTGTTAAAATGATTTATCCCATGTGCTTAATGCTGTTCACCACCTGCAAAATTATTATCGAAATAGTGAATAATCAGTAATGTAAAATATACCTGTCGTTCAAGGCGTTGCATCTTTGAGGGAGTCGAAGTTAGACACATCTTGAAATTTTACCCACAACAGTGACAATTGTAAAACATTCAAAACCGACATTTTTCATTTGCTGAAAGAGGATTAGTGGTAGTGTTAAGGATTGCTTGTTATAGTGTCGATGGTAGTTTTAAAAATTGCATGTTGTAGTATTAAATAGTGTCGGTGGTATTATTGAAAATAATGACAGTCGTAGTGTTAAAAAATGTCAGTTATAGTATTGAAAAGTGTCAGTTATAGTGTCGAAAAGACCAGTGAATTTTTATAAATTTCAATTATTTACAAAAATGTCACTTACCTTGTACAAAAGTTCTTAGAAAATTGTCACAACAGCAGATATGAAAACAATTCTACAATGTAGAATAATTTTTTCTTTAGATTTTGTGATGCAAAAATATATGATTGTTAGAGATTGTCATAAATATTATCATATACTCCCTCCGTCCCATTTTATACTTCAAAAAAAATATGGGTTCAAGAATTAAGAAAACCGTGATGTATTGTAAGTGTAGATGGTTTATTATAAAATGGGGTAGAGAATAGTTAGTGGGTAAATGTTGTGAGTATGACATATGGGGTCCACAAATAAAGAATAAAGAAGTATTAAAAACTTTCCTTTTATAATAGGCTTTGAAGTTTAAAATGGGACAATCAAAATGCCAATTTTTGAAGTTTAAAATGGAACGGAGGGAGTAGTGAATAGATTCCAAAATGCAAATGACGTCCCTGCTTACGTTTTGGTGCTCTGAGTAAAGTTTAAAGACCAAATCTGTTCATGGATAGGATAGGGTAGTCCGTGAGGTACTGAGCCCACTCAGGCGTTTATTCGGTCCTATTTGTGCTTATATAATGCCAAAATAAATTTGTTACTACGAGTATTAAGTTCATACTAGCAGTACCCCGTACTAGCAGTACCCCCATGCGATGCATGGCAACAGTATAATTTTTTGATAATTTAAATTCATAAAGATAGAAATATTTAATATTAATAAATTAACAAAAAACCCGAAAGAATCATTTCCCACTTTATAAAAGTGGTAATATCAACTCAAAATAATAATATTCATAAATTTTAACTAACAAATGGAAAAACTAACTATATGAAATTTAAATATTTATTATCACATAAAATTTGTTGCTAGTTTAATTAAAATTAATCGTGAGTATTTGTGTTACACAAAATTCCGCCAAAACTGGTGAGTTTCCAACCGTATTTTGCTCTTATTTATTTTCAACTTCTTGTCGATGTAGACTTTTCCATCAATTAAATTTACATTTTGTGAGTTATCATCGAGATGCGGCCAACCAATCACTTAATGTTCATTAATTCATGCTCTTTTCCTCTTGATCATTTTATAATAAGTTCTCAAAATTTTACATTTTGTATTTAATAAAAATCATAATTACATTTTCATATTTTTTTATTACACTTGGATTATATTTTTTTTTAATGTTCATTGATAAATTTAATTTTCTTTAATATATTAAATCTTTTTTTAAGAATTTACTTAGAATGCTTTTAAATAGTTTAAATATATACTCTTTCCGTCTAAAAACAATTTGTACAAATTTCTTGTTTTAGTACTACTCTCTTTAATTTTTAACTAGTGTAACACCCGTGCGTTAAACGCACGGTCAAAAACACTTTGACAAACACACAGCCAAAAACACTCTCACAAGAAGAGTTTAGGGAGGGTTTAGGGGTGGGTTGTTTGCAAACCGAAGCTTAAAATATCAATAAACACATACGCAAGAGAAATACAAATGTAAATTATGCAAAATATAAGTACTCTATACCACCTCAAACTACTACGAACGATTTTTGGTTTCAAATGCTACGATTTCTCTAAGCATTTGAGCTTTATCTACATTCGTCACAAACGAAAAAACTATGAAAACATTGCTTAATGGTGTTAAAATGCATTTCTGATAACACATCTTTGTCCGTCTTAATATATGCAAAGAGACGCAAAATCTTGCTTCGATTCGCGAGAAAGAATACTGAACATTGTCCATCATTCTGAGGCCATGTTATATCTTTTCTCTATCAAGTTTTGTACAATTTGGTGGCAAAATTCATATATCTTGTAATCCTTTTTAAGAATATTTAGTTTTTGCAAGTATAAAGAAACGAGTAAAAAAAAATTCGAAAAAAAAAAAACATTTAGGAACAAAGTTATGATCAAAATGGATACTCATTTTGGAACAAAACATTCTTGAAAATGGACATGCATTTAAGGACAGAGGAGTAGTCATTAAATAGAGAGGAGGAGTACATTAAATAGCAGTTCATAGTGGAGCCATATTAGTCTACAACTTGGTATATAAAAATATTACAGCAAACTAATATATCAAGTTTTCCTCTGAACCATTTGTTGGGATCTAGTTATTTGAACCAAGTAATGACTTTTGTGTCGGTAAAAAAAAAAGTATGAAAAACACTTTTAATTAGAAGTAGTATTTTTTTTAAAATAAAATATTAAGGGCCCAATATCCACAAAATTAGTATTTGGAACAAATTACCCCTCGAATAACTCATCTCTAGCCAATGATCAGTTGACATTTTTCAGTCCAACTAACTGATTTGCCAAAATATCAATGGTAAATGTTGATGACGCCATGTGAATCTGGGGTCACGGAGATGGAACTCCAATTTAACTGTCTCTTGATCCTGATCACAACACAGACAAGAACACCGTTAAGACCAAGGCCGGGTTGGAATCCGGCTTAGGCCCTCGGGTGTGAGAGTAAGATCTCTGAGGAAAACCTAAGGAGAAGGTTCAATGAAGACCTTGTGTGTGTGAATAGGATAGAGCACGTACCTGGCCCTTGGGGGCGGATAGGAGTATTTATATGAGTAGAAGGAGGAGGTAGTTTAAGGTACTAACCGCCCTCGTAACGGATGGACACGCGGCAGGTCCTCATTGGTTCGGCCAGGGGAGTGGCTGAGAACGTGGCGTGTTGTCAGGGAATCATGGTTCCACCACCAACCGTTATGGCATGTCAGGTACGAACAGGTAACGTCTGTTGTACGTTTGTGACAGCTGGCTAGTGCGGGCTCCGGGCTGGAGGTTGAGTGATCAACACGGGACCCTTAGGATAGCGGGAGGCAGAGCCATCTTGGTCATGGTCATCAGGAAGCCCGGGGTTCTCGGGCTTGCTCGCTTGCGGACTTATCCGGTTTGGTGTAGTCGCACTCACTCGTACCGGTTTTGATCCAGGTCCGGTCCGGTCTGTAATGCTCGGTCTCATCAGTGGCCCCTAACTCCGAGGGTCAGCTTATTTATGAGTGGCGCGAGGAGTTACATCCAAGGCTCGGTTCGGGCAAACTGTAGTAAATACGGGCACGGAATATCATGGGACGGGAGTCTCACGATGGTGGTTGACGATAGGACAGTGGGCCCCTCGAGTCAGGCTAGTGACGTAGCTGTCAGGTCCTTGATATGACAAGGAGCACGCTCATTAAATGCGAACCGTCATTGGAATTCGAAAAAAACTGATTCCCGCCTCTTCATTTCCGGGTGTATGCGGGTCGTTCCGGATCTTGGACAAAACCCGACCCATTCTGGGGGTATAAATAACCCTAATTGGCTTATTAAAAAACCTTCGGCATTTTTAACCTTTGGCTATCGTTCTTGAGAGAAACATTGCTGATAACGACGTTGATTTGCTTCTTCCATTTCCTTAACTCGATCAAAATTAACAGGTAGTGCTTCCCTTTTTATTTTCGTCGCTGGTTTCTGATTGCTAACTTTTCGCCTTCGGTCCTTTCCACCGTTTCATCGGGGGTAGAATCTTAAAACGCCGTGTCTTTCAAAACTTCTAACATCACGACCCAAGTTTTTAACTTTTAATCACTGAGTTTTCGATTTCTAACCGGTTGACTTGTCTCTTTCTTAGGAATCCTGGGTCCATCTTTGATTTTATAAAGTTTTGTTGAAAAAACCTCTGACTGTGGTTATGGATGAACTGGACCTGGGGAGAATGCTTCGTCCGGACCTTTATGGTTGTTGTCGACGAACGGGAGGGATTTATCGGTATCTGATAAATGCCTGGAAAAGGCTTTCCTTGGAGGCTTTCAGGACCATAGGGATAGTCTATGATTGGGACTCTTGGATCCTACCCCTGCTGTGGGAGACAAGTCCCTCAGTTCATTTTGATTCGGGGAGAATGAGGGTACTAGGGGGCGAGGAACAGTTAGGGGTTTTTGTGAAAGCGGTTTTAACTCGATTCCCCGATAATGTAGATATGGCCGGTAATGCTAGAAGGTTGGTGAGGTTAGGTGGGGACCGCGTGTCCGCGAGCGGATCTAATGCTCAGTCCTGGTTGGATGCCCCTCTGGATGACGAACTGCCCGTTCAGGGCCATGACAGCGACGTTTCTATGGATGCTGGGGTGATTGAGGTAACTAGCAGCGGGGATGCTTCAGAGCGGGCTGATGATGGTGATGAATTCTTATTAGATGAACCTGCCCGTGATGTCGTGAGAGATGGTTCTTCAGACACTCAATCGGACTCGCGCGGGCAACTGGAGAGGTTGGCCCCTGATACTGCCCGAAAGATCAACTTGCTTCGCTCCCCTGTTAGGATCGTAGATTCCTTTCCTGAGGGCCCTGATAACAGGAGGACCAGTCAAGCAGGGGCGTCTAGCTCTGGTGCGGGCTTGAGGGACGAGAGCGAGGAGGATGCTGGTGATGAGTATTTATCGCAGTTCCGTGTCGACTCTAAAGTCTATCTTGTCTATGGTCTTATTGAATACGAGTCTCTTATGGGCGGGAAGTCAATGACTCCTCCCTTGATCCGGGCCGAGAACCTTGCCTGCATATTCTACCCGGCTCAGTTCGAAAACGGGCTGCGCCTTCCTTTGGACCCATTTATTTGTGAATTTCTTGAGTTCACCCATTGCCTCCCTATGGACTTGACCCCGAATGCCATTCGCTATCTGGTGTCCTTTATAGTCGTAAGCTGCATGTTGGGGTACGAGCCTTCTTTGTCCGCGCTTCATATTTATTTTACCCATCAAGTTACTGCGGGCTGCTTGAGCTTAAAGACCAAACCGCGGTCTGAGAAGATTTTTTCCGCTGCTACTAACAAGTTCGATCAATGGCAAAGATATCCTTTCGTTATTCAGAATCGTTTAGGCTGGCCATTCCCTCGCCCTGACAATCTAGCACCGATTTCGATGTCCCGCCAAAATTTTCCCGATCCGAAGAAGGCCGAGATCTGAGCGCGGCGATGGAGGCTTATCTTGCTCGGTTTATGAAGAGGGTTACCCTGGACGACCAGTCGGTGGTGGAGACTCCTCAAGTTTACGATGTCTCAGCGATTATTAGCGATGAAGAGCTTCTGACCTTCGCCGGGATGGCCCCGAGGCGCGTTTCTGGCCCCGATCCTAGGGTTATCATGGCCCCTCTGTTGCGAGACCCTGATTGGAAAGTTCATCAATCATTTGCTTTCCTTTCTGATTGCTCTGCTTGTAATTCGGGGGAGACTTGTCCAGACCCTGGTTTACTCGGTCTCTTTCATTGTACACTTTCATACTATTTTTCTTGTCTTTTTCGCTTTGCTTTATCTATCTGACTGCTGTTCTTGTTCGCAGATCCAACTGACACGATGCCTCCCAAGTCCGCAGCAGAAATTAAGATCGCGGCCAGGAAAGCCGCAGCTCTTGAAAAGCAAAGGAGAGCCGATGCTATGAAAAAGATGGAGGCTCCTGGGGTCAAGATCCCTGTCACGGACAAGGTTGATAAGTCCGATGCGGTGGTTTCTCAGCCGCAACTGACCCGGAATCTGCCTCCGAATCCCCGCCAAGGCGCTGGCCGCGGTAAAACTGTGATTGGAACCGGCCACTCTTCTCAAGCTCCTGGCATAGGTCTATCTGCTCCCGAGCCCACGAAGAAACGATCTGCTATCGGGGATCCGACGTCCCCTCAGAGGGATAAATATCAAAAGGTTGGCTCTTCCTCCGGCGACTTTACGGTCTTATCTCCTTCGAGAGGGACCCTGTGCTCCAATTTGTATCCGGTAGAGTCAATTGAGAATAGAGAGCGCGCCCGGGAGTTCGGGCTCAAGATAGCCAAGGCCCCAGAGGTGTATGGGGTTGATCTCCATAGTCGCCGAAGCGCTAATGCTTATGTTGGTGACGGGCTGATGCACCGTCTCTATTTTCCTGATTATCAACAGAAGGTTTTGGCTGCTTCGAATCCCATCACCGCCGCGGGCAACGTGGGCCTGTGATTGACCGAGGTTCGTCTTTGACTTGGATTTTATATCGTGCTTCTTTCCGCCCCGTAGTATAATCACATTTGTCACTTGCAGATTGCCAACGAGGTTATCTATCTGCGGACTCAACATGAGGCTGATGCAGCCGTGATCGCGGCGAGGAATACTGAGCTGATGGCGGCGAGGTAGGAGATCCATAAGTTGACCAAGGCTGTGGAGAGCGCTGGCCAAGAGTTGAAGAGCAAAGATGCGGAGGTCGTTAGCGCGGCCAAGGAGGTATCTAAATTGAGCAGTGATCTGGCAGTTGCTCGAGAAGCCAAAGAGCGGGCTGAGGCTGAAAAGGCGAGTGTTGATGCTCGCAATGCTGAGCTCCTGAGGTCTTTGGAGGCGGAGAGGAAGAAATCCGAGGAGCTGTCCAACAGAGTGGACGAGCTGGACGGTAAACTTCTTGACCAAATGCGCTATGAAAATGAACGAGAGCGGGTCTTGGGAGGAGGAGAGGGGCAAGGCGGTTGCTGAATTCAAAGAGTCCGCAGAGTACTCCGAAAAAATATCCATTGCGGGCAATGAGCAGTATGAACAGGCGGTGCACACTATTGCCCGGAATCTTGCGGCCACGGGGAAATACACTGCTCAAGAGATCACTATCATTTGTTCTATCGTGGCCACGGATCCGGAATGCTTTAATGGTCATTCCTTAGTGCCCTTTGCCGATCATCAGCTTGAGGCCTTGCACGAGTCAGTTCGGAATGCTCTGCCTCCGGTTTCACCTGTAACCGTTCAACCCTTGATCAAAATGATAGATGATTTGCGGTTTACAGGTGATGAATCCGCCTTGTCTCTGGCCGCGGCTCTGGAGAAGGTCTTTGGCCCCAATGGACCCTTCGTCGAAGGTATTGTTCTCCCCTTTTCAACTTTTGCCTCCGCTCTAGCCGAAGCCTCTGAAGCTCTGGCTCGTTCTGCAGCTGACCATAATGCCTCTGATTCTGTTCCAGAAGTGGAAGTCAACCCGCCTCCGGCCAGTTGAAGATCAGACCGGGCTGCGTCCTGGGGCCTTTTTGTAATAGTCTTAGATTTCATGAACTTGAACATTTGATTCCATTTTGATCTGATTTTGTTATGTATCTAATTGTTCTTCTTTTGATCCCCATATCTCCCTGACATTTACTTTCGTTGTCTTTTATTGCCCTTTTTGCTGGTTGCCTTGGAATTGCCAAGCATTTATTGTTTTTCCTTGAACACTTTGTTTGGTATTTCTTCTTTGTTTTTCAAGGTTATGGCCCCAGGCTGTTGTGGGGCCCCTTTTGCCTGACCATTGTAAATGTGCCTTGAACTGTCTATGTCCGGTATTCATTATTATTTCCCTCGACGGGCTTACGGTCTAGCTCGAGGGCGTAAGACCGCGCATCGTGCATGAAGATTCATGCAACGGTATTTCCCTTGACGGGCTTACGGTCTAGCTCGAGGGCGTATGACCGCGCATCGTGCATGAAGATTCATGCAACGGTATTTTAGGCGCGGGGCCTTGGTGGTTTGGCACTTTGTTATATCTTGCCTAATACATGTTTTTCTTTTCGGTGTCTATCCATGATCTTTCGTTTCAATGGGACAAACATAATATTATTGATCTTTCATCTTTTTTCCGCTCATAGAGCCGTACATCAAAATTACAATGCATAAAATAGAAAATAGGCGTATTTCTAATAACAGGGGGAAATACAATCTTTTAAGGGTAATACTTCTTCAAGTGGTCGCTGTGCCAAGCTTTCTTTAAGTCCTTCCCTTCTTTGGTGAGGAGTCTGTAAGTCCCTTCTTTGATTACGCAGGCAATCTGATAAGGCCCTTCCCAGTTGGGCGAGAGCTTGTTATATCCCGGCTGTCTCCCCGTGACTTCAACTTTTCTCAAGACCCAGTCTCCCACGGAAAATGACCTCTTGTTCACCCTTTTGTCATGATGAACTTTGGCCTTCTATTTATAATTGACCATCTTTGCTCGTGCTTCCAACCGTTTTTCTTCGAGAAGGTCTAAGTCTTTTCTCCGGGCTTCCTCATTCCTTGTTTCATCAAAATGGGCGACCCTGTAGGTGGGTAGGGCTGCCTCTACAGGCGCGACCGCCTCTGATCCATATGTCAAGGAGAAAGGAGTTTCTCCCGTTGAGTTCCTTGTTGTGGTTCGGACAACCCATAGAGCGGTACTGAGCTCTTCCATCCAGCGACCACTCCTTCCCTTCAAATTTTTGTGTAAAGCGGCCATGAGCAACTTATTTGCGGCCTCAGCCTGTCCGTTTCCTTGCGGTCTTGCGACGGATGATTGCCGATGTTCTACGTTGAGTCTCTTACACTCCGCCGTAAACTTGTTTTGAAACTGGGGGCCATGATCGGAGACGATAGCCCGCGGCAAACCAAACCGACAGAATATATGGTCGTAGACGAACTTGATGATACTTGCTTCAGTAGTGCTAGTTAGTGCCTTCGCCTCTACCCATTTTGTGAAATAATCTACTGCGACCACTACCATTTGTGCTCCGCCGGGCGCTTTGGGATAAGGCCCAATCAAATCAATCCCCCACATATCAAATGCCCAAGTTGGGACTACCAGACTCTGCTCCGTGGATGGCTGCCTTGGTATGTTGGCGAATCTCTGGCATTGATCACATTTGCGGACATATTCCTCTGCATCTCTTTTCATTGTCGGCCAGTAATACCCGAGGAATCTGATTTTATCGGATAGTGTCCGGGCACCGGGATGCCCTCCGCATACGCCCTCATGAACTTCGTATAACAAGTTGGTAATGGTCTCGAATTTCACACACCTCAGCAGGGGTTTGGTAAAAGACCTTCGGTAAAGCACGTCGTCAATGACCGTGTATCTAGCGGCTTGTCTCCTCAAAACTTTTGCTCGATCCGGATCGCTAGGAAGGATTTCCTTCTCGATGTATTCCTTAATCTCGTCTACCCAATCCTTCTCGGGCTCCCCTATTTGGTGGATCTCTGTCCTGTCAATGGCCGGGCGCTCCGTAAATTCTATCCAGCAGTCCACACTAAGCTTTGCAATGTCTTCGTTTGTGATTCTCGAAAGCAAGTCCGCCTCGGAATTTTCAGCACGGTTAACTTGGGTCAGCTCGTGGTACTCGAATTCCTTCAACAGGTTTGCTGCAAGTTCCTTGTATTTGAGCAGCACCGGGTGATTTGTCTCATATTCCCCTTTGACCTGATTTACCACTAGCTGTGAGTCGTTCTTCACGATCAAATTAGAGACCTTCATGTCCCGGGCTAATTCCAAGCCCGCTATCAATGCCTCGTACTCGGCTTGGTTGTTAGAGACCGCGAACTTAAACCTCAAGACTCGTTTAAACCTTTGACCTTCTGGGGCGATCAATAGAATTCCGGCGCCACTAACAGTTTTTCCCGAGGATCCGTCAACACTTAACGACCAACAATTCTCCGGTCTTTCCCCATCATCTGTGGCCTTCTGGCCCCGCTTTTTCTTTGCTTTAGCGGGCTGGATTTTGTCCGCTTCGCTTTCCTTTGCTTCAAACGTGGTTTCCGCCACAAAGTCCGCCGGTGCTTGTGCTTTGATGGTCTTTCGAGGGGAGTAAGTAATCTGAAACTCAGTCAGCTCTATAGACCACGATAGCATTCTCCCCGAGGATTCGGGCTTATGGAGCACTTTCTTCAGTGGGGTATCCGAATAGACCGTGATAGGGTGGGCGATGAAGTATGCCCGCAGCTTCCGGGCGGCTATAAGCAGGGCGAAAGCCAGCTTTTCAATGTTCAAGTAGCGTCCTTCTACCGCGGATAGTGCCTTGGAGACATAGTACACGGGCTTCTGAAGGTCGCCCTCTTCCCTTACCAAAACCACAGCCACTGCGTGATCGGTTGCGGCCAAGAAAACATAGAGTTCTTCCCCAGAACAGGGCTGCTCAACAGCGGGGGTTTTCCTAGGTAGGCTTTTATTTGCTCAAAAGCATTTCAGCAGTCCTCGTTCCATTCAAAACCTTCCTTTCTTCCTCCTTTCAAAGTATTAAAGAAAGGAAGACATTTTTCTGCTGACTTGGCGATGAACCTCCCTAGGGCCGTGATGCGGCCATTCAGCTTCTGTACTTCCTTAACACATCTGGGGGGTTGCATGTCTATTAACGCCATGATCTTCTCCGGGTTTGCCTCTATCCCTCTCTGGTTCACCATGAAACCCAAAAACTTTCCTGCCTTTACTCCAAAGGCGCATTTGGATGGGTTAAGTTTCATATTGTTTCTTCGGAGGCTGGTGAAGGTTTCTGCTACATCAATGTCATGAGAGGTTTCCTTGGTCTTGATAACCATATCATCGATGTATGCTTCCAGGTTCCGGCCCAACTGATCGTCGAAAACGATTCCCACCATTCTTTGATATGTACCGTCCGTATTCTTGAGGCCGAATGGCATGTTGTTAAAAGTGTAAGTTTTGCCCGCACCGTAAAAGGCGCAGGACGGAACATTAACCTCTTTCATTTTGATTTGATGATAGCCCGAGTATGCATCTATAAAGCTCAACACCCTATGGCCGGCGATAGAGTCCACCAACTGGTCGATCCGGGGGAGAGGATAACAGTCTTTGGGACAGGCTTTATTTAGATCCGTAAAGTCTACGCACATCCTCCATTTCCCATTTGCCTTGGTCACCATTACCACGTTGGCTAACCACACCGGGTATTTGATCGGGTTTATGATCTTTGCTTTCAGCAATTTATCCACCTCGACCTTGATCGCCGCCTTCTTCTCCGGGAAAAAATATCTTTCCTTTTGAAGTACCCTGGTGAATGTGGGATCGATATTCAGTTCGTGCTCGATCACCTCTCTGCTTATCCCCTCCATATCCTCTACGGTCCAGGCGAACACGTCTAGGCTTCCTCTCAACAATTCTATCAACACCTTCCTTTCCTCCGCGGGGATCTCTAGCCCGACCTTTATTGTTTGCTCGGGGTATGCCGGATTTATGACCACATCTTCCAAAGCATCATTGGGGCGAATGTCTGTAACTTCTCGGTCATGCAGCGAATCAATTACAATATTAATGTGCTCGGTTTTCCGCGCTATACGGCGGGCTCTCCTGCTCCGCTTGAATTCTGCCCTCGTAGAGTGGAAAGACAACGTCCCGATCATGGCCGCGCCTGCGACCTCCTTTTCACATGCTTTGGCCTTTTTTGCCTCCCTCGGGCTTCCCAGTCTTTTCTTTGCTGCGCTTTCCTTCCTCTTCCTCTCTATTACTTTGAGGAAGAGCTCGGGTTTATTCTCAATACACGCGATCCCCGCAGGGGTACTGAACTTGATTTTTTGGTGAGGGATCGAGGCCACTATTCCAAGGGCAGCTTGTGCGGTTACGCCCAGTATCGCGTTGTATTGGGATTTCAGATCGATCACCATAAACGTAACGCGGGCTGTTTTCTCGAACGGCCTTTCTCCGATGGTCACTTCGAAGTCAATCGTCCCCTTGGCATAGACTGTGTGGTTTGTGAACCCTTCTAACAAACCCGCGTACGGAGTTAAGTGCGCCTCGGACATTCCTATTTCTTCCAGGCAGTGGAAGTACAATATATCCCGCGAGGCCCCGGTATCAATGAGGACTCTTCCAATGTCCGCCCTTCCTATAGCCATTTTGATCGTTAATGGTTGTGTTGAATGGAAAAGGGTGGATGCCAATTCACTCCTTTTGAAACCGATCATTTCCTCCTGCTCGGGCGGATAAGTGGGTATCAAGAATACTTTTTCCAGTCGTCTGATCTGGGCGGAAAGCTGGGTGTTGCTTGGGGCTTCCTCTCCTATGTACTGGATGTCATAACATCCTTCCCCGTCTGCATCATTGTCTCTGACGTATTGAACATTTCCCCGCGGGGCTTCACCTTTACTGCTGGACCCCGTGATCCATTTCTTCAACTCCCCGGCCTCCACCTTTTGTTGTATTATTTTCTTTAACTGGAAAGAGTCATCCGTAGTATGCCCGTGGCTTTCATGGTATCCACACCATTTCTTTTTGTTCGCCTCGTAAGGCTTCCTCTCCAGTGGAGGTGGTGGAGGCAAGGCCTCTGCTCGCAAGATCTCAGTTCTTGGTGCGATCAAAGGGGTGAAAGCACTGTTATCGCCTCTTTTAAAATTGGGCATGCCCTTGGTCTGCCTCTACCTCGGCCACCATTGTTTCCCGCATAGCCTGAGTGATGACGAGGATCATGAGCGGGCTCGATTCTTTCCCTTACGCTCCTGCGGGCGTCAGCCATAAATGCGGGTTCTACTCCGGCCATAGCGATGGCCCTGTTATACATCTCTTCTGTCCCCTCGGGTTTTCGGCAAGCAAACTCCTGCCTCAAAGTGTGGGATGTTAATCCCCCTAGGAAGCATAGTTCGATGTCGTTCTTTGTTAAATCCACAATCTGCTCGGTCATTTTTCGGAACCGAGTGATGTACGCTTTCATGTTCTCCCGGGGTATTGCTTGACGCCGCACAGGTCCGATTTTGGTCTTGCGGCCTCCCCAGCGCCCGCGAACGAGTTCAAGAATGAAGTCCGCAATTGCTCATAGCTGCAGATAGAGCGTGGTTTATGGGCCAATAACCACCCCAACGCCTTCCCTTTAAAGGTGGAGGCGAGGGCTTTGCACTTCACGGCCTCATCTGTTGAAAACAGAGCCATCTGCCCTTCAAATCGCCCAGCATGGCTTTTTGAATTAGATGAGCCGTCATACGCGTCTAGCGTGGGTACCTTTCCTCTCTGGATTGGGGAATCATTGATCCATGATGCGAAAGCGTCCATGGGTCCAACGCACTTTGTTACGTTTTGCTTGGACTCCCATAGCTCCGCGATCATTCTTTGGAATCTTTGATCCATTATGTCCCCCGTTTTAGCCCTTTTTACTGTTTCTGTAATTTTATAATCGTTTTTAACAAATGCCTTTCCTTTAGATTGGCCTCTAGTCTTTCTGGGTTGTGATTCTCCCTCCTCACTCTCCCCTTCTTCTTCTTCCCTCTCCTCATCATTGTCCACGAGGATTGTCCGCCTTTTTCCTCCTATAATCCTACTAGCCCTGCTCTTAGAGCTTGTCAGATCATGGGTTTTTGATTTTTCAGGGGGGCTTCCAGCATTGGCCTCGGCATTAAACAGCTCCTCCAGGGCTAGATTCAACTGTAGCCCTTCCTCTACCAGATTCTGCCTGTCTGTCAGGATCTGGATTTTCTTTTGGATTTGATCAGGGGTGAGGGGAGTGACGGGAGTTTTTTGAGTTTTGAGAGCTTTAGAGGTTTCTATACGATCTCTCGGATCTGCCTCTCTCCTTGCCCTTTGAGAGGGGGTATAAGAGTTGCCACTAAGAGTCTTATTTCCCAATCTGGCGAAGACTGATCCCTGGGGCGCTTGTCCCGAAGGGCTAGCATTTGGGTTCGCGACTTCTTTCCCAGTCATTGTGAAGATTTCGTATGTCACGGATCAATAGAAAAGACGGGGTACCCTTTTAGAACAGTGAAAGACGGAAGAGCTAGATGAGGATTTGAAATGAATTAGATTGGAAAAGCAAACGAAGCAAGAAGATTGCACTGGGAAGATTTTCGTTTCCCGGCAATGGAACCACTGATGACGCCCTGTGAATCTGGGGTCACGGAGATAGAACTCCAATTTAACTGTCTCTTGATCCTGATCACAACACAGACAAGAACACCGTTAAGACCAAGGCCGGGTTGGAATCCGGCTTAGGCCCTCGGGTGTGAGAGTAAGATCTCTGAGGAAAACCTAAGGAGAAGGTTCAATGAAGACCTTGTGTGTGTGAATAGGATAGAGCACGTACCTGGCCCTTGGGGGCGGATAGGAGTATTTATATGAGTAGAAGGAGGAGGTAGGTTTAAGGTACTAACCGCCCTCGTACCGGATGGACACGCGGCAGGTCCTCATTGGTTCGACCAGGGGAGTGGCTGAGAACGTGGCGTGTTGTCAGGGAATCATGGTTCCACCACCAACCGTTATGGCATGTCAGGTACGAACAGGTAACGTCTGTTGTACGTTTGTGACAGCTGGCTACTGCGGGCTCCGGGCTGGAGGTTGAGTGATCAACACGGGACCCTTAGGATAGCGGGAGGCAGAGCCATCTTGGTCATGGTCATCAGGAAGCCCGGGGTTCTCGGGCTTGCTCGCTTGCGGACTTATCCGGTTTGGTGTAGTCGCACTCACTCGTACCGGTTTTGATCCAGGTCCGGTCCGGTCTGTGATGCCCGGTCTCATCAAATGTTTGATTATAAAGAAGAGGACTTGCGAACTTTGCTGTTTTTATGGTTAAGAGCAGTACACTTGAAGACATCCGTCCATTTGGCCTTGCAAAGTGACATTTGACTCGAGTGCCATATACAACATCAACTCTATTTTTGGCATGGTTTATTGATTGAATCATTTCTATAAGAGCAGACCGTGAATCCCCTTCTTCATAAACGCTTGCACATGAATCAACATCTCTATGACACCCTTTTTGTCTAATTCTGAAACGTCGTTCATTACCTCTTTAAACCAGTCAAATGAGCCTTGTTCCCTTGTTCTCTTTGATTTTTGTATCATAGGAGTAGGTGAAGTTTGCAAGGGACTGCCTTCCTGACTGAGCAATCCATTCTCCAAGACATTTTCTTCTCCGTCCACGACCTTCATGTTGTTAATGATGTCTTTCACAATGCTGATCATTGGTGTCGCTCCAATATACTCCATCTGTCCCAAAATAAATGTCACCAGCTATATTAGCTAGATTCTTAACTGTGCTTATTATGTAATGAAACTGTAGATTATACATTAACATAGAGTTGTGTCAAGTAATAGGCACTCAACAAAATTTTGGTCCGAACAATTTTTTTACCAAGTAATTAAGTTGTTGTTCAGAGTATTAAATATTTAGTGCTTATGTTTTTTTAATAAGGAATTCAGTCATGGAACATTGTATAACTGTGGGGAGTTTTCTATTTCCTAAGGTAAATAATAATTAAAATTACGTATTATCTTAAGTATGTGAATGCTAAATACAACACAGTAATAACGCCAACAACCATGCCTCATAAGAGCAACCTAATAAACTTTCTCAATTGCAACTTTCAGGCATGGCTTTTTAGGTCGGTGATAGAATACAAACCTGAACCAAGTCCAGCGCACGTAGTGAGAAGTCACAAGCGTGAATAAATAACTTCGGGTAAGTAGTAACTAATGAGAAAATGGTGTTTCCAGCTTCACAGCCAACCTGCACAGCATAATAACTCAATAACCTCATTACTATTGACATGGGAAAGCAGCCTAGAAGATGTGGATTTAATGTTTGATATCTTAAGAAAATTTAAGCTATAAAAAGATATTGTATTGTTAGTTTAGGGTTAAAAAGAAAAAAAAAAGTCAAATTACGAATGCAAAATTCTTGTTGAATTCACAGAAAAGTAGTTGCCCAATTCCTGGTCCAATTAATGGGGATCCTTAAAGAAATGATAAAAGAAAGGCATACCGTTAAATTCAATAGAACTGATCTAACACCACAAAGGGTTGTTGGTAAATGCACGAGGCGCGACAACCCTGACTAACACATAATCCCCGTTGCAACAGACGACAACACCAACAAAACAAAGGTCTATATAACACTCCAACTCCGCTCCGTTCATAGAAAAGTTAGCAATAGAACTTGATGTCAAGAGATACTAAGCTTATAGATTTGTAAGGTAAGCACAAGCTCACTCGGTAGGTAAAAACATCTACTTTTTTTACTTGCATAGATATGCATGCATTATCATAATTATCTGCCTTTCTCAACACCATAGGTCATAATTATCTTCCTTTCTCAACAAAACAAAGGTTTCATAATTATGATCCACATGTGGATCATAATTATCATGCTGGAAGAAATCAACTGCCATAAGCAGGTTTCGGGAAGTAGTGTATATGAGACTATAGAAATGGTTGTAAAAATGGAGAAACTAACCGTATTGATAACTGGAGAAACTCACTCTGTCTTAATTTCTCAGCCTTTACCGTTTTAGAGAAATTGTTGACTGTTTCACTTAAACTACTTTGATCATAGCGGTAGAATCAATACATCGAGCATTAATCCTAAAGATGTATTTTTACACACTTTATAATTGGTAAGCAAGTATACAGTGATATGTGAAACAAATTAAGTCCAATAGAAAAAACCCTGATAGGTAGGATGTAGACAGTCAAGAAAAATGTATTCCCAAAATGGAGGAACACCGAGCAAACTATACAAAATAACTCATACACTATATCAACCTCTAGTCCATTATTTTGCTTCCATACCTCTCACCTCTCATCAAATATACCACAGAAAAATGAGCAAACATTCATATGAACTCTTCAAACACTAACTATACCCAAAGCCATCATACTAAAAGGTGAACCCTTTATCTGAACCTGCACTCAACATACTGAAAAGTTCATACAAAAAACACTTACAAACTAACTTTGATCCAAACACTTTAAAAATGTACAAAGAAATCCCTATATATATATATATATATATATAATATATATGTTTAACCGAAAACAGTGCTAGTGTGTGACAATTTGGAAATCAGTCCTCAACACAGTTGAAAAAGAATTCTAAGTTAAAAGTTGTGCAAAAATTGAGGTGAAAAATAACAAAACATAGTATAGTAATTGAACATTGAACAGGTTGAATTAGGGGAGAGGGTGGCAAGTAATGAGTAACAGAGTAGTTAGGGTTTCCCAAACTCTTTGGATCTCCCCCTTAGAGTATGGAGAAGAAGCGGGTTCTAAGCCCAGGGAATACAACCGCCATCATAGGGCTAATAACTAACACATCAAAAATAGCAGCAATAAAAAACAATAGAACCACAATAGTGAATCAAAATGAATCGAAGTTCTTAAAGCTATTAAAATTGAACTTGACAGAAAATAAATAAAAGAGTGATTAAATCAAGCGTACTTTATTTAGGCAAAGGCCATGAATATTGAAATATGTTGCAGGCTTTGCTATAATATGATCAACTCCAGAACGGATTAAAAATGAAATACTTAAAGAGTAAGAATTCGTATTGGAATCATACCTGTGAACAAAGTCGCTGGCCTCAATCGCGGCCTCCTGCCACCGCCGCTTCACTTTTCCGTTCTTCTCCATCGATGCTGACAAATTCATCCTGATGACGCCGAATTGTAAGGATCAAGAGGGGGGAGAGAGAGTGTGTGTGTGTGTTCAGATTTTCTTCTTTGTGTGATGGATATGGATTGGAAGAGCTAAAACGACTGATTTGCAACAGCTTGAGAGTGGGAAGAGAGAAGAGAGAGCGGCGGCGACCATGGAAAGAGAAGGAGGGGCGGCAGCAACTATGGCTGCCATAAAGAGAGGCTATGGTTTTGGGGAAGCGACGCTGAAGAGGGAGTAGAGAGATCGAGAAGGAGAGAGATATAGAAGGAATATAAAAGGGTAGTTTATTTTTTAAGCCATTGGTAAGGGCAATTTTGAGATTTAGAAAGTAGAAATTTTGAGCGGGAAAATGGTTGAGTCAAAATCACTTCAGCCATTATATATTGATAGATAAGGAATCAGCAGAATCTATGTGACCAGTTCATAAACATACTTACAAAAAAAGATTCAGAATGGCCAGCCTTGGCACTGAAGGGAAGATGTGAAGTAGAGAGAGATGTTCCAGCCACTTGACAGCAACTTCCGTGCCTGATATGTCACAACGGCTATTTAGAAACAACACCAAGAGAGTGAAGAGGGAAGGACATACCTTGAGAGAGTCAAGTGGGTTAACAGTGGAGCAGAGGATGGACATGTGAAGGATTAGTTTCCCTGTTCAGAATGAGGCTAATGTGCACACATTAAACTTGAAAAGGAGAACAATTGAGAGAATATAAATTAGAGAGGGGTTGGTCCTTCATCAAACAACTTATGTGCAGACCAAGAGTAACCCAATTTGCCATATGCCGACACCAAACAGTCACCAACAAATATGCATCATTGTAACTCAAAATTTTTATTGACATAGAATGAGTTGTTTGCCAATCATTGAGCGTAAAAAAAGTTTTTAAAACACAAATTAGAGAAAAAAGAAAAAGAATTCAAAATCCAATTTTGGTGTACACCCCTTTTCTCTTTGTCTCTCTCCACCCCTAGCCCCCAATTCATTCTACAACACCATGTATTCCATCAATGTAGTGGGTACATATTTTTCAAGAAATTCAAGAAAGTTTAACTAATGGAGCATAGTTTCAAGATTTTCAAGAAATCTTAACTGATAAAAAAAGGAATCAGGCAAAATTAATCATAATTAACACAATAAACGGAATTCCAACATCAACCGTGTACGAAGGCATAAGAAATCATAAAAGATAAGAACAAATTTACCTCGCTCAATGTATGCCATGGTTGATATTTTTAAAGAGTCTTCTTCTTGGCCTTCTCTAATCAATCCCATGGTTGATGTTTTTAAAGAGTCTTCTTCTTGGATGAACAACAATACATAATACATTTACACTAGTTAAGACGCTATCGGTATATCAGTTGCTGCAAAGATAGTTCCTCCATAATGCATTTACCATTCATTAACTTCTCACGGCATATAATTTTTGTAAATGTCCTGTAAGATCAGTAGCTCATGGTATCATCACTAACATAGCAACAGAATAGTGAGTGGTGGGGACTATTTGGGCATAAGTGAACCTAACTAAACTATAAGCAACTGGGGAGATACTCATCTATAAGGAATTGTACCCCACTTCAAGTCCTTAATATAAGATATTTTCACCCTAAAACAAAAGATTCAAAGTAATTTGAAAACAGTACACCCAATTCCATGGAAAACAATCTTGACTTGGGTTCAAATCAATTAAAATTTCAGCAGATTTCCATATAATAAAAACAACAGTAGAAAGCAGAAAAAGAAGGACCAACGAAGATACACATATAGGGAGGGGGATGGAATTCATAGAGGAAAATAGAGGAACCTGGAATTATGGCAGACTACTATTTGCTGCTTGAGAGATAATAACCTCATATGCCCGCGGCCATTGTAATTGAAAAAGCGCAAGTGAAGATGGTGAGTGGATGGGACTGCCGATTTGGATTCAGCCGGAATTCATTACAAATGACGCTACAATGGAAGAGAGGGGCGGCTGATGAAGAGGGATTGTACTAAAGAAAGAGACATCGATGGAGATTGGAGTAAACTCGATGAAGAAAGGTGAAGGGGCGGAGAGAGAAGGTGCCGGAGAGCACGTACGTGAGAGAGAAACTTGATAAGGGATTAGGGTTTCGTAGAGGTAGAGAGATGGAAGAAGCGAGAGAGAGAGTCGAACAGAGAAGAAATCGGAAGATAAGGAGGGGATGAGAACGCCATAAATCACGCAGCTTTCCGTTCCAAATAGGCCAGAATTACCTTTTTCCCAATTTTCCCATTTTAGAAGAACGTGTTTGAGCGGGAAATAAAATAGTAAGGGCTCATTCTACTTCAGCCATTATTTATATATAGATTTTTGTACATCTCCAAAATGAGTGAAGAGAAAGAACACTTCGCGGATAGTACATCTAGTACACCGGTAATATATACAGTTGTACTCCCTCCGTCCTATAGTATATGTCCACTTTTTCTTTTTAGTCCGTCTCAGAGTATATGTTCATTTTTAAAAATAACAAAGAATTTTTACTATTCCTCCCACTCATTCTCTCTTTTACTTTACTTTTATACTTACAACACCAATCAACTTACTATTCCTTCCCACTCATTCTTTCTCCTACTTTACTTTTATACTCACAACAACACTTACATCTAAGGGTGGCAAATTGGGTGTTTTAAGTTTATCCGTTAAAGTTAAAAATCCATTGGATACCCGGGTATTTTAACTTTAATGAGTAAACTTAAAACACTCAATTTGCCACTACTTACATCATGTCCACTATTTCTTAATCTCTGTGTAAACGTGAGAGTGGACATATACTCTTTAGGATGGAGTGAGTACTTTTTTTTTCTCTTGAAAGAATACACATTACTCGCTCCGTCCCAAAACACCATGCATTTATTTTCTATTTGGGTGTTACATTGGTAAATCCCTTTTTTAAAATGTTAAAATTTTATTATTTTTCTTTTCTCTCTACCCTACTTGTCATACTCACATACCTAATTTTAGACCTCACTTGTAAATTTCACTCAATTTATCCTACTCATAACCTCTTTATCACTCACATTACTTTTAAATTTTTATACTCATTCTTTAATTCTCATGCATTTCTAAAATGGTGACATGTGTTTTGGGACGAAGAGTGTGAATAATTGGGAATGAAAATTATTGATTGCATTCCCATATTACTCAACAACTTCTAAAGCTGCAAAACATCATCATTTTCACGTCTCTCACAATTATTAAAACAACCTCCTTTAAGTCCTTCCCCCCCCCCCCATTTCTCTATTAAAAAAAAAAAAAAAAAAAACCTCACTCTCTCTCTTGACCATCGCCACCATTTCTACCAGTTTCTCCGGATTGGTTTATATACACAGCCCCTATTTCCACAGCCCCGTTAAATTACCAAACTACCCCTATATATATATATATATTTCTATTTTTTTTCAATTTCACTCTCCCTCACGTTCGCTCCCTAACCCCTCTCTCTCTCTCTCTCTCGGTTTGAAACGACGAAGAAACGAACGGTCTCTCTAACGTCTCTCTCACCATCATCGCTCACCGTCGGCGTCGTCTTTCTCTCTCTCGCTCGCTCTGTTCTTCTCTCTCACCTCTCTCTCTCACAGTAAAAAAAAAAAAATTCGAAATTGAAATGGTGAAACTTAAAATACCCAAGACCGCCGCCGGGACCGCCGCCGCCACAACCGCCGCCCACATCGCCGCCGGGACTAGCTCGTCTACAGCGCCTGTGAAAAAGGTAAGCAATTTTTAACCTTATTTTACATTTCTATATTCCCAAAGTACGTTGTATTTTTTGAAATTGAAATTGGTGTGTCTCGTGTAACACCACTCGAGATGCATCTCGGGTGTGTTTACACGAGACAAGACTCGTATAAACCCACCCGAGATGCATCTCGAGTGGTGTTACACGAGATGTCATCTCGTGTAAACCCACTCGAGATGCATCTCGAGTGGTGTTACACGAGATGGATCCTTCTGAATATTGTGAATTATCAGTCAGCATTGTGTTCATTTATTTAATCTACTGTAACTGTCGCTAATGTATTGTCTCTTATTTGTGTTTTTTGTAGGCACGTGATCCTATGACCGTTTCAGCTAGAAAGAGGAAGGCTGAAGAGCGTTTGGAGAGAGGAGAAAACCGGAGCAAGGCTCGGAATGACGAGGATGCCACAGCTGATGATGAGCAGGAGGATAGGGAGGAGGAGGAGGAGGATAGTGATGATGGGGAGGAGGAGAGTGATAGTGATGATGGGGAGGAGGAGAGTGATAGTGATGATGGGGAGGAGGATGGGGAGGGGCAGGAGGGGGGGGGCAGGATGATGAGGAGGAGGAGGAGGAGGTGGAGGTGGGGGTGCAGGAGGAGGAGGATGATGAGGATGATGATGTAGTAGAGCCGCCTAGACCTCTGAGACACGGGAGGAGGCGGGGTCAGGATGCGCCACCATCATGGCAGCTTCAGAGGGACCCCGGTGGTGGGCCAGAGGATGTTTCACTGATGTACGGGTTCGGTGACCACCGAGCCAGACAGATTTGGGGTGACTCTACTACTGAGGGATTGGTGACTTTCCATACGAGACTCACACATCTTGCACAGTAAGCTTAGCATTAATGTGAAATGTTTTAAATATTGAAGTTATTTATACCACACACTCTAAATATTCCATTAATTATCATCCTATGCTGCTTTTCTTGAGTACTGATAATATTTTTTGTTTCGAATGAACAGGTTCAAGCGTGATGAGCAGCCGGTTGCTGATAGAGCCTGGCTGGCCCTCGTAGATGCATCTGGCCTCCAGCATCTGCATGATTCCGTCATTCATAGGCCTAACCATGCCCTCCTAACGGCATTTTTGGAACGGTGGTCTCCTGAGACTAACTCGTTCCACATGCCGTGGGGGGAGATGACGATTACTTTACATGACAGTTTTCATATCCTGGGTATGTTTTTATAACATCGCTTCGATACTCCATTCACAATTATATAACTGTCTACATTCATCTCTTATACTAAAATGTGTTATTGCATCTTCAATTTACAGGTATCAGGATTGATGGTGGAGTTGTTCGCTATACGGATCCAGCGCCTGACGTATCTGGCATCTCTAGACACCTCCAGTTGAGCGGCACTGGTTATTTATTGAGGGATGTCAGGCGTCTATTTACTCAGCGTAGAGGCGGCATGACAGATGCCCATCGTGCGTCCGCGTATATCCTGCACCTATTGGGTTGCACGATGTTCGTGGACAAGAGCGGGGATAAGGTGCCCGCAGCCTACCTGCCCCTGTGCATGGATCTAGCCAGCCTCCCCACTCTTTCCTGGGGATCAGCCACTTTGGCATATATGTACCGAGAGTTGGGGAAGGCGTCCAGATCCGGATGCAAGCAGATGGCGGTTGTGCGGCTCTCCTAGAGGTACATCTTACTCTATTCATTCACTATCTTTTTACTGTCTACTCCCCCCCCCTGTTATTAAATGTTGCATTTGAGTAGTATTTAATACTTTTTTACATACATCTCAGGCCTGGATATACGAGTACTTTCCGGGTTTTCGGCGAGTTACTGACCCCCATTGGCAGCAGGGGCAGCCGAGAGCCCGTAGATGGTCTCGTGATGATTCGGCTGGGAGGACGATCGATCATCTTGTGCAGTATCGCCGCATTCTTGACAGATGGGGCTGACAGTGTGAGTTATTCATATTAAAACTATTATACGTTTTGTGTCGTTCCTTCCGATATTCTGTTGACTTTGCCTAACAATGTATACTCACAGGTTATTTGGACTCCTTATGGGACCGGGTCGGACGCGATACTGCCTGTTTCATACTACTAAGGGGTGTTATACGCTTTTGTGACATCACAGAGGCGTATATGCCTGATCGTGTGACTAGGCAGTTCGGGTACCAGCAGAGGATCCCCAGACTGCCCCCCATGGCGACCGAGTTATGCGTTTTGGCAAAGGGTCAGAAGGGGTACCAGAAGCGTTACGGTGACGGAGATCAGGTTTGGCAGGAGTGGGTGGCTTTTGGCATGGCGGAGTTTAGGGCCGATGTCCGTTGGGGGCCACTATTTACTGGAGATCATCCCGTGGCTGTTCCCTTCGTGACTCCAGATTATATGTCTTGGTTTAGGGTAGGAGTCATGTTCGGATAGCTAATCCGATACACGATCCACCCGGTGACATTCCACCTCCCCCACCTGATGTTCCACCCGCAGCCTTCTGTCGCAGGGATTGCGGAGTTGCGAGCTATCATACTTCCATTTTGTCGGATCCCAGTTCCCCCGAGCACTGGCTAGTTGGTCTTAGACGGGCCGGTGAGATTTTAGGACTTCCACCGCAGCCTTAGGATTTTATTTATTTTTTGCTTTTCATTGTATTGTAATTGACACATTTATTCTAGTTTTTATTGACACCTCTACTAGTTTGTTAATATGATTGTATTTTTATTTTAGTTTATCGTTTTAAATCCCCCTCCCGATTCAATAGTTTATTCTAGTGTTTCGTAAACCCCCCTCCCCCCCCCCCCCCCGATTCAATAGTTTATTCTGGTGTTTCGTAAAACCCCCCTCCCCCCCCCCCCCGAGGACATGATGTTTTGCTGTTGTTGTTGCTGTTGTGTTGTAGTTGCTGGTGTTGAGACTACTGATGTATCTCGTGTAAAACCACACGAGATGTGTCTCGTGTGGGTTAAACACGAGATGCATCTCGTGTGTGTTTACACGAAACAAGTCTCCTATAAACCCACTCGAGATGCATCTCGAGTGGTTTTACACAGATGTCATCTCGTGTAAACCCTAAAACCCTAATAATGTCACAAATTTCTAACTCAATTTCCATTTGGATTTTGAGGAAAGTGATACTAATGAAAACACTTTAAATGTCATTTAGAGCCTAGAAAAAAATAAAAAAAAAATAAACTAGGTGGTCGTATACCATTTTCACAACATCGGGGCATTTTCTTAAACCCTAAAACCCTATAATGTCACAAATTTCTAACTCATTTTCCGTTTGGATTTTGAGGAAAGTGATACTAATGAAAAACACTTTAAATGTCATTTAGAGCCTCAGGCATCAGAGTACGGGTGATTACGAATGGGCTTGAACAATTTGCACAGTCTGTTTACACCTCCCCGGTTGCCTACAGTTTTTGTCACTGATCGTGAGTTGTTTTCATCAGCGCTCTCCGTACAGTTTTTCCCCACACCGCACACTTCTTGTGTCGGAGGCATATCGAAATGAATGTTAGAAGGAAAGGGTTGGAGCATACAGGTAGCGAGGACTTCGCAGAATCATTCATGAGGACGTTCAATTATGCAATCTCAGCCCCTAACCCCGACGAATGGCTTACGTTGGGCAGAGCTTCGTGACCGTTTCAGATCTTATCCTGCACTATTGGATTACCTCCGCGAGACATGGCTTAATTTGTACTCTCAGAATATTCTGTCCATGCACACGGATGTGTTAACACACTTCGGGACCCATACCACAAACAGGACTGAGGGTGAGCATAACAGGTTGAAGAAGGCATTGGGGAGTGCTTCTTCTACTTTTGACACACTGTTTAAAAAGGCTCATAAAATCATAGATATCGAGCTAAAAACTATCAAACAGGGTATGAATAGATCAAGGGACCAGATATCCAATTGATTTGAGGACCCGCAATCTATATCGCAACATATTCACTAGAGTGTCAACGTAGCCTTTCGCATTATCAGACAAGAGCATGATCGAATTCAGAAAATCAAGCAGCGTCATAATGGGGGTTATGTAATCACTGAACCTTTATCGGAACCGCTGTGATCCAACCGCAAGCCAACTACTCCTCCCATACCAAGATAGGATAGCAGAGTTCAGTCAACTCTATGAGGAGGATACCGATGCAAGAAGACAAAGAAGATTACATATAGGATAGTATATGTGTAATGGTTTTTGATTTATCCAGTTTGTATGAATGTTTGAATTATATGCTTATCCTTGTTAACACTTTCATTTCGTATACAATTAGGCGATAGTATATGTGTAATGGTCTATTGATGTTTTGTGGAGATGTCCTATTTGAGAATCAAATTTCATTCCAAGTTATGTTTATTGTTGCTTTTGCTGTTGCGGTTCTAATCTCGTGTGTACTTACACGAGATGTATCTCGTGTATATGTACACGAGATGTAAGCTCTCATCTCGTGTAAGTATACACGAGACGTGCAAGGGCAGCGATGAAATTAAATGGGCTGTGTATTTACCGGGCTGTGTATATAGTTTTTGCCAGTTTCTCCATACCACCACCCACTAGCAAACCAATCTTCTATCCAAAAATACATTCGCCTCCTAGTTCTTTCTCTTTTTAATATACTACTGTATTTGTTTCTCTTTCTTTCTAAATCTTCAGGAAATTTCCGTCGACGAAACAGAGCATATGGATTATCACCGGAACTCAAAAAGTAATTTTTCCTGTCTGCTTATCCATTTTAATATCTCTATTCTCCGGCGAACACCACCATATCCGGCCTTCTTCTCCGTCTCCGGCACTCTCAAACCCGGCGAATCCACTGTCGTCTTCTTTCTCTAATCTCCCTCACCTCCTTATGTTTTTATCTCATCCTCTCTTTCTCTCTCTTAAACACAGACACACACTCCGGTTACTCTATCTTCGTCAACCACCGTCACCTCGTCACTACCGGCGCACCTACTTCACTGGCGCTTCTACATCGACACTTATCCTTGCCAGATCTCCCGAGTTCTCCGCCCGACGTATTCTCCGGTGAAGGAATCTTCCCCGCCGGCGGCTGCAATTTCCAGCAATGTCCTCGCACCTTCCAGAAGAAAGTGGCTTTATACGCCGAACCTTTTTACAGATAATTACATCCTATACCATGTATACATATGCCATCAATTTTCAATGAAATTTACATCTTATGCCACAAAGTGAAAAGACGAAAATGCCCTTAAAATAGACAAAATGTGTTTGGGCGCCAAGTTTGGCACTTCTGTTATTATATATTTATAGATTCCCTGTCTCATTTCAAATGGTAAAAATTAACATTTCAATTGTTCTACTTCAAATTGTAAGAATCTAAAATAAAAAGTTTATAATAATTATTAATTAAAAAGATTTGAAAGGAATAACCCAACAACGATTATAGGGCTTGCTCAGATCTTAGCCCATTAGGCCAACCAAGACCCAACTCATTGAAAAGCCTACCTTGACTTTCTAAACGGCCCAGTTCGTTTATATCCTACATACCCAGCTCGGTGACACCAAGTTGAGCTGAACTCGACTTTGGCCTTCATCAAAGCTCCATCAGGAGATCAATATTAAGCAAACTTAACGGGGAAGCCCAGCCCATTAGAGAATCTTAACCCATAAGACTCTCTCCACCTAACTTGGATAATGGTGACATCATTTGGATAAGGTGACATCACCCTAGAAGAATATACCCAAATCCCTAGAATAATACAAATAGGGGCCTCAAACCCTAAATTCAGGTCCATTCTTTTTTCCCTTGGCTCTTTCCTCATTTTCTATATTTTCTCTCTTAAAAAGAACATCTAACTTATTCTCACGCCGGATGGCCTTAGCCGGTAAAGCCCCAATCAAGCTCATGTGCGTTCATCTATTTCAGGCTTAGCAAGGCTTTCCAAATATTCAACCTTGGATTCGGCACTATTGATCTCACTTTTGGGTCGATCAATTGGTTCCATTGTCGGGATACCGATTTCTTGCTAGCCATAAACCTTTTTCGGTCCTTCTCCGGTTTAAATACCCATTTCTCACCTTCATTTTGCTAGATATTTTCACAAAATCTTTTCTATGGCATCCGAAAACTCAGAAAATCCAACCGGAAACATCATTCATGTAGTCTTCATAGCTCCCGGAAAAACTAAGCCTTACCGGCCTCCGCCTCCGCCGCCGTCAAACGGTAACCGCCGTACTACCCGTTCCCAGTCAGCCTTATTGAACCAACAGACTACCGGAGCAGCTGCCATCACCACCTCTACTGTTGCCAGGAATAGCAATCCGGCCACGCTCCCTCCGGCCACCGCAACCAAAACGGTGGGCAAGACACGACAAGGCACCCTCACGTGACTTATGCACAACGAACAACCGATATTCCGAACAATGGAGCTGGTCCTAGAGGCACGACAAGAACCACAGCGGCGGAGCAGGCGACGGTGTTGAACAGAAGATTAACCTTACTTTTGCAGATTCAAGAAATCTATGATGAATTGGAAACCCTAGGACCTGAGCACACTGCCAATATTCCTCGTTTGCCCTCAGTCCAGTTGCCACAAGACAACCCATGTGTCATGCCCATCCCTACTGGTAATCTACAAAGGACAACTCGGAGTATAGTGACACATGATGTCGCTCAAAAGGTTGCCGAGCAGGAGGCCGCCTCTTATCAGAGACGCCTCCAACGCCAGGGAGCTGGTGCACAAGAAAATAACGGACAAAACCGAGGAAGACCTACAGGACCTCTTCCCCACCAGGGCGGTAACCCCTCATAATATCAATCTAATAGACGAGATGATGGCGAGGAGAACTCGAAATCAGGGAATAGGGATGCACTGGATCCCTTGATTGTGGATTTACAAAGAAGGATGCTAGAGATGGAATCGAGCAGGAAAAACACGAAGTAAATAGCCAACACGATGGCTCCTTTTGCTCGTTGGATCATGGAAAGTCCACCCCTGTTGGAGATTATGCCATATTCCCTTGAATGTTTGCTTTGAATGTTTGCTCTTCAACGGAAACAAGAGAAGAAAACATTGTTGGAGGAATCTTCATTCACATGAGAACAATTGGAATTTGCACTTGACTACCTTTTCCATTTATGTTCCATTTAAGAACTTTGTACATATCTTTCCATCGGGAGCTCGTATGAAAAATCCGATTGCACATTCTTGTACATCAATGTGTTACCTTTCCATGGAGTCTAATATTGAATATTTTGCGACCTCGATAGGTGGTGAAAATCACTGTTGAAAAACTTGACAAAATATGAAGGAGGTCTTGAGTAACTTTTGCAACTATTTTTCTTTGCAATTTTGACCATTTAACTTTGTCTTGTTAAATGATCAATCTTTACCAAAAAAATAAGTTAAGACCTAACAATTTACCCATTATTGGTGAATGATTGGTGATTTTAAACTCTTAATGGGTTGCTCCAAAACTACATAAGCCAATAGAGATGACATTGATCATTTGGCTCTCAAGAAAATTTGAGCAGATTGTTTGGTCAACTTCATGGGTTTTTCTGTATTGACTTGAAAGGTTTTGGGGTGTGTGTATATACTTTTTGGAAGGGTCTATGAGTTAACTTTAAGTGGGAAAAGACGGTTTGGGATTTCAGGTTTTCAAGAGGGAGATATTGCATTTTTGGTGAGAGGTGTTTGACATGAGTCTGCTGTTAAGGAATTTTTGCTCTGCTGCCCACTACAGACATGTGCCATTTTTCACGTATAAGGAATGAGAATGTGGAGATAGACTTTCTAGAAAGCTCTAATTGTCTAGTTTGCACAGGAAAATCGGTTTTCAATTTCGATCTGGGAGGATCGAGATAATGATTTTTTTCGTTCAAGGTGTCAAACCAGATTTTGGGTCTGTTGTCAAGGATTGTGAGGTTAGCTGTCAAGAGTTTTGGGCTTACTGTCTGACGAAGGGTTTGCTGTTTGGGGTTAGCTGTCTGGGGGTTTTCAATGGTATGCTTTCCAAGGGTTTGGTGTCGAGGGGTTTGTTATCAAAGAGGTTAGGTCTTAGCTGTCAAGAGGTTAAGGACTTAGCTGTCAAGAAGTTAGCTCTGCTGTCTGCAAACAGTAACTTAAAACAAAATCTGGTATTCACTCACAAGGTTGTAGGCTTTGAAATTGTACTTTCTGTAAAGGTCTTTGAGTCTACTTTACTCACAAAAAATCGGATTGCATTTTCATCTAGCGGGGAGAGAGATATTGCAATTTCCGTGAAGGGTATCAAAGCTGCAATTCAGATTTCCAGCAACTTGTTTTTATTTGAAAATTGGTATTTTGGGTAGGTTTATTGGTGAAACGGGAGCTATAACAAGTCAGTAAAAGGTATTTTATGTTAGGAAAATTCTACAAAAAAGAACTCGAATTACAGAATAACTAATAAATAAGTAAATTAATAAATTTTTAGAATAGATAAACAGAAACTAGACTGAATGTTTTGTGCCGAGCCGTGTGTTGAACACACTGTCCTTAAGACTTATTCGCCCCCTCACTGTGAGTGCTTGAGGTTGCTATCGGACGCTAGTCTCCCAGGATAACTCGCACGAACCGGATACTTCCCTGCACTTAGAGACTCCGGTGAATTGTATTCAGTGCCTAGACAGTATCACCACGAGTATGCAATACAGGAGGCCAAAGGAGGAATGAACAAATTGCAACGAAAGAGAGGCTGTAGAGATTGCTGGAAACTGTGTGAATTTCTGTATCAAATTTTTGTGTCAGATTTCTGTGTGTTCTTCAACTGGTTTGTATCACTTTTTATACTAGTACAAGGACTGTACATAAGCCAAAATTAAATAACAAAAGGATACGATTAATCCTTTAATTAATTCTGATAAAGAGATAAGAAAAACCCTTCACTTGGCATTCAGTTTGACTGAAAAATCAAAATTAATTGCAAAAGGTGAGCTAGCACGGACAAGCCAAATTGGTGCTACATTCGTGTACGAAGGTCGCGTGCACACATGAGTTCGATGGTCCCAAGCCAATTTGGTTCTATGATTTGCACCCCCTCCCCTGCGCGTGAGAGAGAGAACCTCTATGTCATACAAGCTTGAACACTACTCAAGTGCCCAAGCCTTTATACTAGCTTCCTTTTACATTTCTTTCCAATGTGGGATAAACTCAATATCCCCATTTTAACCCACCAACTTCAAACCTTTGTATCTCATTCATCCCAACACCAAATTGGACAAATGAATACTTATCTCAATATTCTCACGGAGTAGAACACAAACCCATAAACAATTTTGTCATTCGACAAATTATTTATCACAGAAATAAATCATATTTCCTTCACATAATACAAAAATACACTTATTTTTCCAACAATTTCCCACATGAAGGAAATTATGAGGAATTTGGTGATAAAGTCCAACAGTTGAAAACCTGCATAGGATATGTATGGGATTGCCCTTTGAACCTTCCCTTGTAGACGTATACTTATTCTACTCGCTAATCAGTAGACATGATGTCCTTGAACTGTCAGCTTTTTGTGTAGCCAGTCATATACGTTACACAGGTATCTCCCTAACACAATTCAATTCTCATAGTTGTGTCCATTAGTGGCCATGGAACACAATGCTTGGTTCTGTGAGAGGGTCTAAGAATTGAGCCTCACACAATTCTCCTCGAAGCGGCCCCACTTCTCTCTCACATAGGTGATTCTTCTAACTAACCCAGTTTACTCCATAAGAATCATTAAATGTCGCGACCCCGACCCCGCGGGCCCGAAGTACGCGAGCTAGACGTCGACTTAAACAATAAACTCTAAAATAATGAAGATAAAATTTTCCTTTTATACCAAAAGATGATAACACAAAGTTTTGAAATCCAACTTGAACAACAAAATATAAACTAGTGTAAGCTCCATAAGCTTACACCCAAAATAATAAAATATACAAATTCTAATGACGTCAAGTTTGGTACAACTATTCCCAAAAGGTTACACATTTATGTAATGTAAACCCACCAATAACAACTTTCCCAAAAAGCTCAACCCTCGCGACGTCCTCCTCGTGATCAGCGAGTCTAATCCTTTCCTCCTGGGGGGGTTAAGGAAAAACAAAGATAAAAGAAAGGGGGTGAGATAAATCTCAATAAGTTACTAATGCAACTACATGACATGTTATGATGCAATAAGCAATAAACAATAACAAATATCACTTAGCACATAAAATTTATCAATTAACAGATAGCAGCGGAAATAAACAAGTAACAAAGGATATTAGCCAAGTTTTCCCAACTGATAGAACCAAATAAAGGTCGCTGCGCAGCTTCAATAATCAACAATCAACATCTTCATAGTAGCATGAAAGCTGAAGAGAAAACCCCCGGTACCGGAACCATAACCATTAGTAACATGTCACAAGGGACGGGAGTCATGACACAAAGTCATACTCCAAAAAGTTAGCTAGACTACTTCTCGAAGGAAGCTAGCTCATCTCAACCAAGGCCAATCTGGATGAGGAAACAAGGACCAATGGACGACGCTATACTGGACTTGGCTTGTGCCATTATAGCATTATCCATTGCTTGACTCGAACACAAGTAACCAGCTGGACTTCCAAATAAATGCTACGTAATAAATACTAGCTTAAATAAACAACTCATGATTCCAAAGTAGGGAACCATTCCAAATAAATCACCACAATGGTAAACCAATCCAAACAACACATCAAAGATGTCTAACATTCCCAAAACGGTACTTAATCAAATTTCATAACATATTTATTCACAAAGGAACCAATTCCAATTAATAAAGTGTTCCACGCTATTAACTTAGGTTAATTAGAAGAATAAAACCTAAACTAGGAAGCCACCTAGTCTTAAACAAGCAAAAGGTAGATTTTCCAGAACAGGGGGCGGGCGGGCGCGCGGTAGGGGTCGGGCGGGCGCTCATTTGCCCAGAAGGTTTGGCCGCAGGAAAAAGCCATGTAGGCGGGCGCCTGGCTCGGCACGGGCGGGCGCCTGGTCGATGGGCTGGGAGGGATTCAGCAGCTGGGTTCTTCAAGAATTCTTACCATTTTCACAATTTCTCAAAATCAACCACAACCAAACTTTCCACCAAGCATATTTATGGACCAAAACAACTTATAAACTAGAAGGGACCTAAGTAGCATCATCTATCAACCCAAACCAAGATTAAATCACAACATTCTCCAAAATCACAAAAGATGAACAAAATTCAAATAAATTCCAAACTCAACCGAAATGACATATATATGAACTAAAGCATTACATAAACTAAAGATGAACATTTTAGCATAAAAATGGGGGGGAAAGCAACTTACTCGGATTTTCTCAAAGTTGACGGAATTCGAATATTCTTAGCTCCCTACGATCCTATCGACGATCTAAACATGTTTCATACTAAGAGAAATGAGAAATAACCAAGGGATGATGATAGAAATGAAGAGAGAAGGAAGAGAAGAAAAACTTACCTTCAACAACCAAGGAGAGAGAGAAAGAAACTGGGAATGGAGTGTGAGGTGAGGGAGAGGTGAGGGAAAAGAGAGGGAGTAGGGAGATGATTATTTTCAAAAATTTACACTTAGACCCCTTCCTCCACTTACTAACTCAACTATTATACTCCCTACTAACAACTAAGACCCAAACACTACACTAGCACAAATAACAATTTAAATGCTAGGCACGGAAATATTATGAAACATAAAATGCACACATAATTATCCAAATAAATAAATAATTCAAATAATTAATTAAGTCATAACTAAATAATTAAATATTTATTATTAGAAAATAGATACGGGTTTTCGGGTCGTGACATTCACTCCCCCTTAAAGAAAATTCGACCCGAATTTTAACGAGACTTACCCGAATTAAAAAGCCACGGATATTTACGCTCCATCTCCTCTCGAAGCTCCCAAGTCGATTCCTCAACATTGTGATTCCTCCAAAGAACTCTAACCAACGGAATGCTCTTGTTCCTCAACTCTTGGACTTTAGAATCAAGGATTCGAACCGGTCGTTCCTCGTAGGTCATATCAGGCTCTATATCCTCCGGTACCCTTGGTAACACGTGAGATGGATCATGAACATACTTCCGAAGCATAGAAACGTGAAAAACGTTATGTAACCGGTCCAAAGAAGATGGTAACTGTTGGTCCCTAAAGGGCAACAAGGGTGTGAAAATTGCTAGAGGGGGGGGGGGGTGAATAGCGTTTTAAAATTCTTTTCAAACCCTTTTACAATTCAATGGCAGATGCGCACAACTCTTATTTTGGCTAAGTATAGCGCGCAGTAAGAGTGTGAAATGCACAGCGGAAATTTAAAGCAGCTCTGCTCAGGGTATACTGCGCAGAGATAAAAACGCACGCGCTAAGTATGAGGCTAAAGAGTGGCGCAAAAAGGATTCTAAGGCAAATGAGCAATAACAATTACAACATCAAAGTGAAACAATCTGAAAGATCAAACAAAGCAGTTCATATATAGTTAAGCAGGAAATATGCAGTAATCAATGAACACGCTATTTGGAGAGGTTCGATCGATGAAAGATCTACATCCTCTACCAAGATGGTTAGTCTTGGATTTCTAATGGAGATCTTATTATATGAGAGAGTATTACAAATTACAACATTTGAGCTCAATACTAACTCAAGATCTATTATCTATGAAGAACAAATCCTAGACTAAACCGGTGTATCTCAAGAAGTTAGATCAAAATGATCAAAGCTTCAAGAGGTGTGTGTGTGACAGAAATTCTGGGCTCTATGAATATGAAAGATGAAGAGCACTAAGAATTCTGGTGATATAGGCTTTGTGATATGAGCAGGAGTTTTGAAGGTTTGAAGATCTAGAAGGCTGTTCTAAAGAATCTGGAAATATTAAGCAGCAGTCTTCAGATCTTCAAGATTTCTCAATGAAGTATGAAACTCGAGCTCTGAAGCATAATGGCCAACAAGAGGGGCTTGATAAAAGGGCCGATGGAAGGGCAGCTTGGAAATGAAGATGAGCAGGCTATTTATAGCTGAGAGCTTGAATATAACCGTTGGAGCTCTGAGCAAGGACAATGAGCTGGCACAAAGTGATTGGCGCGCAGCTGTCCTTTATAGCCGTTGGGGCTCTGATCAAAGATGATGACCTGGCACAATATGATTGGTGCGCAGGTGATTTAGAGCCATTGGAGACTGAGCATGAAGACCAAATTCAAAAGCTTCTTCTAGAAGGTTGACAGCTGTCTTCACTTGAGATATTTCTTTGAAGCGTGTCTCCACCAATGGTTTTGCTGAGTGTATTTATTTTGTCGTTTGTGCACACCTCAACATTTTAATAAGCGTGCATCTTCTAAGCGTTTTCCAAGCTTTCTAGAATGTGAGATCAGGAGATGAGGAACTTGACCAAGGTTGTGTCCGCGCACAAAGGCATGCGCATTGCCGGCGCGCATGGATTTAGCGCATGAGCAGCATGCGCACCATGCTTGGTCACAAAAAGATCTCTTGAGAGTTTTAGGAAGTAAGATCTTGAAAATTGAGCAGGGTCAAGGGCTGCGCTAGATATCTATGCGCAGAGAACATCCTGCGCAGTGAAATGAATCCTGCTTAGGAAATCTTCGATCTTTAAAGCCTCAAGTCCTATAATCTAAGCCTATACTATAAGAGGACTTAGCTAAAAATTGAAGTTATAAACTTCTTTACATGAGGTCCTAAAGTCCATAAAAATACTCATAGGTGATGGTATCAATCAATTCTAACAAAAATAGGAGGGTTAAGTGATAAGCATACCCTACAATCTCCCCCTAAATGATTGATGCCATTACCAACTATAGCAAAGGCAATTCATTGTACTTGATAATAACATGTCCATAAAAATGTGAATGGTAAATCATGCCTCAAGTCAATGCACACACTAGCCAGTGCTATAGATTTTTAGTCTATCCAAAAGATTAAAAACTTACAAGATAGGAAAGATAGAAATATCATTCAGAGCATACAAATAATGTGAGATGAAGTTTTAAGTGTGTTTAAACTGAATGTTTAAACATCATGCGTAGAAGACATGAGCAGTAAAGATTATGCATGAGTTTAAGTAATAATGCATTCAATGTTCCACAAACGAATGATTTGAATTGAACAAGGTTTTGTGAAAGCTTTATGATGCATACTTCTCATTTAAACTTTGAAGGATTGACTGTTACAGAGTACAAGTTTTAAAGAGGAAAAACAAAAGAGGTGCGCACAAAAACAAAAGCGCACGAAATGAAAGCGCATAAAAACATACTGCGCAACGAGAATCAAAAAGTTCCAAAAATAACAAAATACTTACAAAGGAAACTAATCTATGTTGATCCGTTGCAGGGCTTCGCGCATCTCATTCTGAAGACCGTTGAACTTTGTTCATGAGTTCCACCTTTAAATTTGGAAATTTGTCCTGGAACTCAACAACTTTACCAACATAAGTGTTCATTCCTCTGCGCATGTCAGCATTGTCATCCACTAGCTCTCTGAACTTTGCTCTGCTGTCCGCCAGGATGGCAGTTTACGTAGCTTCTAATCTTGTGTCGGTATGGAGGCGCTGAGTGTTGACGCTTGCTTGAATATCTAGCATTGCGTAGTCCAATTTGTCGTTGAACGCGAAAGAAAAATCTGTCATGGACTTAGCAATGCATTTACGCACTTCTTCAATATTATGCGCAGAGTCTCCTTGTTCAATCTTCTCCATCTGAGCTTCCATCTGAGCTTGAAGATCATCAAATCCTTTAAGTAACCCATCTGCTAGGGTTTTCTTGAGCTTTTTCAGAATATCCCTGAGTCCACCATCAAGCGCTCCAAAGGTGCACACATTTTTTGAGTTGTGTGCTGACATTTTCGAGCTGGGCGCTGATGGTTCTCAGGGAGTCCAGGATAAGATGATCCAAAGAGATAGGACCTTTTTCTTGCGCAGGCTCAGATGAACTTGCCTTTGCCTCCGTCTTAGCACTCTCCGTGCTTTCCTTTGCCTCCCTTGCCTTTGCTTCCTCCTTGGCAGCTTTCTCCCCCTTAATGGTATCAATCTCCAAACGCTGCATATCAAGACGATACAATAAAGCAGTTTGAGCAGTAAGGAGTTGATTTAGCTGCAGCTGCGTAGCGACTTGATTCGCTTGAACAGAATGCAAGCTTTACACGATCTGGCGCAGCTCGGCTGAAGAGGAAGGAGGAGTTTCAGGGGCTGAAGATGGTTGAACTGGAGAAAGATCACTGCTGTCAGTGGCTGCGGAACTAGTGCGGCGCTTCTTCAATCCTTTAGCGCTGCTGCGCACCTTCTGCTTGAGACGAGAGGAGATATGTGCGATGTCAGCACTGGGGATGGCTTCTTGAGAGGCTTTGTGCATCTGCTCCCCCTCAACTGCAACATCATCTGAATCACCACGAAAATCAACCTTGCGCTTCATTGTGGCTGGCTTTGAGGGAGCAGGAGCTGGATTGCTGGTAGGATCTGCCTCTTTGAATGAAACCCCTTTAGTGGATTGAACCAAAGGAATATCCTTGAGCTTTTTGCCACTGGGCGGAGCAATGCCCTTCCCCCTTGCGATTGTACGCTTCTTCTGTGGTCTCTTGCGCAGCATCAGTTGTAGATCTTCCTGCACTCTTCTTGGACTTGACCACAGGAATTGGGCCTATCCAGGGTTCCTTGTTGGGAGAGGAATCAGACAGCCAGATTTCATAGTAATCAGCGTTACCTATCTCACTGCGCAAATTCTGGAGGTGTACTCTGGAGTAGTACTTTGCGTCGTAAGACTGCTTCTTGATTGACTTTTCTTCAACATAGGTGGCCAGTTCACCATAAGTCAATAAGATTTTGGTTAGCAGTCTGCAGTGAGTTCGGTATTTGGTCTTCCCTGCGTTCAGCTTCTTCTCATAGCTGGTCATTCCCTTCACAATCTCATTGAAGATAATCTGCGGCCAGTCGAGTTGATCTTCGTTGAAGATGGCTGCGCAGTATTCCCACTGCTTTGAGATGAAATGTCCATTATTTCCATTCTTGCAGTTGAGGGAATCTCTAATTAGGGTGCACAGGTGATACATCACCTTACCAAATTCCTTTCTGTTGTACATCGGCCACTTCTTGTTGAGAGAAGGGATGCCAATGAGCTTCTGTGCAAGCGCATTTTGATGAGCCTCATCATAGTTGACTGAAGAACTATCAACATTGAAGTTTAGGAGGCTGCGAATGTGATTGGGGTGAACCACTACATCACTGCTCTGAACGGTGGCCATGATCATTTCTGTTGTCTTGCCTTCAAGTTGTGCTGGAACAACTCTTGCTGTCTTGAAGAATTCGTCTAACAGCGCAGGTACTATGAAGGATTGCTCAAGAGTGAATAAAGGAAGAATGCCGGAGGAGCTGAGAAGATGAAGTAGACGGCGACCAATCGCATCTAAAGAGAGATCTGCCTGAATAAGTTCCCAACCCGGTATGAAGTAAACGTGTCCCTGCGTAAAACATTAGATAGAATTAGACAACCTATTGCTTATGGAGCTGTGCGCATTTGCAAGTAATGCAGATATACCTTGGCACAAGTTCCATGATAAGCAAAAATGTTTATGCGCAGAAAATAGGAAGTGGGTGCGCATAAAATAAGAAAGCATACGCAGAGAGGGATCGTGCGCACAGAAAATAAATACTAGTAAAGAAGTGTGCGCAGAGAAATAGATAGAACTATATGCGCAGAAAGCCATGCGCAGGAAACTATGCGCAGAACACAAATACTAGGGATATAACAAAAGAACAAATAAAATATTTAAAAAAATTAGAACGAATATTTAAAAACATGAAGAACACCCAAGATCACCGAAAAACAAAAGTTGACAAAATTCAACAAAAATACATCGAAATGACGGTATGAACAGGACGAAGTCAACCATGTAAAAAGTATGGTCAACGACATTAAAAACAAACCCAGAAATTCAGAAAAACGGTTCGTCAGCCAAGGAAGTTACGAAGCACAGAATTTTATGAAAAACACATGTAACGAACATTGATCATGAAATAAACTACATGAAAGAATAGATCAGGCAAATACGAACACAACACAATGATCGATTTCAAAAAAGATCAAAAAATAAGGGAGAAATCGAAAAAGGGAGTCTTGAGACCTCCAAGAACAACAATGGCGGAAAAAATAAGGAGTTATAGTGAAACATACCATGTCTTTGAAACTTGATTGTCGTTCTACTTCTTCTTCGTGAGAGTTCCCAGGATTGGAGTGCGAAGAAGAGTCGGAGATGATGATTTCTGGTTGAGTTTTGGTTTTCTTAGGTGCCATTGAAATGGTTTTGAGAGAAGAAAGGTTGAGGTTGAAGATAAAGAACAGGAGATGAGAAATGAGGGTTTAGAGCAGAGGTTAGAAAGAGAGTGAGAGAGAATTTAGAGGGAAGAGAGAAGTAGAGAGAGAAACGGTTTAAGTAGGGAAGGAGATGGTAGGTGCACGATAGCTAAGAAATGTTTGAGAAAATCTGCAGTGGCGCAGGATAGCGATACCACGTGTCACAAAAGGGAACGCGCGTGCGCAGGCCTATGCACGCGTGTGCGTGTGAGGTTCTAAGCCGGTCACTGTCAAGTCGACTTCCTCATAAATGATGAGTCAGTGAAAGGACGGGCGCACGTTAGCAGGGTGACGTGGCCGAATGGGGGACGCGCGTGCGCAGTCTTTGCGCGCGCGTGTGTCAGCGAAAAGAGGCTGACGGCTGTCGCATCACCTTCCTCATTAAATGGTGAGCAGACATTCGCAAGGTGCGCTGTCATGAATTGCAGTTAGCATTAAATCACAATAAGACATGCGCAGGGGTAAGAAGGTAATTTCCCACGAAGATTCAAAAAATAAAAGCGCGGGAAAAAATTGAATTACACAAGTATCCTTGTGACTCAGCGTTGACTTTTCAGTCAAGGACCTATGTGCAAAATCTAATGAATAGAACACTTACATGCGATCCACGATGATTTGCGCATGGTTAGTCTTGAGCAGCGCATTGATAGCGCAGAGATTCTATAAATCTCAGAACTGTTGTTTCATGCGTATACATTAGTTGCGCATGAGTTGCGCAGGGCGCATGAAACTTAACCTATTTTGCACACTTATCAAGCAAATACATTAGTATCAATAAATCATATGGACAAGTTAGCTAAGATTAAGCATACCCATTTCTCCTTTCAAGAGATCACTTGTTAATTCTTGAGGAGATGATATTAGATGTTGATGATCTTGGTAAGAGTGCTTGGCAGGATTGGAAACTGCTATGGTGGACATATTATCGCAGAGAATTGGATAATTCTCTCCATGAATCCCATAGTCTACAGGTTGTTGCTTCATCCATAAGATTTGGCAGCAGCAGCTTTCAGCAGCAATATGTTCTGCTTCAGTAGTGGAGATGGACACAGCAGCTTGTCTCTTGCTTGCCCATGCTATAAGTCGATTTCCAAGGAAATGACATGTTCCACTTATGCTCTTCCTGTCAATTGTGCACGCTGCATAGTCCGCATCTGAATAACCTATAAGTTTAAAGATCGAATCTTTGGTGTACCAAAGTCCAAGGTTAACAGAGCCAAAAATATGTCTAATACATTTTACAGCAGTTATGTGTGCTTCGGAAGAATTAGCATGATAGTGCGCACAGATCCAGTCAACATAATATCTTGGCCAACTAGCAGAAGATGAAGGAGAGTTAATCATACCTTGATATAGTCTGATCAACTTTACCTTATAAGTCTGTTAAATTTGTTGCTGGTGGCCATTGGAGTGTCGTATACTTTAGCATTCAAGTCCAAACTTCTTGATTAAGTCTGTTGTGTACTTGGCTTGATGTGATGAAGATGCCATCATTCACTTGATTGATTTTAAGCCCGAGGAAAAAGGTGATTTTTCCATCATGCTCGTCTCAGACTTGCTTTTCATTTGCTTTTCAAAGCGCTTACAAAGTGACTCATTAGTAGAACCAAATATAATATCATTGACAAATATGAACAAGTAAAGAGTGATCATTATACTTAGCAATAAAAAGAGTTGTATCGATTTTACCGTGCTTGAAGCCTTTCTCTAGTAGGAATTTTGATAGCGTATTGTACCATGCTCTTGGAGCTTGCTTAAGTCCATACAAAGCTTTCTTGCTTTGATTCTGTGATGCTTCCATTCTTATCCATCTTGTTTCCGAACACCCATTGAAGCGCTAAATATTGGATGAGCTTTTCTTGCACTTCTTGCATAGCATCGATCCATCTTAAAATATGGAGCACTCTATCAATCTTCTTTGATCCGACATGAGAGATAAACGAATGCTACACCGCAAAGTTTGATGCTCTCGATGTGCGACCCCTACATTGAGATGATAGGAATACGAAGATCAATGGGTATTTCATTTGCTTCAGTATCACGATCATCAAAGGTGATTTGTTGAAGTGGAGAAACATCATGCGCAGGAGGAGGTGTTTGCGCATCAGGAGTTGTAACTTCAGGCGCAGCATTTGGAGTATGCGCATGAGATGGACTGATTCTGAATCTGATTGATCTATATCCTGCGCAGGAATAGAATTACTGCGCACCTGTCTAAAAAGCTCAGCAGAGTCATCAGAATCATTGGGAGCCAAATGTGGCTCAAGGAGAGAATGCTTATCAAAAAATAGCATGTACAGATACTAAAATAACTAGAGATTTATCTTATTAAGATCATGAAAAGCTTATAGAATGATTGGCATACCCAACGAGAATACCTTCATCTGCTTTGGCGTTGAATTTTCCTTTAGCGTTTGCAGCCAACGAGCTTGAAGAAAGCAATGTTGGGCGATCTTTTTCTCTTTCCATAGATCGTATGGAGTATAAATGTAGGCTTTGTTGATGAGAAATCTTATTCTGACTAAAGCATGCACCGTTGACAGCTTCCTCCCAGAAATACATTTAGAAGTACTGCTTTTACTATCATTGTCTATCCATTCTCAATCAACGAGCAATTCTTTCCACAACGCCATTTTGTTGCGGAACTCCAGCAGCAGAGAAATTGTGAAGAATACTATTTGATGGTTCTTGTCGGTTCTCACAATTTTGAGCGACATCGTTGTTCATAAATTATGTTCCATTGAAGTGTCGAACTCTATTGATGTCTTCTATGTTTGGAGATTTAAAAGGAGAGCAGCCAGGATATCATAGAGATACCACAGGTTGGTCCAAAGCTTCGTGGTAGTGAGCGGTCCAAACATATGAGGTGAAGCAGATGTAAGCGTTTTGACATTGGAGCAATCTTTGCTGGAGGAAAACTGCTCAGGCTGCTTACAAAGCTGGCATGGTGCTTACACCATTGCTAGCTGCTTTCACTTAGGTTCATTGCTACAAAACAAGGATTAGTAAATAGAAATTATAGCGGTAAGATCAATAATATAAAAATTGGTCTTACGAGTCCTTGTGAGCAAAGTTAGTCCAGAAACGCCATTCTTGATGAAACAGTGCGTTGAAGTGATATGGCATTCCAGATCTTCATCTCATAATTGTGATATGGAGAGCAGGTTGCTTGAGACTGTCTTTTATGATTAGTCCAAATCCTATTATGTGCCCTTTGTTGTTGTCACCATATATTACTGAGCGATCTCTTCCTCCGTGAGCACCTTTAAGAGAGTTGCCATCTCCAGTAGTGTCCAGAATCCACTGTTGAAACCAACTGAGCTTGAGAATGCGCTGTGAAGTAGATCTTTTCTGCTTGTTGAAACATTGATTTGCGCTCTACAGCAGAGTTATCACTTAAGATCAGTAGGCACTTTGAGAGATTTCTTGCGCGGCTGCGGAGTTGGTGATGACGCAGCTTCTGACAGGTTAGCTTTGGCAGATAGGTGCTTGTCATTCTGTCTGCTTGGTGAAGGTATCCCGTTTCCACTATAGTGAAGGGATCTTTCTTTGATTGTCTTTGGCATATGCTCAGGTTCCATTTCAGAAACAACTTTTGAATCATTGTCAGCATTTGCCACTAAGCAGAGCAGTCCATCCTCAGTCAGCATCATTGTCTTCAGTGTCAAGTCTCCGAGTCCTTAGCTTCTTTTCTGCGCAGTTCTCTTCAACAACCATTCCGTACTGCTTAGATGCTTTGTGCGCAGGGTTCCTTTTCCTCGTACTCAAATTTTGGAGAAGGCATTGAAGCGTAATGTCCTGGCTTTCTGCAGTAAACCAAGTCATCTTTCTTTGAGTCTCTATGAGAGAGAATAGGAGGTTTGCTTAAGGATCCACCAAGTTTGGAGAACTTTCTGAATTTGATCTGCGGTTTGAGAAGGCGCAGGAATATGAGAAAAGTTAGCCATTGCCCTAGAATTTGAAGCCATATTGAATCGGCACCCAAGCTGTTAAGCTTGAAAAACAGAAACATGTTTTATGAAGGTGTTTTCTCTGATACCACTTGTTGGTCCCTAAAGGGCAACAAGGGTGTGAAAATCGCTAGAGGGGGGGGGGTGAATAGCGTTTTAAAATTCTTTTCAAACCCTTTTGCAATTCAATGACAGATGCGCACAACTCTTATTTTGGCTAAGTATAGCGCGCAGTAAGAGTGTGAAATGCACAGCGGAAATTTAAAGCAGCTCTGCGCACTGCGCAGAGATAAAAACGCACGCGCTAAGTATGAGGCTAAAGAGTGGCGCAAAAAGGATTCTAAGGCAAATGAGCAATAACAATTACAAAACATCAAAGTGAAACAATCTGAAAGATCAAACAAAGCAGTTCATATATAGTTAAGCAGGAAATATGCAGTAATCAATGAACACGCTATTTGGAGAGGTTCGATCGATGAAAGATCTACATCCTCTACCAAGATGGTTAGTCTTGGATTTCTAATGGAGATCTTATTATATGAGAGAGTATTACAAATTACAACATTTGAGCTCAATACTAACTCAAGATCTATTATCTATGAAGAACAAATCCTAGACTAAACCGGTGTATCTCAAGAAGTTAGATCAAAATGATCAAAGCTTCAAGAGGTGTGTGTGTGACAGAAATTCTGGGCTCTATGAATATGAAAGATGAAGAGCACTAAGATTTCTGGTGATATAGGCTTTGTGATATGAGCAGGAGTTTTGAAGGTTTGAAGATCTAGAAGGCTGTTCTAAAGAATCTGGAAATACTAAGCAGCAGTCTTCAGATCTTCAAGATTTCTTAATGAAGTATGAAACTCGAGCTCTGAAGCATAATGGCCAACAAGAGGGGCTTGATAAAAGGGCCGATGGAAGGGCAGCTTGGAAATGAAGATGAGCAGGCTATTATAGCTGAGAGCTTGAATATAACCATTGGAGCTCTGAGCAAGGACAATGAGCTGGCACAAAGTGATTGGCGCGCAGCTGTCCTTTATAGCCGTTGGGGCTCTGATCAAAGATGATGACCTGGCACAATATGATTGGTGTGCAGGTGATTTAGAGCCGTTGGAGACTGAGCATGAAGACCAAATTCAAAAGCTTCTTCTAGAAGGTTGACAGCTGTCTTCACTTGAGATATTTCTTTGAAGCGTGTCTCCACCAATGGTTTTGCTGAGTGTATTTATTTTGTCGTTTGTGCACACCTCAGCATTTTAATAAGCGTGCATCTTCTAAGCGTTTTCCAAGCTTTCTAGAATGTGAGATCAGGAGATGAGGAACTTGACCAAGGTTGTGTCCGCGCACAAAGGCATGCGCATTGCCGGCGCGCATGGATTTAGCGCATGAGCAGCATGCGCACCATGCTTGGTCACAAAAAGATCTCTTGAGAGTTTTAGGAAGTAAGATCTTGAAAATTGAGCAGGGTCAAGGGCTGCGCTAGATATCAATGCGCAGAGAACATCCTGCGCAGTGAAATGAATCCTGCTTAGGAAATCTTCGATCTTTAAAGCCTCAAGTCCTATAATCTAAGCCTATACTATAAAAGGACTTAGCTAAAAATTGAAGTTATAAACTTCTTTACATGAGGTCCTAAAGTCCATAAAAATACTCATAGGTGATAGTATCAATCAATTCTAACAAAAGTAGGAGGGTTAAGTGATAAGCATACCCAACAGTAACGCAAGACGATAAGCTAGAAGTCCCACTTTCCCCAAAATCTCAAACGGTCCAACAAACCTCGGAGCCAATTTACCCTTCTTCCCAAACCTTCGAATACCCACCTTTGCAGATACCTTCAAGAACACGAAGTCTCCGGTCTGAAAACTAAGATCTCGTCTTCGATGATCGGCATAGCTCTTCTGTCGACTCTGGGCTGTCTTCAATCGATCCCGAATAATTTTAACCTTTTCCACCGAGTCCTGAATCATGTCAACACCCAAACTTCCCCAACCTCGTCCCAACAAATAGGTGACCGACATTTCCTCCCATACAAAGCCTCATACGGTGCCATCTGTATACTCGACTGATAACTATTATTGTAGGCAAACTTGCAAGCGGTAGATGTGTATCCCACGAATCTGGAAAGTCAACTGTGCAAGCCCGTAACATATCCTCGAGAATCTGAATGGTTCTTTCAGACTGACCGTCAGTCTGAGGATGAAATGCGGTGCTAAACCTCAATTCAGTATCCAAAGCCTTCTGTAACGCTTGCCAAAATCGGGATGTAAACCTGGGATCTCTGTCTGACACAATACTAACTGGAACACCATGTAATCTGACAATCTCATGAATATACAAATTCGCAAGTTTCTCCATCGAATAAGAAATGTCAATGGGTAAGAAATGAGAAGATTTAGTCAACCTGTCCACAATCACCCAAACTGCATTGAACCTCCTTCGAGTCCTGGGTAGTCGGTTACAAAATCCATCGTAATGTGTTCCCACTTCCACTCGGGTATCTCAAGAGGCTGAAGTAGACCTGCGGGTCTCTGATGCTCTGCTTTAACTTGTTGATAGGTCAAACACTTCGATACATATTCTGCAATTTCCCTCTTCATGTTAATCCACCAAAATTGTTGTTTTAAATCCTGATACATCTTCGTACTCCAGGATGAATGGTATACCGGGATTTGTGACCCTCATCAAGAACTCCCTGTTAATCCCACCGATATTCGGCACACATAATCTGCTACGGTAAGTCAACACTCCTCGGAGTCAAGCTGGAAGTCCACATACTGTCTATCCCGAGAATATCCATAATCTTCTTCAACTCTGGGTCATCCTTCTGAGTATCCTTTATTTGTTGAATTAATGTGGGAAATACATTAAGGTTCGCAAAATAGCTCCACGTTTCGACTCTTGGGGACGCCAATCTCGAGCATCCTCTAGCAATTTCCATTCACGAATCATCATTGATGCCACATAAGACTTTCGACTGATCGCATCAGCTACAACATTTGCTTTGCCCGGATGGTACGAAATGGTGCAATCATAATCTTTTAAAAGCTCCATCCACCTACGCTGACGGTTATTCAATTCCTTTTGAGAGAAGAGGTATTTCAAACTCTTGTGATCGGTAAAAATCTCAAACTTCGCTCCATAAAGGTAATGCTTCCACTTATGCAACGCAAAGACTATCGCAGCCAACTCCATATCATGAATAGGGTAATTCTGTTCACTAGGGGTCAACTTCCTCGAAGCATAAGCAATTACTTTCCCATTCTGCATCAAAACACAACCCAAACCCTCTTTCGAAGCATCACTGTAAATCACTAAGTCGTCATTTCCATTTGGTAACGCAAGAATAGGAGCCGTAGTTAATCTCTTCTTTAATTCATCAAAGCTATTTTGACATTTTTCACTCCACACAAACGGTACATTCTTCCGGGTCAACTGAGTCATCGGAGTAGCAATCCTCGAAAACCCTTCTATAAACCTTCTGTAATACCCGGCTAAACCCAGAAAACTTCTGATCTCGGTCACTGTTTCGGGTCTCTTCCAATCCACTATGGCTTCTATCTTTGAAGGATCCACAGAAATCCCATCTTTAGAAATAACATGACCCAGAAATGAAACCTTCTCGAGCCAAAATTCGCATTTACTAAACTGCGCAAACAACTGCTCCCTCGCAAGAATGGAAAAACTGTCCTCAAGTGTTGCTCGTGCTCCTCTCGAGATTTAGAGTAGACAAGAATGTCGTCGATGAAGACCACCACGAACGAATCAAGATAAGGATGAAAACCCGGTTCATCAAATCCATAAACACGGCAGGCGCGTTAGTCAACCCAAACGGCATAACTAGGAACTCGTAGTGACCATAGCGAGTGCGAAAGGCAGTCTTCAGAATATCCTCCGATCGAATCTTCAACTGATGGTACCCACTCCTAAAATCAAGTTTAGAAAACACCACTGACCCTTGAAGCTGATCAAATAAATCATCAATGTGAGGTAGAGGATACTTGTTCTTCACTGTAACCTGATTCAACTTTCGGTAATCAATACACAATCTCAAAGAAACGTCTTTCTTTCGCACAAACAAAAACCGGTGCTCCCCACGGGAAACACTAGGGCGGATAAACCCTCGATCAAGCAACTCTTGCAACTGAACCTTTAGTTCCTTCAACTCTGCTGGATCCATTCTATACGGTGCTTTCGAAATCGGAGCTGTACCCGGTAAAAGATCTATACAAAATTCTATCTCACGATCGGGAGGCATATTATATTCGGAAGAGAAAACATCGGGAAATTCCCTAACTACCCGAACACTTTCCAAACTAGGGGATTCTTTCATAGTATCAAGCACACTAGCCAAGTACCCCTCACAACCACGATGCAACAATCTCCTAGCTTTCACATAAGAAATGATACGAATATTTCTACTCAAAGGACTAGCCTCAAAAACAAACTTAGGCATATCAGGGATAGAAAAATTAACGACCTTTCTACGACAATCGACTGAAGCATGATATTTGCTCAGCCAATCCATACCCAAAATAACGTCAAAATCTTGTATCGGAAGAACTACCAAGTCCGCACACAAGACATGACCACAGATAAGCACATCACAAGCACGAAAGACTTTATCAGTCACCAAACACTCTCCCATAGGAGTTGACACCTCTAACACATAGGGAAAAGACTCAGATGCAGCATTTAGCAAAGAAGCAAATTGCACAGAAATGTAAGAATGAGATGATCCTGGATCTACTAATGTACGTGCGCTCACACTAGATATAGAAACAATACCTCCAATCACGGAAGGATCATCGGTAGTTTGTTGTTGATTCATGGCAAATACCCTTCCTTGGACCTTGGGCTTTCCTGCAGCATCTCTTTTCTGACCCTGAGAAAAACCAGCTCCTGACCCTGATGGTTGGCCTATGAACCTCGGACAATCTTTTGCAAAATGTCCCAACTGACCACAATTGATACACTTGCCCTGTTTCTTCCAACACCGGTCCTCTGAATGGTCTTCCCTGTGACAATAGGTGCAAAGCCTCCTATTTTGGTTCCCCGGAGTAGTACCCGGATTCCTTGGTACGGTTTGTCCTTTAAACTGAGATGGTCCTCCTGAATTACCTCGGTTATCTGAACGCTGATGCGGTTGTGATTTGGTGTGACTTCCTTGCTTACCCGTGTTCGCGACCTCGGTCTTCCTCTTATGTTCCCCAATGTCTTCCTCGATTAGGTACGCACGATCAACAGCATCCTGGAATGTCAGAATCCTCTGAGCTATAAGCTGAGTCTGGGATAGATGTCTTCAAACCTCGAATGAACCTCATTGCTTTCTGCTCCCGTCCTCACAAGATAGTCCCAATACCTGGCTAATTCTGTGAACTTAGCCGAGTACTGAGCCACGGACAACAAGCCTTGATCCAAATTGAGAAGCTCGACCTCCTTCTGGTTCTGATCAACTACCGGAATAAAATGCTCCTTGAATTTCCGCACAAACAATTCCCACGCATACGGTGTATTAGTCTCGTCCCAACTTACTTTAATCCCTTTCCACCAATGCTCGGCGGCACCCACAAGCTTATAGGCCGCAAATCGGACCTTATCCTCACTAGTGCAACCAAAGACATCGTAAATTTTATCCATTGATTCGATCCATAGCTCGGCTTCTTCACATCGGGTTCCCCATTATACTCTGCCGTTTCAGTTTCAAGAATTGCTCCAAACCATATCGGGGTGTGGTGCTTGCTCTACTCTCGGTCCTTGGTCATGAATTGCCTTCATGGCCGCCTCAAACATTCCTTGGAACATAGCACGGTTCTCTTCCCGAAGATCATTCTGATTCTGAGCCCCACTAGAACTTTCACCTGTCCTCCTTCTAGCCATTGTGACAATTACCTGCATAAAACATCAACCGTTACTCACTCCGAACACAACTACCCTCCTAGGTCATACTAGTCCACCTAGACTTATACTTAGAGCTAAACCATAGATCTGATACCAACTGTCGCGACCCCGACACCGCGGGCCCGGAGTACGCGAGCTGGACGTCGACTTAAACAATAAACTCTAAAATAATGAAGATAAAATTTTCCTTTTATACCAAAAGATGATAACACAAAGTTTTGAAATCCAACTTGAACAACAAAATATAAACTAGTGTAAGCTCCATAAGCTTACACCCAAAATAATAAAATATACAAATTCTAATGATGTCAAGTTTGGTACAACTATTCCCAAAAGGTTACACATTTATGTAATGTAAACCCACCAATAACAACTTGCCCAAAAAGCTCAACCTTCGCGACGTCCTCCTCGTGATCAGCGAGTCTAATCCTTTCCTCCTGGGGGGGGGGGTTAAGGAAAAACAAAGATAAAAGAAAGGGTGTGAGATAAATCTCAATAAGTTACTAATGCAACTACATGACATGTTATGATGCAATAAGCCAAAACAATAATAAATATCACTTAGCACATAGCATTTATCAATTAACAGATAGCAGCGGAAATAAACAAGTAACAAAGGATATTAGACAAGGTTTCCCAACTGATAGAACCAAATAAAGGTCACTGCGCAGCTTCAATAATCAACATCTTCATAGTAGCATGAAAGCTGAAGAGAAAACCCCCGGTACCGGAACCATAACCATTAGTAACATGTCACAAGGGACGGGAGTCATGACACAAAGTCATACTCCAAAAAGTTAGCTAGACTACTTCACGAAGGAAGCTAGCTCATCTCAACCAAGGCCAATCTGGATGAGGAAACAAGGACCAATGGACGACGCTATACTGGACTTGGCTTGTGCCATTATAGCATTATCCATTGCCTGACTCGAACACATAACCAGCTGGACTTCCAAATAAATGCTACATAATAAATACTAGCTTAAATAAACAACTCATGATTCCAAAGTAGGGAACCATTCCAAATAAATCACCACAATGGTAAACCAATCCAAACAACACATCAAAGATGTCTAACATTCCCAAAACGGTACTTAATCAAATTTCATAACATATTTATTCACAAAGGAACCAATTCCAATTAATAAAGTGTTCTATGCTATTAACTTAGGTTAATTAGAAGAATAAAACCTAAACTAGGAAGCCACCTAGTCTTAAACAAGCAAAAGGTAGATTTTCCAGAACAGGGGGGCGGGCGGGCGCGCGGTAGGGGTCGAGCGGGCGCTCATTTGCCCAGAAGGTTTGGCCGCAGGAAAAAGCCATATAGGCGGGCGCCTGGCTCAGCATGGGCGGGCGCCTGGTCGACGGGCTGGGAGGGATTCAGCAGCTGGGTTCTTCAAGAATTCTTACCATTTTCACAATTTCTCAAAATCAACCACAACCAAACTTTCCACCAAGCATATTTATGGACCAAAACAACTTATAAACTAGAAGGGACTGTAGATACCCCAGGGGAACCACGGCTTTAGGCTAGAGCGCGTGAATCATCCTAGGATGTCTAACTTGTTTTAGATTGTTTAGAGTCGCCACCTATGTTTTGAGGAACATAAGAAAAACCTATTGTTAATAGCCTATGTTTGATTACGAAAACAGAGATTCTTTGTTTTGAGGTTCGGGGGTTAGATTACGAGATGGGAAGTACCGAAACACCCATCTCGCCCAACTAAGGTTGGTCTTACTTGATCAAAATCTACATGAATGATAATGTTCTTCTTCTTCTTCTTTAAATCATAAAAAGGGGGGGTTTAAAATAGAGTTTGGGATGTAGGAGATAAATCCTTAACCAACCTCAATGAGATGAGGTGATCATTAGAGTCATGTCCCAAAATGATTTGGTGATTGCACTTTGATAAAACAAAAGAAAGAGAAAAGAGATGAAGTCGAGAAGAGGAAGGAAATGGTTTTTACCTAGTCTTCGAGAGACTTCAAAACTTCTTGATGAATGCCTTTGGAAATGCCTTGAAGGTAAGAAATTTGGCTTCTTTGTTGAAAGTGTGAGATTTTAGAGTAAAAGATCCAAGTCCAAGGTCTAAGGTTTTCGGTCCTTGAAAATGGAGGTAAAGAGAGGTTTTTATAGGTGAAAGAGAGGTATTTTTGGTGCCAAAACTCAGTCACCAAGAAATTCTTTCCGGGCAAAATCCTGTAAATTGAGCAAGGGAGAGAATCCTGGCCAGAAATCTGTAACTGACGCCCAGAGGCGCGCGCTTCCTGCTTTGGGGCGGGAGGCGCGCGCGCCTGACTCCTCCTGTCGGAGGCGCGCGACTCAGAGAAGGCAATTTTGACAGAAGGACTAGAAAGTCAGCCCTTTATTCAGTTTAGTCCCTGGACTTAAAGAAGTCAGTCAGGAACTTAACGGAAGTGACAGAAACTAACGAGAAACACTTAAAATGGAGAAACACAAGATCAAATGTGCAATCGGGGTGAGCGGTCCAAGGCGGGTGTCTACAGAGCCCCTCGGCGACATGGATTGCAAAGCAAAACGCGTCGACGAAAGTTAAAAACACCCGCCGAGGACCATCATCAAGAAAAAAAAAAAGCAAAGACTCATGAAAAGCAGGAATTTGAAATTGCGAGAGAGAGTGGTGCGCTCCCTGTGTGAGCGGCTTTTGTTGATTGAGGGGGTGGCATGATTCGTTAGGTGAACCTGCCGGCTGAATATCTTGAATGAGGCCGTTAGTGAACCTTTTGAACGAGGCCGTTAGTGAACCTTTGAGGATGAATCCGTTAGTGAAAATCCGTTGATGAGGCCGTTAGTGAACCTTCGAAGAGGCCGTTAGTGAACCTTTGGAGAGGCCGTTAGTGAACCTTTGAGGACGAATCCGTTAGTGAAATCCATTGATGAGGCCGTTAGTGAACCTTCGAAGAGGCCGTTAGTGAACCTTTGGAGAGGCCGTTAGTGAACCTTTGAGGACGAATCCGTTAGTGAAATCTGTTGATGAGGCCGTTAGTGAACCTTTGGAGAGGCCGTTAGTGAACCTTGAGGACGAATCCGTTAGTGAAATCCGTTGATGAGGCCGTTAGTGAACCTTTGAAGAGGCCGTTAGTGAACTTTGAGGATGAATCCGTTAGTGAAATCCGTTGATGAGGCCGTTAGTGAACCTTTGAAGAGGCTGTTAGTGAACCTTTGAGGAGGCCGTTAGTGAACCTTTGAAGAGGCCGTTAGTAAACCTGGGGAAGCCGTTAGTGAACCTTTGAAGAGGCCGTTAGTGAACCTTTGAAGACGAATCCGTTAGTGAAATTCATTGATGAAGTATCGCTTTGGAGTCTCGTGCACTTGGAGTCACACTTGACTTTTTGAATTGTGGGGTGCGGGCACAGTTGACCGCGACCAGAAAAATATTCCTGCTGGGGATGAAATGTTGAGATTGACCCTTGAGGGGGGTATGTCACCCGTGACAGAACTTAGGGAGTTTGGAATCTAGAGAAGGACAACCTACTTTTTGAGTGGGAGTTTCTATCCTACTTTCAATCTTTGACATGCCTTAAGGGCGGACCAGCAGAAGGTGTGCCCAACTGGGTGTCCGAGGACCGGGACTGTGTCTTGGCATAGGCTGGAGATCTCTGACAAGGCCTTTTTCTGAAGTGATCCAGACTTGGGAGGCGCGCGCTTTCCTCTGTAGGCTTAGGACGCGCGCGCATTTTAGACCGCTTGCGGGTGGCGCGCGCGTCTGGGAGGCGGAATTCCGGGCTTGACATTTGCTGGCCAAAAGAAACCCCCAACAGCTATAATATCATCTTCTGTTCGACCACTTGATTCTCACAGCTCCTTTCTGCCATTTTTGAACATTATATTATTGCTCAACTTTGCTTGTGATCAACATTTTCCATGGCTTCCAATTCTTTTGTTCTTGATGCCAAGGTTGTTAGTGAGTATGAAAAGGACTTGGGAACTTTTGTGTATTCCAAGACCCATCCCAAGAAGGCCTTCATTAAAGATTTCGGGTTCCAAATTCTTTTCACTTTGCGGACGTTGGAGCCGGATTGGGATTTGTTGAGAGCTGCCGCGGCTTTCTGGGATTGCGACAGCCATACCTTCAATTTTTCAGCTAATGAAATGGTGCCGACTGTTGATGATTTCGGGGCCATCCTTGGCATGCCTTTGGCCGGTCGGATTGCCGTTCCTAAATATCACCGTGGTGCCATTGACTCTTGGGTTGAGTCACTGAATCTCCCTGTTGAGGACGTGAGGAAGATGTTGCATGGTACTGTGATTGACATAACTGAGTTGCCGATGTTCTTCAGTTTACACTCGGAGGATCCGGTGGTTCAATCTTTCAAGAGGAATGCCATGGCCGCTTGTCTCTTTAGTGAAGTACTGTTTGTTGCACCCTTCGGGACTGCGGATGTGCAGTTGGCTGAGATTATTTTGCAAGCCAAGGAGCAACAATTTAGTATAATCCCTCTCATTGTAGGGGAGACGTTGCACGGCCTTGATGAGTTACGACGGGTAAGATGTGTCGGGGAAGCCCTTTGCTCTTGACCTATGGCTCCGAGAACATTTCAAGATTTATTCCCTGGATGGTGATTTGTCTCCTTTTGCTGTTCATAGGAGGAAGTGTTGATCCGAGATTTATCTGATGATGGTTGGAAGAAATTCTTTGCCTTTCGGGTAACCGTTGATATTGAGTGGTGCCCTCCTTCTTGGGGTCTTCGTCCTTTTGTGGAATGGACTCTTGGTTTTCAGCACGTGGTTGTACCCGGCTTGAGAGATTCTTCATTTTACCAGCCAGAGCGGGTTCTGCGGCAGTTTGGTTGCCAACAGATAATTCCTTTTCCGAGGGACGGAATGCTTCGTCCAGTTGCTTACATGGGTCCGGATTTCTCGAGTGAGCTTCAGTCGGCTTGGGGAGATGATCGCGACCGTTGGGCTTTTGCTCCTCTGTATCGGGGGAGTGTCTTCCTTCCCGAGAGCTACTTGGATTATTTGTTTGGCACCCTTTATCGTGGCATCACTTGGGTCGATGTGCTTCGTGCCGAGTTGTTGGAAAGGGTTTGAGCCTAGCAGCGCTTTGAGATATAGGGAGGCCGCTGCTGATTCGAGTAACATTCTTGCTGACCTTTTGGCACTCCTTTGGATGACTTTTATGCCAAGAGACGTGCCGCAACACAGAAGGTTTCAGTGCGTATCAGTGCTCCTCCGCTATCTAAGAAGAAAAGGATTGAGAGACGATCGGGTGGTCCTTTGAAGGCTAAGAGAAAATTGGATTTTTCTTAGTACCCTAAGAGATTGCAATTAGACCATTTTGTTTTAGGATTTAATATTTTGATGTCTTTTGTTGCTCAATAAATCCGTTGTAATGGTTTGAATGATTCATTGGATGAATAAAAAATTGCATTTTGTTATTTGAAGTGAATTGGGTATTTTTGATTTGTTTTAGACCGCACCCGAAGGTTGCCTACGTTCCTTCAGTTGGGAGGCTCAGGTCTCCGTAGTTCAATCAAACAAAGACCATTTTTTTTTCTTGTGTGCACCCTAGTTTTTTGCCTAGACCGCCCTTTCGGGTTTTCAATCTAGCGGGCTTCTTTTTTGCACGTGCTCTAATTTTTGCCTAGGCCGCCCTTGCGGGTTTTCAACCTAGCGAGTATTTTTTTTTTTTTTTAATGGTCTTTGTTTATTAAGCATAAACCTCTTGAGCTTGTCGAGGTTGACCTCCTTTGGCAGCTGGTCACCATCTAAATCCACAAGACGGACTGCACCGCCGCTTAGTATCTTTTTGACCACGTACGGACCGATCCATCGGGGTCCCCATTTCCCCAGGGGATTCATGGCATTAGGAGGATGTTGTCTTAAGACCAAATCTCCCACATTGATGTTTCAGGCTTTACCATTTTTGTTGAAAGCTCTTGCCATCCTTTGCTGATACGCCCTTGTGCATTCGAGTGCTCTTAGCCTTTTCTCGTCGAGTAAGGCTAGCTGTTCATATCGACTTTGCATCCAGTCGACCTCGTTGACTTGATTCTCGAGGAGGACCCGTAGAGATGGGACTTCAAGTTCGATGGGAGTACGGCTTCAGAACCATAGACTAATGCATACGGAGTTTCTCCTGTCGCTGATCGTATTGATGTGCGGTAGCCCCACAATGCTAAAGGTAGCTTCTCGGGCCAATCCCTTCCTGTTGAGGCCATTTTCTTGACGATGGTCTCGATGGTTTTATTTGCTGCTTCGACCGCGCCATTTGCTTGGAGACGGTAAGGAGATGACTTGTGCTTGGTGATCTTGTATTCTACCAAAAGTGCATCCATTTCCTTCTCAAAGATAGAGCCGTTGTCGGAAATGATTTCATGAGGCACGCCGTATCGGCACATGATATTAATCTTTACAAATTCGGCCACTTTCTTGGCGTTGAGGGTCCGATAGGCTTGTGCTTCGACCCACTTTGTGAAGTAGTCGACGGCCACTAAGACGAATGACTGCCCATTGCTTCCGGCAGGATGGACTTTACCGATGATGTCTATCCCCCAACAAGAGAAAGGCCAAGGTGTGACCATGTTGTAAAGTTGCGAGGGTGGAGCGTGTTGCAGATTAGCATGGAATTGGCACTTGGCACACCTTTTGACTTTTTCGATACAGTCGTCGTTCCATCCATAGTGCTCCAATAGTAACCAATGCGAGTATCTTCTTGACTAGCATAAAACCCATTCATGTGGGGTCCACACTCTCCTTCGTGCACTTCACACATTATCTCTTGAGCTTCGGCTCATTGGCGCATAAGAGATTGATCCCGTCGTGGTGCCTTTTGTAGACTCGGTCCCCAATCAGTACATACCGAGAGGCTAGCCTTTGCAGGGCCGCTTAAAGATTTCTTATTGCTATTCTCGGGATAAGTGCCATCTCTGAGGAAATTCATGATATCCGAATACCACGGAGAGTTTGTTTGAACCTCGTTGATCTCGATATTCATGGAGTATGCCGGACTGTTCCTTCGGGCAATTTTGAAAGGCTTCACCATTTTCCCTTTGGGCATTTCGACTAATGAAGCTATAGTGGCCAGTGCATCGGCGAAGCGATTTTATCCCTTGGCAGGTAGTTGAAAGTGATCTTTTGGAATTGTTCAACCAGTTCTTCAAGGTGTTGACCATACTGTTGGAGAGTTGGGTCTTGGGTTCGCCATTTACCCGATTGCTGATTGATAAGGAGCAAAGAGTCGCCGAATACTTCTAGTTCCGTGACGTTTCTTTTGAGAGCTGCTTCGAGCTGCTATGCATGCTTCGTACTCGGCATGTTGTTGGTAGCTTCGAATTCCAGACGGATGGCAATGGGAGTGTATATGTCTTTTGGATCAACAAGCAATATTCCTATACCAAAGCCGTGTTTATTGGCGGCGCCATCGAAAAAAGTTGCCACTTATTTTCCTCAGTTGCAGTACAAATTAAATGCTCGTCGGGGAACTGTACGTCTTCCCCCTTCACTTCGTCACATGGGAATTCGGCAAGCTGGTCACTGAACACTTTCCCCTGACGGATTTTAGTGTGACGTAAGTGATATCATAGCCGGCGAGCATGAAGTACCATTTGGATATTCTTGTTGACATGAAAGGCTTCTCGAAGATGTAGCGGAGTGGGTCCACCTTTGCTACTAGCTTGATCGGAAAAGCTTCCATATAGTGTTGAGCTTTTGAGTGACCCAAACCAATGCTGCACATGACTTCTCTAAGACAGAGTAGTTCTTTTCGCCTCCTTGGAATCGGCGACTGACAAATAAATGGCATTCTCCTTTGTGGACTCTCGTTGCTCTTGTGCTAACATAGCCCCTAGGGCTTCATCATTGACAGTGAGATAGAGCAAAAGAGGATTCTCCTTGTGCGGCGGAACTAGAACAAGAGGGCACGTCAAGTAATGCTTCACTTGGTCGAAGGATTCTTGGCACGCGTCGGTCCATTCTGGAGCCACATTCTTCTTGAGTAGCTTGAAGATTGGCTCGCACATGGAAGTGAGTTGATGTACAAACCGACTGATGTATTGCAGTCTGCCCATGAAACCTTTGATCTTTTTCTGTGTCTTGGAGAGGGCATGTCAATGATTGCTTTGATTTGGAGGGGTCTACTTCAATTCCCCTTTCAGTGACCATATAACCAAGGACTTTGCCTCGGATAACCCCGAACGCGCACTTGCAGGGTTGAGCTCATCTTGTGTTGACGAAGCCTTTCGAAGAACTTGCGGAGATCTATTAAATGTTGACCATCGGTCCCTTTGGAGTGAATGACCATGTCGTCCACATAGACCTCGATTTCTTTGTGAATCATATCGTGGAACAAGGCTCTTTGGTAGGAAGCACCAGCGTTTCTAACCCAAATGGCATGACTGTGTAGCAAAAGGTACCCCACGTGTTGTGAGGCTGTCTTATGTTGATCTTCTTCGGCCATGAGAATCTGATTGTTAGCAGGGAGTGTAAGTATTGTGTTAGTGGAGGGGAAGGGGCCTAAGTGTAACTTCGATTTTTACTTCACCCCCTTCCTTCTTCTCCTTCTCCCTCACAAAACTCATTCTTAGTATTCTCTCTCTCTCTCCTCAAGAAAGGTAAACATTTCTCTCTTCCTTTCTCCTTCATTTTTCATCTTCCTCTCATAATCTCTCATTTCTTAAAACTCGAAATGTGTTAGATCGTCGATAGGATCGCGTAGAATCAAGAATATTCGAATTCCGTCAACTTTCATTATTTTCAAGTAAGTTACTTTCCCCCATTTTGATGTTAAAATGTTCATCTCATGTTCCTATAATTTCTTTTGTGTTATATTGAAGTTTGAATGAGGTTGCAATTTATTGGAATTTATTTGAGTTTTGGGTCAAAACTGGTGATTTATGAATGTTGGGTTTGATCTTGATTTTGGTTGTTAAATGTTGTTGTATGAGTCTTTTTGGACTTATAAGTTGTTTTGGTACATTAGTATGCTAGTTAGAGGGTTGGTTTGGTTGGAAATGTGTTTTTTTTGTTTGAAATGGAAGAACCCAGTTCTTCTTCCCGATTTCGGCAGTTCAGAAGGTTGGGCGGCCGCACAAAAATGTCTGAGCGACCGCACACCTATCTGAAAGCTTTTGTTCTTGTTTTGAGGGTTTTGGGCGACCGCACAGTCCATATTGGGCGGCGCACAAGACCTCTGAAAGTTACATTTTGTTAATTTGTGTGATTGAAGAATGCGTTGTGATCCAAATCTGGGTGTCCTCTAGTCGACCTTAGTGATCATTGTAGTACACTCTAGTGATAGAATTGGGTCCTTGTGATCAAGTTTGTGTTGAAATTAATTAAGTGTTAATTGGGATTTGGAACATCTTATTGAGGTATGTTGGTTTGACTTATCTTTGTGATGAATCATTTGGTATATGTTTGGGAATCTTATGATGTGTTCGAGATTGTTCCAATCAAATTGATTTTCGAGTGAGTCTTGGTCTAGGTTTAGGCGATGCCCTATAGTACCTAGGGGGTGGTACTGAACACCAAAGTGTAGGGTTAGTCCAGTCGTGATCATGTTCTAATAAGTTGTAACCTTTTGGATTCGTTGGGGTGTTTAGAATGGGTTTCGTTATGAACGGAGATAAAGCGTGAATTGGCCATTGGGTACCCACGGTTTGATTAACCTTAAGATGTATTCGTTTCGGATTTCTTATTTGGAATTCCAGTTGTGATGAGATGGTTGAGTTCACAGTCCTAGTATATCTTTTGAGTAAAGTTTGTGATCATTTTGGTAATAGTCATTGTGCCATTGGTGAGCGACCGTTTGGGTGTGCTCTTATGATTAACTTGTGGGTATCATATTTATGATGTATTTGGTACGTGCCTTATCTTGGAATCATTATGTTTTAATGGTCAATGTTGTTGGACTCTTTTATGAGAAACTCCTTGTGCTATGGTTGTTAAACTCTTCGTGAGTATCGTTTGCATCTTTATGGTGATTAATTGGTGTGATGATTCTCTACTTTGGAATCAATGGTTGTTATTGTGCTAGTATTTTATTACTTAGCTTTTTACTTGAAAGTCCAGTGGAAGTATTTTGTGTGTGTTGGGCGATGCGAAACATTATGATGGCACAGCCAAGTCCATTGTGATGTTGACCATTGTTTTGCCCCATTATTACCCTCCTCCAGATTGGCCTTGGATGTGAGAAGAGCTAGCTTTGTGTGCATTTTAGCTTTACTTGGAGCATGACTTTGTGGCATGTCTCGTCCCTTGTGACACTTCATTTGTTATTGGTTCCGGTACCGGGTTTCTCTTCAGCTTTTATGCTATACTTGAAGATGGTTTGTTGATCGATGGGTGATCGGTCGCTTCTGACCGGGGATTTCTCTTCAGCTTTCAGCTATTATGAAGATGACGATTTGTGGATTATTGAAAGCTGCGCAGCGACCTTTATTTGGTTCTTTCAGTTGGCGTGAAACCTTGGCTATGTATCCACTTATGAGGTTTATTTCAGCTTTATGTGTTGCATGTTGAGCTGGTCGTTATTCCAACCGGTATGGGACGGTGGCGATAGGGAGCCTCTCATTTGCTGTTATATGTTGATTATTTGATTGATTATTGGATGTTACTGTTCGTCAGCATGTCACTTATTATTCCGCTGCTATCTGTCTTATGTTAATTGCTATTGGTCATTGCATAAATAGCATGTCATGTAGTTGCATTAGTAACTTACTGAGATTTTATCTACCCCGTTTATTTCCATCTTTGTTTTTCCTTAATACCCCCCGAGGAAAAGGATTAGGATTCGCGGTTCGAGGAGGACGTCGAGAGGTTGAGATTTTGGGGCAGGTTGTTATGGATCGGTTTTCATTATTTAAATGTATAACCTTTTGGGGATAGTCTTACCATTATTGACGTCATTAAGAATTGTATATTTTATTCTTTTGGGCATAAGCTGTGGAGCTTATGTTAGATGTACTTTGTTGATTTAAACTCGGATTTGTAAAACCTTGGATCATCACCTTTTGGAATCAAATGGAATTTTTTAACTTCTATATTTTAGAGTTTTGGTCTTAAGTCGACGTCCAGCTCGCGATCTCAGGCCCGCGGGGTTCGGGGTCGCGACAGATAACCTTGATGAAACCCACACTGAGGAGCTTCTCAATCTCTTTTTGACTTGCAGAGACCATTCTGGCTTGATCTTTCTGAGCTTGGCTTTATTGGCTTGGTATCTTCTCTGATCGGAATCCTGTGCTCCGCTACCTTTCTGTCCAAACCCGGCATGTCTTTGTATGACCATGCGAACACATCCACGAACTCCGTAGTAGTGCAGTCAATCTGTCTCTGTCGTCCCCTTGAAGAAGCTTCCGATCTTAGTTTCTCTGGCTCTTCTTCGGTACCCAGATTAAACAACATGCAATTCTTCGCAGCCTCTGGACCATTCTCACCACGACTACGGACTTGTTGAGCAAGTTCATTTAAGTATGTTGTGTTTTCGTGGTCTATTTCATCATAATTTGAATCGTTATTAACTTGTTCATTAAGTTCATTATTAGTTAATTCATCATTTATGATGTTTGCAATCTCAGGGTACTCAGAAATATCAAATTTTTATTAGCAAAGAAAGGAAACACACGCTCGGCTATGCCTCCAAATCCTCTTGGGTGAGGGTATTAGAGACACTCTCGGACTCGAAAGTAAGTGTGAGCCGCTCTTCCTTTGTTGCTGTGCGGGGTATGCAACCCATTCTTGGACTAAGAATTCTTCGGATACCACGGGCCCTTTCGTAGAATACCAATTGTTGATCGGCTCGGAGCTTGGCGGGGTCTCACTGATAGTCTCGTCAGGGTGACGGTGCCATGGATGGCGTTGACTTGGCATTCATTCATTATGTCAAGTTCTTCGAACATAGAGGCTAAATCTGTCAGTTCTTCCCCACGGTGATTTCTGTCTCGGACTCTATAGTCACCTTCCTTCCCCACCATTCACGGGGCGACATGGGAGTTGGTTCCCTTTCGGATTTCTGGATCTCACAATCAGAGAAGATTTCGAGACCGGCTTTTTGACACCCTTATTGTTAACCAACGGCTCGGGAAAGATCATGTATGGAACGTCTTCCCCTTGGCGGACAAAATAGCCATTCAACGTCTTGCGGTAAGGCCTTAGATTAGGGACCTATAACGATGGCCTTCTTTACGAGCTCGGGCCTTTTCATTCTTGATGCTTGCTCTTGTTTCAAGTCTTCTTTGGAAGGTTCGTACCCCAAACCGAATGTGTTGTTTGACAAATGGGACTTGCCACAGATGTAGGATTCCTTGTTGATATTTCCCTAGGCCTAAACCAGGGAAGTAGTCCATATTCCTCATCATGCGGAGGACTTTGTGATTGCTGGGGGTCCATGATCCTTTCCCCCTTCTTTGTCAATGGCGTTGATTGAGACGCCGGAGAGAGTGGAGTCTGGTAAAACATGCTGAACTTGGTGGACAGGCTCACCTTTCTGTGGATAGTGACGTTTCGGCCATGACGGTCACTATTTCATCACCATTTCGGATCTTGACACATTGATGGAGAGTTGACGGGACGGCATTAGAACTGTGAATCCATGGTCGACCCAAAAGCAAGTTGAACGAGGCGGGATGTCAAGCACTTGGAATGGGACGGACATGACCATATACCAAAACTCGATGTCCATTTCGATCATGCCCATGACTGTACGGGCGGTGCTGTCGTAACCTCGGATACTTGAGTAGAAGGCTTCAAATCGGAATCCTTAAGCCCAGTATGCCCATGATTCGGCTAGGCATGAGGTTGAGTGAGGAACCACCATCACTAAGACTCTTGAGATGGCCTCCCCCTTGCTCGTACCTTGAGATAAATAGCCTCGTTGTGGTTGGAACAAATGGTGGAAGGTCCATATCCGCAAAGGTGATGACGTTGCCAAAATGAATGTGACCGATCATTACCGTGAGGTCCTCGGGAGTAGTATCGGGAGAAACTGATGTATCATCGAGATTGCGGATGACAAGATCTCGGTGTTTCTTTGAGGATGCATGAGGTCCCAAATAGAGATGTTGCTTGAGTTTTCTTGAGTTGGACAAGTAGAGGATTTCGGGAGTGTCACGAGCTTGTGGCCTTTGAGAAGAGGAGCTTGGTGCGGAAGTGGAAGGGTTGCTTGCTATGACTCGACCGGATCGAGTTAGCATGGTGACGTTCCCATCTTGCTTCTTTTTCCTATTCTCTAGTACTTCCCTCATTACCTCATCGTAAGTTACAACATAACAAGAATTGTCAAGTTTATTCATAACATTGGGGCCCCCATTCACAATTAGGATTGAATGGGTGGTCCCTCGAGTTCTCCTATTTCTATTACATTGACATGTTCGCCATTAGCCACTACAAATTCTTTCTTGTCTAGAGATCTTGAATGACATTGAGGAGAACGAAGCAATCCTCGGTGGTGTGGCCACTATATTGGTGGTAGCCACAATATTTGTGGTGAGCATGATTGGGGTGGACCGTCTTGGTGTGGTACCCTGTACGGGTGTAACTTGACCCTTTGCTTTGAGGACCTCAAAAACTTCGGTTTGAGTCATGCCTTGGAGAGGCGTGTAGACACGGTCATTTCGAGACCTCTTCCCTTGAGGTGGAGGAAGCTTTTTGTAATTCCCCTTGTCGATAGTGACGGCGTTGATCGAGGCCTCTTTTGTGGAGTTGGAAGCGGCCTTGTATCGGTAAGTAGGAGTGGCCTTCTTAATCTCCTTGAGCAAGTCATCCATGCGTACCCCGCCTCATACATTTGGGAGAAGTCGGAGTAGCAAGCCCCACTTAGGTGGGTGCGGATATCAATCTTGAGACACTTGAGAAAGATGTCCATTTGCTCTTTTGTGTTCGGCCTCTCAACAATTTCAGAGAGTTTGTCATTCCATCTCCTGTGAAGTCAATGAAGGACTCGTTGTCTCGTTGAGTAGTGTTCTCTAGCTCTTTCCTTGTGGGCCGGTGAGTGGTGTTGCCTGGTATTGTTCTTGAAGGCAAGCATGGCGGAGTCCCAGTCAAGACGGACAGTGAGCGGGAGAGTAGCATACCAATCTTTTGCCGCCCCCTCGAGAGTGAGAGGAAAGCATTGAGCCATCACCTTGGGGGAGACCTTCTTCGGAACCATTGCCCAAATATAAGTCTCAATGGAGCCATGGGACAGAGTTGCCCTTGAATTTGCTTATGTCGGGCATCTTGAACTTATCAGGAAGAAGCGGCCATAGTACTCATGAGGATGATGATTGATAAAGGCTTGTGTCGGAGCCTTCCCCATGTTGAGCCCATTGAATTTTTGGTCGATGTAGGCCATGATAGAATCCACCATTTTGGCTCATTGTTCTCGGAACTCGGCTCCCCCATCTTCTTGGTGCGGGAGTTGGACATACTGGACTTTTGAACAAACCCTCGGTCCATTCGGATTCGTCATCATTATTCTTGTTCTTCCCTTGCAAGGTTAGTGAGCTTTTCTTTCATTAGCTCCATCTCGGCCTCGTGGGCCTCCCTTTGGATGTCAAGGTGGGATTGCCAAATGTCCTCTTTGCTTTGTGCCTCCTTATTAAGGGTGGAGACTTGCTCTTGGAGGAGTTGGACCATGGTTGAAAGCTGTTCGAGAGAGACATGGTGTTGCTGTTGCCAGTCATTGGTTGCTGTTGGAGCTGTTGGAGTAATCTCTTCACGGACTAAACGATTTCCGAATCCCGGTAGACTCTGTAAGTACACAATTGAACCTATATTGCAGAAGAGGCCCTTGTCAGTCTTGAGTAACACTTGCGGTCCACGAAGAGGCTTAGCACACACATTTGGCACACGACTCGAACCACATAAGAAAAGACTCTTTTTTTATTATTTTTTATTTTATAAGTCGGAGGGAATGGATCCCTTTTGGGGTTTCTAGGAAAATAATGGAATCGTCACACTAGTATATAGACCATCTCGCGGTCCATATACCCATCGGATTCCATCGCGCTTGTGAATCCTACATGTATCGGGATGAAAACTAAATTAATGTAGTAAAGCACATGCGGGGACGGATTTTTATTTTCGTCCAAAATAACCACTTTTGGGGACGGATTTTTATTGCGTCCGTTTCAACAAGTTGGCATGTATGATTTGAAGACATTAGTTTAGGGAAATACTCGGTACATGGAAACGACTTGAGTCACGGAGTGTAGACCTTAACTAGAATTGTGTGGCTTGTGCTCGGCTTGAATATGAGGCTCCTCCAAGGTCACCCCGGCATGTAGTCTTGAACTACGCCACGGGCTGAGGGTTACCGCTTCGAAAGAGCCAAGGTCGAGTGGAGCTTGAAACTTTCTAGGACGGACCTCGACGGGTTGGGGTTGGACTTGTGCGACTCGATAGTGAGCAGTTCATAGGAATATGTGCATGTAGTGTGAGGTCTATCACGTGACAATTTTTTTTTATTTTTTTATTTTTTTTATTTTTTTATTTTTTTTTTATTTTTGTTTGAAAAGAAAGAAAAACAAAAAACAAAAACACATAAGCACATAAATTACAACTCCCGAATCACCCGTGTGACCGGTAAATAAAACATAAAAATAAACAGTCCGAGGTTCGATTCTTGTTCTGATGCATGCTAACTGTGGGCCAACACCCCACTGTTCTGCTCAGTCACTGAAACTGTTTCTGTTCTGGGAACCAACCCAGAAGCGTGCGCCTCTGAGTGTTGATGTGGAACGCACGCGCTGGCGCAATGCTATTAGGAGGCGCGCGCTTCTGGTCACACCTGTCAGATTGTCAGATTTTGGACTCAGGGGATTGCCCTGGTCCTATGTTCATATTGTAACCCCTGCAGAAATGATTAGTGCAGAATAGCAGAAGAAAGAAGATGAAGAACATGAAGAAGTGGGCGATTCTGGTCCTTGATGCGGGATGCGCACGCCTTAGGCTGAAAGAGGCCAGAGAAGCTGCGCCCTCCCCATCAGGAATCAGAATGCCCAGAAAAAAAGATGTAGATTTTGATCAGATGCAAGTTTAACCCTCAAACTCCCCAGCGGAGGTTGTCGCCACTGTAGATACCCCGGGGGAGGGACCACGGCTTTAGGCTAGAGCGCGTGAATCATCCTAGGATGTCTAACTTGTTTTAGATTGGTTTAGAGTCGCCACCTATGTTTTGAGGAACATAAGAAAAAACATATTGTTAATAGCCTATGTTTGATTACGAAAACAGAGATTCTTGTTTTGAGGTTCGGGGGTTGGTTAGATTACGAGATGGAAGTACCGAAACACCCATCTCGCCTAACTAAGGTTGGTCTTCTTGCTTGATCAAAATCTACATGAATGATAATGTTCTTCTTCTTCTTCTTTTTTAAATCATAAAAGGGGGTTTTAAAATAGAGTTTGGGATGTAGGAGATAACTCCTTAACCAACCTCAATGAGATGAGGTGATCATTAGAGTCATGTCCCAAAATGATTTGGGTGATTGCACTTTGATAAAAACAAAAGAAAGAGAAAGAGTATTGAAGTCGAGAAGAGGAAGGAAATGGTTTTTACCTAGTCTTCGAGAGACTTCAAACACTTCTTGATGAATGCCTTTGGAAATGCCTTGAAGGTAAGAAATTTGGCTTCTTTGTTGAAAGTGTGAGATTTTAGAGTAAAAGATCCAAGGTCAAGGTCTAAGGTTTTTTTCGTCCCTTGAAAATGGAGGTAAAGAGAGGTTTTTATAGGTGAAAGAGAGGTGTTTTTGGTGCCAAAACTCAGTCACCAAGAAATTCTTCCCGGGCAAAATCCTGTAAATTGAGCAAGGGAGAGAATCCTGGCCAGAAATCTGTAACTGACGCAGAGGGCGCGAGCTTCCTGCTTTGGGGGCGGGAGGGATTCTGCAAGCGCGCCTGGCTCCTCCTGTCGGAGGCGCGCGACTCAGAGAAGGCAAAATTTTGATAGAATGGACTAGAAAGTCAGCCCTGTTATTCAGTTTAGTCCCTGGACTTATCGAATCGTCAAGTCAGTCAGGAACTTAACGGAAGTGACAGAAAACTAACGAGAAAACACTTAAAATGGGGAGGAGAAACACAAGATCAAATGTGCAATCGGGGTGAGCGGTCCAAGGCGGGTGGGGGGGGGGTGTCTACAGGGACCTAAGTAGCATCATCTATCAACCCTAACCAAGATTAAATCACAACATTCTCCAAAATCACAAAAAGATGAACAAAATACAAATAAATTCCAAACTCAACCGAAATGGACATATATATTGAACTAAAGAATTACATAAACTAAAGATGAACATTTTAGCATAAAAATGGGGGGAAAGCAACTTACCCGGATTTTCTCAAAGTTGACGGAATTCGAATATTCTTAGCTCCCTACGATCCTATCGACGATCTAAACATGTTTCATACTAAGAGAAATGAAAAATAACCTAGGGATGATGATATAACTGAAGAGAGAAGGAAGAGAAGAAAAACTTCCTTCAACAACCAAGGAGAGAGAGAAAGAAACTGGGAATGGAGTGTGAGGTGAGGGAGAGGTGAGGGAGTAGGGAGATGATTATTTTCAAAAATTACACTTAGACCCCTTCCTCCACTTACTATACTCAAACTATTATACTCCCTACTAACAACTAAGACCCAAACACTACACTAGCACAAATAACAATTTAAATGCTAGGCACGGAAATATTATGAAACATAAAATGCACACATAATTATCCCAAATAAATAAATATTCAAATAATTAATAAGTCATAACTAAATAATTAAGTATTTATTATTAGAAAAATAGAGACGGGTTTTCGGGTCGTGACATTAAAAGCCATAGGCTTAAACCTTATTTCATCTCGGGATGTCACTTTTAGGAATGGGTATAGGCTTAATCCCCAATAGTGACGCTACAAGTATTTTAACGGTTAGGTGGTCCCTTTTGAACAAAATCTTGGGATCTCCTGTCAGCTAGGTTGGTTTTTCGCCGGGTTAACTTCTCAAGAGGCTTTAAACCCATTCCCCTTCCCCTTTGCCTTGTTGATCTTGCAACTACCTCTCTATTTAACCTTTGGTTAACGAATCCGCTAAGTTATCATTTGACTTCACATAGTCAATGGAAAATGGTAACATTTGAGAGTAGTTGTCTTATGTATTATGTCTTCGACTTATATGTCTCGACTTACCATTGTACATGTTGCTTTCTGCACTACCAATTGCAGAATGATGTCACAATGTATACAGATTGGTGGCACTAGCTTTGTCCAACTTGGAATATCTTCTAAGAATTGGCGTAGCCATTCCGCTTCTTCACACATTTGTCCAAAGCTATAAACTCAGATTCCATCGGGGATCTAGCTATAACATTCTGCTTAGAAGATTTCCATGATATAGTTGTTTCCCGCTATAAGAATACGAATCCACTCGTTAGAGACATTGAGTCTTGATTTCGTATATCTATGTAGCATTACTATATCCTTTAGATACGATAGATGTCTAGTGTAGAGTAATCCTTGATCTCGATTGTATCTCAAGTACCTTAGTACTCTCACTATATATTTAGGATTACCAATTCACTAGACTTCGAGTGTTCAACTTGAAAAAACAAACGTCAACTCTATTTTTAATAGATGTTGACTTATGAATATTAAGTTCGAGCCATTGCAAAAATATCCTGCTAATTTCTCAAGAATTATCCATTAGATTTCTTAGAAAATTTCACTTCAAGGATAATATCCGCTAAACCCATATCTCTTGACCTTTTCAAAACTTAAGAACTACTCCCTCATCCCAGCTCACTGAGACTTTTTGACCAAAATTAGTCAACTTAAGGTCGGTTTGACCAACACTTTATAGAATATTTATGATCCGAATAAAAATTAAAAAAAATGTAAAATGATTACCATTAAAAATCCTCTCAATAACAATTTTTTTGAATTTTTTTCGGGAACATAAATATTTTCATAAAGTGTTGGTCAAAACGACCTTAGTTGACCAATTTTTGTCAAAAAGTCTCAAGTGAGCTGGGACGGAGGGAGTATATCATAACGTGCTTAATGCAAATTCATGAGTTCTTCTTGAAGTTTTAAATCCAATGGTCAATTAGCAAACTTCTTTCTAGTTCAATATATCTTTAATAGATTTAATCAACACTATGACATTTCCATTCATGTCATTTTTTTATTAATCCACTTTCTTTCATGGTAAAATCAAGCTTTGATGTCATTATTTTGTGCTTGTTTCAAGTCATCTAGTGACTTTACTAACTTCGTCACACTTTACTTTGATCTATTCAAAGTATCACTTTAATCCATTTCACTCAAAGTATCA
>JAOWBW010002574.1:0-68173 GCA_026119855.1 Campanula takesimana
TGTCGCGACCCCCGAACCCCGCGGGCCCGAGATCGCGAGCTGGACGTCGACTTAAAACATAAACTCTAAAATAATGGAGATAAAAATTTCCTTTTATACCCAAAAGATGATAACACAAGGTTTTGCAAATCAACTTGAACAACAAAGTAAAACTAGTATAAACTCCATAAGCTTATACACCAAAGTTACAAAATACACAAATCCTAGTGACGTCAATGTTTGGTACAAATATCCCCAAAAGGTTACACATTGATATAATGTAAACCAACCTATAACAACTTTCCCCAAAAGAATGTATCCACACTCGACGTCCTCTTTCTCGTGATCAGCGAGACTAATCCTTAGCACCTGGGGGGGTTAAGGAAAAACAAAGATAAAAGAAAGGGGGTGGGATAAATCTCAATAAGTTACTAATGCAACTACATGACATGCTATGATGCAATATACAATAATAAATCATAGCTAGCACATAGCATTTATCACATAACAGATAGCAGCGGAAATAAACACATAACAAAGGATATTAGCCAAGGTTTCCAAAACGATACATCCAAATAAAGGATCGCTGCGCAGCTTCAATAATCAACCATCAACATCTTCATAATAGCATGAAAGCTGAAGAGAAATCCCCGGTACCGGAACAAAACCAAATGAAGTGTCACAAGGGACGGGAGACATGCCACAAAGTCATGCTCCAAGTAAAGCTAAAATGCACACAAAGGAGCTAGCTCTTCTCACATCCAAGGCCAATCTGGAGGAGGGTAATAATGGGGCAAAACAATGGTCAACATCACAATGGACTTGGCTGTGCCATCATAATGTTTCGCATCGCCCAAACACACACAAAATAACCAGCTGGACTTCCAAATAAATGCTAAGTAATAAATACTAGCTTAAATAAACAACTTAAGGTTCCAAAATAGGGAACCAATCCAAATAAATTACCACAAAGGTAAACCAATCCAAACAACACATCAAGGATGAACCACATTCCCAAAATAACACTTGGTCAAATTCCATAACATATTATTCACAAAAGAATTAACTCCACTTCATAAAATGTTCCACGGGTTATCTTAAGTTAATTAGAAGAAATAAACCTAAACTAGTTGAGCCCTAAGTCTTAAACCAAGCAAAAGGGGTAAAATCCCAAGCAGGCGGCGGGGCGGCGCGCTCGGGTAGGGGCAGGCGGGCTCTCATTTGCCCAGAAGGTCTGGCCGCTGGAAAAGGAGGTGCAGGCGGGCGCCTGGGCAAGGGCAGGTGCGGGCGCCTGGTCTACGCATTGGCCAAGAACAGAGCTGGGTAATGCCATTTTCGACCAAAACCACAATCTTTCATTTAAGTATCCAAATCAAAGCTTCCCAATACATTTCTAAAGTTCCTAAGCAACACCCAACCTAAAGGAACCTAAATAACACCCTTTAATCATCCAAACCAACCCCAAATCCCCACATTCAAGATTTCACACCATTTTTACCCAAAAACTCAAATAAATTCAAAATAAATTCTATACTCAACCAAACTTCAAATATAACACATCAAGCATTATATAAACATGATATGAACATTTTAGCATAAAAATGGGGGAAAAGCACTTACTTGGATTTTCTCAAAGTTGACGGATTTCAAATATTTTTGATTCTACGCGATCCTATCGACGATCTAAACAAGTTTCACGTTTTAAGAAATGAGAGATAACAAGAGGAGATGAGAAAATGAAGAGAGAAGATAGAGAAAACTTACCCCTTTCTTTGGCTAGGAAGAGAGAGAGAGAGAGAAATGAGCTGGGAGGAGGAAGATGATGAGGAGTGAGGGTGAAAGAGTAGGGAGGTTAGGGAGGTGAGGGAGAGGAGAGGAGAGGGAGTAGGGAAATTAATTCAAAATGTTACACTCAGACCCCTTCCCCATCTACTAACACAATTACTTACACTTAAACCAAAAGACCCAAATAAAATGCTAGGCATAAATATTATTAAACATAAAATGCACACATAAATATTTAAATAATAATAATCTAAATAAATAAATAAGCAAATAAATAAATAATAATTATTTATTATTAATAAAATAGAGCCTAGTTTTTGGGTCGTGACATTCACTCCCCCTAAAGAAAATTCGACCTGAATTTTAACGAGACTTACCCGAATTAAAAAGCCACGGATATCTCCTCTCGATCTCATCTCGGAGCTCCCAGGTCGACTCCTCGACATTACGATTCCTCCAAAGAACTCTAACCAACGCAATGCTTTTGTTCCTCAACTCTTGGACTTTGGCATCTAAAATCCGAACCGGTCGTTCCTCATAAGTCATATCCGGCTCGATATCCTCCGGTACCCTCGGGAACACGTGAGATGGATCATGAACATACTTCCGAAGCATAGAAACGTGGAACACGTTGTGCAACCGGTCTAAAGATGGCGGTAACGCAAGTCGATACGCAAGAAGTCCAACCTTTCCCAAAATCTCAAACGGACCAATAAACCTTGGAGCCAATTTACCTTTCTTCCCAAACCTACGAATACCCACCTTCGGAGACACTTTCAAGAACACAAAATCACCGGTCTGAAAACTAAGATCTCGTCTTCGGTTATCTGTATAGCTCTTATGTCGACTCTGGGCTGTTTTCAATCGATCCTGGATAACTCTAACTTTCTCAACCGAATCCTGAAGCAAATCAATACCCACGATCTTCGCTTCACCAACCTCATCCCAACAAATAGGCGATCTACATTTTCTTCCATACAAAGCCTCATACGGTGCCATCTCGATACTAGCCTGATAACTGTTGTTGTAAGAGAACTCCACTAACGGTAAATGTCTATCCCAAGAATCGGAAAAGTCTATCGAACAAGCTCGCAACATATCCTCCAAAATCTGAATAGTCCTCTCGGATTGACCATCGGTCTGAGGATGAAAAGCTGTGCTGAATCGCAAATCTGTACCCAAAGCTTCCTGAAACGCCTTCCAAAATCTAGATGTAAACCTCGGGTCTCGATCTGACACAATACTAACCGGAACCCCATGCAATCTCACAATCTCATCGATATAAAGGGTCGCAAGCTTCTCCATCGAATATCTGATGTCAATAGGCAAGAAATGGGCACTCTTGGTCAATCTATCCACTATTACCCAAACACTGTCCTACTTCCTACGGGTACGAGGTAGTCCCGTAACGAAATCCATAGTCACATGCTCCCATTTCCACTCGGGAATCTCTAACGGCTGAAGTAATCCTGCGGGTCTCTAATGCTCGGCTTTGACCTGCTGACTGACAAGTTAGACACTTCGAAACATACTCGGCTATTTCCCTCTTCAAGTTATTCCACAAAAATGTTGCTTCAGATCCTGATACATCTTCGTACTACCGGATGAATAGTATACCTCGATTTGTGACCCTCATCTAAAACTTGCCTCTTTATTCCACCAACGTCGGGTACGCACAAACGACCACGGAAAGTCAACACTCCAATCGGGCTAACAGAAAAATCCTCGAAATTCTTTTCCTTCAATTTACCCATTACCTTCACCAACTCGGGATCTTCTTTCTGAGCTTATTTTATTCTCTGAATTAGGGTCGGAGATACCCTAATATTTGCAAAAATAGCCCCATGTCTCGATTCACGAGGAGACCAATCTCGAACATCCTCAAGCATTTTCCACTCTCGAACCATCATCGAAGCCAATAAGATTTTCTCTACTAATCGCATCGGCGACCACGTTCGCCTTCCCCGATGATAAGAAATCGTACAATCAAAATCCTTCAACAATTCCATCCATCGGCGCTGCCTATTATTCAACTCTTTCTGGGAGAAAAGGTATTTCAAAATCTTGTGATCCGTAAAAATCTCAAACTTCGCCCATAAAGGTAGTGCTTCCATTTATGCAACGCAAATACTATCGCGGCCAACTCCATATCATGAGTGGGGTAATTCTGTTCACTAGGGGTCAACTTCCTCGAAGCATAAGCAATTACTTTCCCATTCTGCATCAAAACACAACCCAAACCCTCTTTCGAAGCATCACTGTAAATCACTAGGCCATCGCTCCCATTAGGCAAAGTCAAGATCGGTGCGGTAGTCAACCTCTTCTTCAATTCCTCGAAAACTCTCTTGTCACATTTCTCTCGGTCCACACAAACGGGTCATTCTTCCGGGTCAACTGAGTCATCGGAGTAGCAATCCTCGAAAACCCCTCAATAAATCTTCTGTAATAACCGGCTAAACCAAGAAAGCTTCTAATCTCTGTCACTGATTCGGGTCTCTTCCAATCCACTATGGCTTCAATCTTTGAAGGATCCACCGAAATACCATCTTTAGAAATCACATGGCCCAGAAATGACACTTTCTCTCGCCAAAATTCGCATTTACTAAACTTTGCAAACAATTTCTCCCTCACAAGAACGGATAAAACTGTCCTCAAGTGTTGCTCGTGCTCCTCTCGAGATTTAGAGTAGACGAGTATATCATCAATAAAGACCACCACGAACGAATCAAGATAAGATGGAAAACTCGGTTCATTAAATCCATAAATACTGCAGGCGCATTGGTCAACCCAAACGGCATAACCAGACTCATAATGACCATACCGAGTGCGAAAAGCAGTCTTCGAAACATCCTCCGATCGAATCTTCAACTGATGGTACCCACTCCTCAAATCAAGTTTAGAGAAAACCACGGACCCTTGAAGCTGATCAAACAAATCATCGATGTGAGGTAGAGGATACTTATTCTTCACCGTAACCTGATTCAACTTCCGGTAATCGATGCACAATCTCAAGGAACCGTCTTTCTTCCGCACAAATAAAACCGGTGCTCCCCACGGGGAAACACTAGGGCGGATAAACCCTCGATCAAGCAACTCTTGCAATTGAACCTTTAACTCCTTCAACTCTGCGGGAGCCAACCTATAAGGTGCCTTCGAAATTGGAGTCGTACCCGGCAAAAGATCTATACAAAATTCAATCTCACGATCGGGAGGCATATCATACATACTCGGTAGAGAAAACATCGGGAAATTCCCGAACTACCCGAACACTATCCAACTAGGGGATTCCTTCCTAGTATCAAGAACACTAGCCAAATACCCCTCACAACCACTATGCAATAATTTTCTCGCTTTCATAAAATAAATTAAGCGAACCTTTCTACTCAGAGGAGTAGCCTCAAACACAAATTTAGGCACATCAGGAATAGAAAAGTAAACAATTTTCTTACCGCAATCAACGGAAGCATGAACTTGCTTAACCAATCCATACCCAAAATGACATCAAAGTCTTGGATAGGAAGAACTACAAATCCGCACAAGGACACGACCACAAATAACCACATCACAAGCACGAAAGACTCGATCAAAATCAAGCATTCTCCTATAGGGGTCGACACCTCTAGCACGTACGGTAAAGACTCGAATGCAACATTTAACATGGAAGCAAATTACACAGAAATGTATGAATGAGATGATCCTGGATCTACTAACGCTCGTGCGTTCACATTAGACACAGAAACAATACCTCCAATAACCGAAGGATCACCGGTCGCCTGTTGTTGATTCATGGCAAACACTTTCCCTTGGACCTTGGGCTTTCCCGTAGCATCCCTTTTCTGACCCTGTGGAGCCCCAGCTCCTACCCCAGTCGGTTGACCTCTGCCTCTAGTACAATCCCTTGCAAAATGACCCATTTGACCACAATTGGAGCACCTTCCCTGCTTCTTCCAACAACGGTCCTCAGAATGACCTTCCTTTTGACAATACGAACAAAGCCTCCTAATTTGGTTCCCTTGGTTCCCGGAAGTGGTACCCGGGTTCCTTGGGGTCGGTTGCCCTCGGAACTGAGATTGTCCCCCAAAGTTACCTCGGTTATCGGAACGGTGTTGAGGTTAAGATTTAGTATAGCTTCCCGGTTTACCCGTACCCACAACCTCGGTTTTCCTTTTGTGTTCCCCAATATCTTGCTCTATCAAGTAGGATCGATCTACCGCATCCTGAAAAGTCACAATCTTTTGGGCTATCAGTTGAGTACGGATGGAGGTCTTCAATCCCCGAATGAATCTCATCGCTTTTTGTTCCTCGGTCCTCACCAAATAGTCACAATACCGGGCTAATTCTGTGAACTTAGCCGAGTATTGTGCTATAGACAATACACCTTGCTCCAGGTTGAGTAGCTCGATCTCCTTTCGGTTTTGATCAACAACCGGAATGAAATGCTCTTTGAACTTCCGCACAAACAACTCCCACGCATACACCGTGTGAGTATCATCCCAACTAGCTTTAACACCCTTCCACCAATGCTCGGCGGCTCCCACCAGTTTGTAAGCCGCGAACCGGACCTTGTCCTCATCCGTGCAACCAAATACCTCATAAATCTTCTCCATCGACTCAATCCACAACTCAGCTTTCCGAACATCGGGTTCCCCATTGAATTCAACCGGTTTCAGTTTGAGAAATTGCTCCAATCCATAGCGGGGTGGTGCTTGTTCTACTCTCGGACCCTGATCATGTATGGCCTTCATGGCCGCCTCGAACATGCCTTGAAACATAGCACGTGCTTCTTCCCTTGTGTCATTCTGATTCTGTGCCCCACTAGTACCTTCACCTGTCCTTCTTCTAGCCATTGGAAACAATTACCTGCATAAGACATCAACCGTTACTCACTCCGAACACAACTACCCACCTAGGTCATACTAATCCACCTAGACTTATACTTAGAGCCAAACCATGGCTCTGATACCAACTGTCGCGACCCCGAACCCCACGGGCCCGAGATCGTGAGCTGGACGTCGACTTAAACAATAAACTCTAAAATAATGGAGATAAAATTTCCTTTTATACCCAAAAGATGATAACACAAGGTTTTGCAAATCAACTTGAACAACAAGTAAAACTAGTATAAACTCCATAAGCTTATACACCAAAGTTACAAAATACACAAATCCTAGTGACGTCAATGTTTGGTACAAATATCCCAAAAGGTTACACATTGATATAATGTAAACCAACCTATAACAACTTTCCCCAAAAGAATGTATCCACACTCGACGTCCTCTTTCTCGTGATCAGCGAGACTAATCCTTAGCACCTGGGGGGGGGGGTTAAGGAAAAACAAAGATAAAAGAAAGGGGGTGAGATAAATCTCAATAAGTTACTAATGCAACTACATGAAATGCTATGATGCAATATACAATAATAAATCATAGCTAGCACATAGCATTTATCACATAACAGATAGCAGCGGAAATAAACACATAACAAAGGATATTAGCCAAGGTTTCCAAAACGATACATCCAAATAAAGGATCGCTGCGCAGCTTCAATAATCAACCATCAACATCTTCATAATAGCATGAAAGCTGAAGAGAAATCCCCGGTACCGGAACAATAACCAAATGAAGTGTCACAAGGGACGGGAGACATGCCACAAAGTCATGCTCCAAGTAAAGCTAAAATGCACACAAAGGAGCTAGCTCTTCTCACATCCAAGGCCAATCTGGAGGAGGGTAATAATGGGGCAAAACAATGGTCAACATCACAATGGACTTGGCTGTGCCATCATAATGTTTCGCATCGCCCAAACACACACAAAATAACCAGCTGGACTTCCAAATAAATGCTAAGTAATAAATACTAGCTTAAATAAACAACTTAAGGTTCCAAAGTAGGGAACCAATCCAAATAAATTACCACAAAGGTAAACCAATCCAAACAACACATCAAGGATGAACCACATTCTCAAAATAACACTTGGTCAAATTCCATAACATATTTATTCACAAAAGAATTAACTCCACTTAATAAAATGTTCCACGGTTTTATCTTAAGTTAATTAGAAGAAATAAACCTAAACTAGTTGAGCCCTAAGTCTTAAACCAAGCAAAAGGGGCAAAATCCCAAGCAGGCGCTCGGGTAGGGGCAGGCGGGCGCTCATTTGCCCAGAAGGTCTGGCCACTGGAAAAGGGGGTGCAGGCCGGCGCCTGGGCAAGGGCAGGCGGGCGCCTGGTCTACGCATTGGCCAAGAACAGAGCTGGGTAATGCCATTTTCGACCAAAACCACAATCTTTCATTTAAGTATCCAAATCAAAGCTTCCCAATACATTTCTAAAGCTCCTAAGCAACACCCAACCTAAAGGGAACCTAAATAACACCCTTTAATCATCCAAACCAACCCCAAATCCCCACATTCAAGATGTCACCATTTTTACCCAAAAACTCAAATAAATTCAAAATAAATTCTATACTCAACCAAACTTCAAATATAACACATCAAACATTATATAAACATGATATGAACATTTTAGCATAAAAATGGGGGAAAAGCAACTTACTTGGATTTTCTCAAAGTTGACGGATTTCAAATATTTTTGATTCTACGCGATCCTATCGACGATCTAAACAAGTTTCACGTTTTAAGAAATGAGAGATAACAAGAGGAAGATGAAGAAAATGAAGAGAGAAGATAGAGAAAACTTACCCCTTTCTTTGGCTAGGAAGAGAGAGAGAGAGAGAAAATGCTAGGCATAAATATTATTAAACATAAAATGCACACATAAATATTTAAATAAATAATAATCTAAATAAATAAATAAGCAAATAAATAAATAATAATTATTTATTATTAATAAAATAGAGCCTAGTTTTCGGGTCGTGACATCCCAACAACAAATGAAGCGAATATATCAAGGGAGTATCTCAAATGATCACAATACTTTCATTTTTGCCTCCTTTTTTTTTTTCCTTTTTTTCCCCCTTTTTTTTTCTTTTTTTTCTTTTTTTTTTTCCTTTTTTTTTTAAGAGAAGAGGAGACAACTATAAACAAAAATAAGAAGATAATATATACATAAACTACCAATACTATCTCCATGATCCCAAACAAAAATATTCTCAATTTCCATTGATTCTATCTATTGAAACCAAAAATTCTTCACATGCAATTCTTTTTCACATCTCTTTGCCAAAGGATTCTCATTAGGAACCACAAAATAGACAACTTTCCTTGACATGTGTAATTACAAGAGAAATAAAATAAGCTCAACGGGGCTCACTAGGGGGTATAAAGGGTAGGTATAGAAATGAAGGCCAACAAAAGGCTAATCCTATAGTCCCTTTCAAAAGTGCATAAGCCCAAAAAATGTCTCAACCCGGCATCAAAATCAAGTTCTAGAAGTGATACATTATGCTTGATCACACACAACAAAGAAAAAGAGAGCATAATTGGTGTATTGCTCTATGGCCCAAAATCTCACCAAAGTAGCGTTTTGTGTGTTAACCCCGCACAATGACATTCCATCTATTCTTAAGGTCAATGAGACGTATGATTGTACAATAGAAACAAGGTAATAGCCTTCTCCTCTCAAGTTGTTACACTTTACCTCCCACTTGCATAACAGTTTTTGAAAAAAAATTAAGCACAAAAAGTTGCAAGTTAAGTCTCACACACCCCCACACCTACATTCTACATTATCCTCAATGTATCTATCCATAAATTCTCAATAGGGAAGGGAAAAAAAAAGACAAAATAAAAGGAAAAGATAAATAAATAAAACAAGAAACGTAAAGAAGAACTTCCCTGAGATTTGGTTGCTGAAAGAGATGGAATTGAATTCCATTTTGAAATTTGAAGCGTAACGAATGAGGACAAACGTAAAAAAAATCTTGTTGCTTGAAATTGGTTAACCATTGGTTATGTGGGGATAGTGAAAATGAGAGTTTTGATATGCGCACCTGCAAGAAATATAGTTAGGCCAAAAACACAAAACAGCAAAAGACTTCTTTCACTTAAGCATGATCACACTTAAAAACTTCCTCAGCTACAGGCCTTAAAAAATATCTTTTGAAAATTTTCTGAAGATAATTTTTGCTAAAGCATGATCACGCCTAACAAGAACTTGTCTACTGTTTTTTTTTATTTTCTTTTCAAAATCAGCAAAGTTGGAACCAAAAGAAGATTTTTTTTGAAATCACTGGGTTGCCTCCCAAGCAGCGCAACTTTTTAATGTCGTTATGCTCGACAACTTTCTTTCCATCATTTGGGAAAAGGATGGAAAACCTTCAACTCCTTGTCTTTGGAAGAACATACATTTTTATCCTCTTGAAGTAACTTCAAACGATTTTCAGTTACCTTCATGATCTTGCTTGTTTCCAAATTTTTAATTTTAACCAAACCATAGGAAACACATTTATTACAACAAACGGACCAAGCCATTGAGACCAGAGTTTACCGGAAATGAGCGTACGACGTGAATGAAAAAGTAAAACCTTGTTACCCTCAACAAATTTCTTCCTTGAAGTGAAGTTATAATGAAGTAACTTGGGATCATCCTTGTGAATTCTCGAGTCCTCATCTTTACTCCTCTCTTCTAACTTTTGATGTCCCTGCACACCAAAACCTTGAACTCCACAATTTTCATTAGCAACACTGTTCTCAAGTAAATTAAATGCATCAACAAAACATAAAGATTGATTTTCAATGGGGTGCTTCATAGCATCAAAAGTATTAAACTTCACAATTTTTCCATCAAACTCGACAGAAAGGACCCCCTTAGAAACATCAATCTTTGTTTTGGATGTCTTCATGAAAGGTCTTCCCAATATGATTGGGGCTGAATTAATCAAACTATCATTTTTCATCTTTAAAATGTAAAAATCAACCGGAAAAACCAACTCATCTACTTGCACTAACACATCTTCAACTACCCCTTTCGGGTAAACATAAGAAAGATCTGCCAATTGGATGTGAACGTTAGATTCTTTCAAATGCCCCAAATTTAAAGTACGGTAAATTGAGTATGGCATGACATTTATAGAATCTCCTAAGTCTAACATGGCATTCTCAATTTTCATGTTTCGTATACCACAAGGCAATGTAAACATACTTGGATCTTTGCATTTGATGGGCAATGATTTCTTAATCATAGCGGGCATATTCTCCCCCACACTTACTTTCTCATCTTGCTTCAACTTCCTCTTTGTAGTGCACATCTCCTTCAAACATTTGGCATATTTCGGGATTTGTTTGATGGCATCTAACAAGGGTATGTTGACTTGCACTTTCTGAAAGTCTCAAGTATCTCCTTCTCATGATCATCCTTATTAGAATTGACCAACCTGCTTGGAAATGGAGGAACATGCACATATGTTACATTTTGAAAAGAATTGGAAGATTTTACCTTTGCTTGGATTTGAATGTTCTTCTTTTCAACCTCATTCTGAACTTCCTCATTTTGATGCCCACTGCCCTTTCCATGTGAAATCTGCTCTTGCTCTTCCCCTTTCTCACTTCTTATCATTATTGCACTCACATTCGCCCTAGGATTGATCTCGGGTTGTGATGGTAGCTTTCTCGAAATTTGAGCCTCCAATTTCCCAACCGTTGTGGCAAGTTGGGTAATTTGAGTACCAAGATTCTGCATTCCAGCCCTTGTTTCTTGTTGGAATTGTTGGGTATTTATTCCTAAAGCCTTCACAATTTCTTCCAATGGCATTCCTGAATCTGAAGGTTGAGCTGGGGTATTTTGCCTTTGGAAATTTTGCTGTTGATACCCTTGCGGACCTCCTTGGTTTCTGTAGCTGAGATTTGGATGATCTCTCCATCCGGGATTGTAAGTATTAGAGTAAGGATCATATCTTCTCTGTTGTGGTTGGCCCAAAAATCCTCCCATTGCATTCACTTGCTGCGGATCTTCTTGCAAAGTAGGACATCTATCTGTTGTGTGACCCACCATCGAGCAAACACCACAAACTTGGGCTTGTGAAACCTGCCCCACTACTATTTTCTCCATCAAAGCAGTCATAGCATCCAATTGTTGATCAATGGAGATTTTGTTCACCTCATTCACTGTTTTCACAATGCCATCATTACGGGTTCCAAATTGTTGTGCATTCACTGCCATGTTTGAGATCAAATTTCTTGCTTCTTCCGGAGTTTTACTCACCAATGCCGCACCACTTGCTGCATCAATCATATTCCTATCGAAGGTAGTGAGTCCTTCATAGAAATATTGGACTAATAGCTGCTCCGGAATTTGGTGTTGAGGACAACTTGAGCACAATTGCTTGAATCTCTCCCAATACTCATGCAGTGTTTTCCCATGTTGTTTCCTAATCCCACAAATGTCTTTCCTAATGTTTGCTGCTCGTGAAGCTGGGAAAAACTTCTCCAAAAATTGTCTCTTCATCTCGGTCCACGTAGTGATAGAACCAGATGGAAGATAGTACAACCAATCTTTTGCTTTATCGGCTAGAGAAAAGGGGAATGCCCTTAATGAAATCTGCTCTTCAGTGACCGTTTGTGGCTTCATCGTCGAACAGACCACATGGAATTCTTTGAGATGCTTGTGTGGATCTTCACCCGCTAATCCACGAAAAGTAGGGAACAAGTGAATTAACCCAGATTTCAACTCAAATGGTGCATCCGTGTCAGGAGTTTGAATGCACAATGGATGTTGATTGACATCTGGATTAGCTAACTCCCTCAATGTTCGCGGAGATGCCATTTCTGCTTCCTCTATTTCTTTCTCTTCGAAATCTGTATCGCTTTCCGAACCAGACAATTCCAGAGCCACGTTCAAACCAGGGGATGTTGTTGATGGATGTTGTTTTCTAAACCTCGTCTCTTTCGTTAACCTCCTTGTTGTCTTTTCTATTTCTGGATCATACATTAGTTCACATGTACGGGAGGAACGAGGCAAAAACCAGAAACAAGAGATACAAAAAAAAAAAAAAAAAAAAATCCCTTTTTTTGTTTTTTTTTTTTTTTGCTGCAGGATACTATTTCAGCCTAAGCGTGATCACGCTTAAGTCAAAGTAGTTTCTCTGCTGGAACCTTAAAAAAAAATCCCCTTTTTTTTTCTTCAAAAGAAATGAGATTTCACCGTCCCCGGCAGGTGTGTCATTAAACCGCCAAATTAATTTATCCTACTCAAACAAGTAAAGTGGCGATTAGAGTTTGTATCCATGGGGACGGAGGTTTTATTTCTTTTGAAAAATAACAGGTAACCAAAGAGGGGGGATTTTTTTTTATTTGTTTAAACTACAATTTGAAATTTAACAACTAAATTAACTAGAAAAATTAAGGTAAAACTTGAGAACTTAATAAAGAGAATAAAATAGAGAAATTCCAATATTAAACAAACTCCGATTCAAGGGTTATGTTGTTCAATTGTGCAATGATCATAGACTCCAAAAAGATAATTTTCGCTCTCAAGTATTCAACTTTTAACTTATCCGGATAGCCAAGATAAATTATGGTTTTCCTAATGTATTGATCAAGCCTAGCACTCAATCAACCTTACCATTAATCAATAGGAGACACTAGGGTTCCATATTGACTAACGATAGCATGAAATTCCTTGGAAATAGTTGAACAAAACTCAAGCAATTGAGATAGCTACAATTACGAAAATCTTGATAGTAATTTCATATAAACCAAAATTGTTATGATAGCACACCAAATTCGATTTATTGCTCTAAGAAAGCTGTAGGAAATTATTAACTAGACGAGTTGTCAATTCAACTAGTAAACAAAATCCATAAAATTCGTTATGAAATTACAAATACTTGAGTTAAGCAAAAACAAAATCAACACATAGCCTCACATAAGCACAATTGAAATTAACCCTTGAATCAGAATTAGTACCTTAGCCACTCATGGCTTGGATCAACATCATCACAAAATTTTCTCTTACAAATGTCGATTTCTCCAAGGCTGAAAAACAGAACAGAAAAGGGAGGAGAGGAGCAGCAGCGACAGGAAGGAAATTTTCTGCGGTGAATAACGTGTGCCTCCCCCTTGACTGCTACTATGGAATAAAAAGGGTAAAAGTCTTGACCCTACACATTCTAAAACTCCTAAATACATAATGAACTAATTAACTAAGCCTTGAGTTCATTTAACTAAAGAAAAAAAAAAAACTGCTCTCTCTATTTATTGAAAGTCTTCAAAACAGTCCAAAATTACTTCTTTGCTTCCATAAATCCAAGGTGCAGCAACTTAACCAAAACTAGCCCAAAAATCAGCCTTTTTGTTCAATTTCTGCCCAAAATCCATTTCGCTCCGTCCCTATCAAAACAGCAATAAAAGGATATAAATGGATTCTTCTCATAGTTCAAATGAAGGAAAAAGTGATCATAAAACATTGATATATAAAGTGATATCATGACGTAAGTGATATCATAGCCGGTGAGTATGAAGTACCACTTGGCTATCCTTGTTGACATGAAAGGTTTCTCGAAGATGTAGCGGAGCGGGTCCACTTTTGCTACTATCTTTATAGGAAAGGCTTCCATGTAGTGTTTGAGATTTTGAGTGACCCAAACCAGTGTTGCACATGACTTCTCCAAGGTGGAGTAGTTCTTTTCGCCTCCTTGAAATCGACGACTGACAAAATAAATGGCATTGTCCTTTGTGGAGTCTCGTTACTCTTGTGCTCGCATATCCCCTAGGGCTTCATCATTCACTGTGAGGTAGAGCAAGAGAGGCTTCTGTTTGTGTGGTGGAACAGAACTGGTGGGCATGTCAAGTAATGTTTCACTTGGTCGAAGGCTTCTTGGCAAGCGTCCGTCCATTCTAGAGCCACATTCTTCTTGAGTAACTTAAAGATTGGATCACACATGGAAGTAAGCTGGTGCATGAACCGACTGATGTACTGAAGTTTGCCCATGAAACCTTTGATTTCTTTCTGTGTCTTCGGAGGAGGTATGTCAATGATTGCCTTGATTTTTGAGGAATCTGCTTCAATTCCCCTCTCAGTGACCATGTAACCAAGAACTTTGCCTCGGATAACCCCGAAAGTGAACTTTGCGGGATTGAGCCTCATATTGTGTTGTCGAAGCCTTTCGAAGAACTTGCGGAGGTCGATCAAATGTTGACCGTCGGCTCCTTTTGAATGGATGATCATGTCGTCCATATAGACCTCAATTTCTTTGTGAATAATATCATGGAACAAGTCTGTTACATCCCTTTGATAATTAGCCCCAACGTTCCTCAACCTAAATGGCATGACTGTGTAGCAAAAGGTGCCCCACGGTGTTGTGAAAGCAGTTTTTTGTTAATCCTCCTTGGACATGAGAATCTGATTGTACCCGGCGAAACCATCCACAAATGAGCGGACTTCGTAGGAGGCAGTGGAATCGACTAGCATGTCGATGTTGGGTAGTGGGAAATCATCCTTTGGTGAAGCTTTGTTTAAATCCTAGAAATCCACACAAACACGGACCTTGCCATTAGCCTTTTTGACTGTCACAACATTCGCGAGCCAAGTCGGATAATCAATGACTTTGATGAATCCCACACTGAGAAGCTTCTCTATCTCTTCTTTGACTTGGAGAGACCATTCTGGCTTCATCTTTCTGAGTTTCTGCTTCGTTGGCTTAGCATCGTCTCTGATCAGAATCCTGTGCTCGGTGACCTTTCTATCTAAACCTGGCATGTCTTTGTATGACCACGCGAAAACATCCACGAACTCTATGAGCAGTGCAGTCAATCTGTCTTTCTCTGCCCCCTTGAAGAAGCTTCCGATCTTGGTTTCCTTCGGCTCCTCATCGGTACCCAGATTAAAACATGCAATTATTCATCAGCCCCTGGACCATTTTCACCACGACTACAGACTTGTTGAGCTAGTTCATTTAAGTATGTTTCATTATCGTGGTCTATTTCATCATAGTTTGAATCGTTATTAACTAGTTCATTAAATTCATTATTAGTTAATTCATCATTTATGATGTTTGCAATCTCGGGGTACTCAGAAAGATCAAATTTTTCATTAGCAAAGAAAGGGAACACACGGTCGTCTATTGCCTCCATATCCTCTTGGGTGAGGGTGTCGGAAACACTCTCGGACTCGAAAGTGAATGTTAACAAATCTTCCTTTGTAACCTTCCACAGAATCCAACCCATTTTCTTGATCAGGAATTTTTCGGATACCACGGGTCCCTTTGTTGACTACCAGTTGTTGATTGGTGTTGGTCCCAGAGACACAACAAGGGTATGAAAAGAGGCTAGAGGGGGGGGGGTGAATAGCCTAGTAAAAATTTCAACCCTTTTTCAAAGTTCAACCTTATGCTTATACTTGAATTTTGCGGTAGATGAAAACCACACGGTCAAGTATAAAATGCACATCGGAAGTTTTCGTTGAAACAAGTTAAGAGATGTTTTTGATAAGTTTAATGCGGTAGGTATGGATGCGGTAGGTTAAAGACGCGGTAGATAGAAGTGCGGTAGATGTATATGCGGTAGGTAAGAGTGATGTAGGTTGAGTGATTGAAAACTTGTGTCTTAGAGATTTTTGGCAAAAGATAAGTTAGTCAGATTTTAGCTAAGGCAATGAGTTGAACAAACAAACACAATTCACAAGTGTTCATAAATCTGAAAGATCAAACACTAAAAGACAAACAAGATTAATATGAACAATAATAACAAGATGAACAAGACTTAAAGTAAATTTGCAGAAATGAAAAGTTCTGTAAGTAAATGACACAATGATTTGGAAATGTTCGATCTGTTCAAAGATCTACGTCCTCTACCAAGATGGCCAGTCTTGGATTTTGAATGAGGTATATATTGATTCACTTGATTACAGATTACAGAGATAAAGTATTGAATCAACACCTATTTCTATAAAGAACAATCCTAGATTTAGACCAGTGTATCCCTAATGATTCAATCTATGTGATTGATCAATTCGGGGTGAGTGTGTGTTAAGAATCAAGAGATCTTTGGAATCTATATGATTATAGAGCCTTATGAAACTTGTGTGATGAGGCTTGAGATTTGATCTTGATGTTTGCTGGAGACTTGTTGAAGACTTGAAGGTTGAGTGCTTGAAGATTCAAAGGATTCTGGAAATCTTGAGTATGATCTTCAATCACCAAGAATTTCAACAGCAATTTCTCTCTTAGAATCTCAGCGTAAGTTCAATGAAGAACTCAAGGACTATTTATAGCCTTGAATGAGAAACTAGCCGTTATAAATACTTGGGCTTCAAGTTGAAGGACAATGAGCTGTTGAATTCTGATTGGAGCTCAGTCTGAGTTGTCCTTTTGTTGCAGAGTCATGGTGGTCCAAATTTACTATGATGACAATTGTATTCAAATTTGAAATTTGAATTTGCAACGTTCTAAACTAACCAAGGTAAAGGACACAAGTGTGACCATGGTTGAGTTTGAACCAACTTGAGTTTATTCAATCAAGATTACATGCGGCAGAGTGAACATGTGGCAGGTATCAACCATGCGGTAGACTTCATGGCATTAGGTAACCTTGGTCATGCGGCAAGCTTCATGCGGTAGGCTAAGGCCTTACCTCATATCTCCAGACTTAGAAAAAATTGAGGGTCCTAATCTGCTAAGCCTATTCAACTATAAAGTGGACTTTTCTAAATGAAGTACAAGTACTTCTTACAATATATCCTAAAGTCCACAAAGAGTAAAATTAGGTTATGGGATCAATCAAATTTAGGTAATATGAGTTGTTTATAATAAGCATACCCAACAATCTCCCCCTATTTGATTGAGACCATTACCTACTATAACAAAGGCTAATTCATTGTACTTGGTAAAAACATGTTTTCAAGAATAAACATTTTATTAATATCATGTCCCAAGTCAATGCACACTTTAAGCTAATGTCATAGATTTCTATCATCCTAAAAAGAAAAACAAAATACTAATCCTAGATAGAAATAATTGTCACGACCCGAAATCTAGGCTCTATTTTATTAGTAATAAATAATTATTATTTGTTTATTTGCTTATTTATTTATTTAAACTATTATTTATTTAAATATTTATGCGTGCATTTTATGTGTTATAATATTTATGCTTAAGCATTTTATTTGGATCATTTGGGTTAGTGTAGTATTGTAGGGTCTTAATTGTTAGTTGGGAGTGTAGTATTGTGTTAGTAGTTGGGGAAGGGGCCCGAGTGTAACATTTTGAATAATTTCCCTACTCCCTCTCTCCTCCCTCACCTTCTCCCTCACTCTCTCCATCCCTTCCCAGCCCATTTCTCTCTCTTCCTAGCAAAAGAAAGGGGTAAGTCTTCTCTATCTTCTCTCTTTATTTTCTTCCTCTTCCTCTCATAATCTCTCATTTCTTAAAACGTGAAATGTGTTTAGATCGTCGATAGGATCGCGTAGAACCAAAAAGAATTGAATTCCGTCATCTTTGAGAATTTTCGAGTAAGTTACTTTTCCCCCATTTTTATGCTAAAATGTTCATATCATGTTTATATAATGCTTGATGTGTTATATTTGAAGTTTGGTTGAGTTTAGAATTTATTTTGAATTTATTTGAGTTTTTGGGTAAAAATGGTGAAATCTTGAATGTGGGGATTTGGTGTTGGTTTGGGTGATTAAAGGGTGTTATTTAGGTTCCCTTTAGGTTGGATGTTGTTTAGGAGCTTTAGAAATGTATTGGGAAGCTTTGATTTTGATAACTTAAGTGAAGGATTGTGTTTTGGTCGAAAATGGCATTTACCCAGCTCTGTTCTTGGCCAATGCGTAGACCAGGCGCCCGCCTGCCCTTGCCCAGGCGCTCGCCTGCAATCCCTTTTCCAGCGGCCTGACCTTCTGGCCAAACAAGCGCCCGCCCGCCCCAGGCCAGGCGCCCGCCCGCTCACTGTTCCAGGATTTTGTCCTTTTTGCTTGTTTTAACTAAATGGCTTAACTAGTTTAGGATGCCTTCTTCTAATTAACTTAAGATAACACCATGGAACACTTATTTAAGTGGAATTGATTCTTTTGTGAATAAATGTGTTATGAAATTTATTTAAGTACCGTTTTGGGAATGTGGTTCATCTTTGATGTGTGGTTTGTATTGGTTTACCTTTGTGGTAATTTATTTGGATTGGTTCCCTACCTTGGAACCTTAAGTTGTTTATTTAAGCTAGTATTTATTACTTATTCAAATTTATGTTGATGATATTATTTTTGGTTCTACTAATGAATTTTTGTGCAAGCGCTTTGAGAAACTAATGAAAAGCAAGTTTGAGATGAGCATGATGGCAGAACTCACATTCTTCCTCGGGCTTCAAATCAAGCAAATGGATGAAGGCATATTTATCAACCAAGGAAAGTATACAAGGGATCTAATAAACAAGTTTGGATTAGATAATGCTAAACCATATGATACCCCAATGGCTACCGGCAACAAACTCGACAAAGATTTAAAAGGTAAAAAGGTTGATCAAACGCTCTATCGAGGTATGATTGACTCACTCCTTTATCTTAGTGCTAGTAGGCCTGATATAATGTTTAGTGTCTGTGTCTACGCTCGTTATCAATCTGACCCTAGAGAAGCGCACTTAATTGCTGTGAAACGTATTATACGATATCTCTCCAGCATTGTTAACCTTGGACTTTGGTACACCAAAGATTCGAATTTTAAACTTGTAGGTTATTCATATGCGGATTATGCAGCGTGCACTATAGACAGGAAAAGCACAAGTGGCACTTGTCATTTCCTCGGATATCGACTTGTATCATGGGCAAGTAAGAAACAAGCTTCAGTATTTGTCTCAACTACAGAAGCAGAATATATCGCTGCTGGAAATTGTTGCTGTCAGATTCTGTGGATAAAGCAGCAATTGGTGGACTACGACATCAAAGAAGAAAATTGTCCCATCTACTGCGACAATACCTCAACCATTGCAGTTTCTGAAAATCCTGTCATGCACTCAAAGACTAATCACATTGACATCAAGTATCACTTCCTCAAAGACCAAGTGGAGAAAGGAAACATTCATTTGGAACACGTGGGAACCGACTATCAAATCGCCGATATCCTTACAAAAGCACTAGATGCTAAAAGGTTCACATTTTTTAGAGGAGAAATGGGTATGCTTGAACTTAGCTAAATTGTGTCCATAGAATTTGTCAATACTAATGATTTTGTTGTGACTTGAAATTTTCTAAGTTATAAATTCCTCATGCACCTGCGCATTTCAAGCGCACATGATGTTGCGCATCAGGCAAATCATTTTTGAGATTTTTAAGAATCTCTGCGCATTATAAAGCTGCGCATATACTTCATACGCATGCCACGTGGACCTCAGGTAAGTTCTCTTTTCGTTAATTACACCTAGGTCCTTGACTTACTGAGTTAGCACATAATTCACAAGGGTACTTGTGTAATTATGTTTTTCCCTCGTCATTTTCTTTTGATTTTTTTGGGAAATTACTATTCTACCCCTGCGCACGTCCCACCTCATTTAATGCAAAAGCATTGAGTGACGCGCCATTAATGCTCATTGTGTGCTATTTATGATGAAAGTGGAAAAGTCTTTTCTTGACCATTAATGCCTGACACACGCGCGCGGCTAGGGCTTTTCACGCGCGTTTCTCATTGGTCCACGTCATCTGCGCGTGCACCTCACTCGCGCGTGCGCCTCACTCTCCTAATCTTTACCAACCTTTGTCAGCGCTTGATGACGTCACACTTACCTTTTTGGTGATAACCCTCTGAACCGCCGTTCCTCTTCTCACTCTGCACTTATCTCTTTCACTCTCTGCACCGCCTCTTTATCTCTTTCGTTTTTCTCTCTCTCTCTGCACTAATTTTTTTTACTCCATTTTTTCGTAAGTTTTTATCTAAATATCTCTTGGCTCCTAAGAAAACTTCTACATCATCCAAGAAACCTGAAGACCCCCAAATGGTATGAATCTCAAACCTCTCTTTACTGTTTTCCACCATTGTTGTTTGAGGTTTGGTTTCTTCCCCTTTACGATTTCTCGATGATCCGTTGCTCGTTTTTCAAATTATTTGATGCTGTGTGCTCGTTTTACTTGTGCCTTTTAATTTATGTAATTTATTTTACGATCAATGATCATTTGTTAGAGTTTCTGAGGATTTTCGAATTATTGTCTTTTCGTATTCTTTTTCGATTTTTCTCAGATTCTGGGTGATTGTTCTTGTTGTTATTGTTTTGGTTTACTTATTTGTTTGTGATTTTTCATTACGAACATTCTGATATGCTTTTTATGCATTTTGGAACACTTTGACAATTTCATGTTCTTGGTGTTCTTCATGTATTCAACACATGTTCTTTATGTTCTTGATGAATAGTCATATTATGTGCCTTGCCATGATTATTGTTTATGTTTATGCTTTTCGCGCCAATTTTAGGCGTGTGATTTAAATTGTGTTTTTGGACATTTTTACCCTTTATTTTTGTAATTTTTCTAAGTATGGATTCTAGTTCATGCGCTGCGCACAACGCTCATGCGCATGCGCTTCTCTCCATACGCATGTCCAGATCTAATTCATCTCTTTTATTTTGCGCATAATTTGAATTACATTATTCCCGGTTGGGAACTCGATGTGGAAGACTTGCGCCTGGATGCTCTTGGGCGTTATATGATGGAGATTATGGACAAATCTGGCATCCTGCCTCTCTTCACAAAAGGACAGTCTTTCATCCTTCCCTCCTACATCGATGAATTCTTCAGCAACGCAGAAGAAGTAGATCGCTTATACGACGACATCACCCTTTCCTGCCTAAAAGTTCTATCCGCAGGGTTTCTGTAACAATCAACTATGCACACATCAAACAGACAATGGGTCTCCCGGCGTGCAACAAGAAGAAGTTGTCTCAAGATGCTCAAGACAAGGTTGCAGAGAATCTAATCAAAATCCCTACTCTGGTTGGTCAATACAACAACCATGATAGGAAGGAATTTGGAGAGTTGATGTACCACGTCTGCACCCTCATCGGAGATACCATCAACTGCAAAAATGGGAACAAGTCTACTTTTATCAGTAAGCAGTGGATGTGTTGCGCTGGCATCTACAAGTCCAAGTAGTTGAGTTGGGTTGAAATTATTTATGATGAGTTAGTGCGTTGGGTGCCCGTGTACAAGAAGAAGGCTGCAGATCAGAAGAGACCACCCAAGTACAAGACGCACTGCAGAATCCTTACTGACATCTTCATGCGCTTTCCCAAAGTGCGCAAGTTGGTGGATGAGGACCCCTCTCTGAAAGTTGATATGACTTCTACGTGCACGTATTCTCGCGTATTCCTTCAGAATTTCCGCCGTGAAGTCAACAACTTTGATTATTGCATGTACTAGGCTGCAAATCCTGTTGAATTGTTTGAGGACATTCACCCAGAAGACCAAGGCTCTCCTCCAGTTTCTGATGGTGAGGTATAAGAAGCTTCCTCTACTGAATCAGACTCTGAGGATAAATCCTTTTATGAGCCTGTTCTAAACAAGGTTGGGGATAAGGAGAAAGGCAAGGGCATTGCTGCTGATGTGCCTCGCAAGAAAAGGAAGGCCAACAAATCTACTGCTGCGCTTGGAATTTCTATTCAAGAGCCTACTGCACCTATTACTAAGCGCAAGGCTACCTCTGACCCTGAGCCTCCAAAGAAGTCCAAGAAATCTAAGGCTGCTGCGCTTGGAGAGAAGAAGAAGGAAAAGAAAAGAAAGAAGAAAGCAAAGGAAACAAGGACTCTACTAGATGAGTCTGATGAAGACATCCAAGTAGAAGAAGATGTTTCTGCGCCCCTTCCTTCTGTGCCTAAGTTAATGCGCACCTCTACTCCTCCTCCTACGTAAGAGGAAGACATATTTGAAAGTGCATTCAATGATCCTCTCATCAGCCCTTCAAAATCCTCTGCTGCTGGAACTTCTAAAGCTGCACCATCTCAGGGGGAGACGCAGAAAGAGACTCCAAAGGAGAAGATCAAGGATACTTCTAGTGAGGATGAGATCCCACTATCCGCTAAGAAGTCTGCTCCAAAGCGCAGGGTAAAGCAGTTTGCAATAAAGAAACGCGCCTCCAAGCGTTCGATGGAAGATTTATCAGATATTGATCTTGATTCTCCAAGGCAGTCCCCTCCACGTACTGAAAAGTCTGCGCGTGATATTGCAAGGAAGCTAGGCTAGCAGCAGTTGCACAGAGGTCTGATACGCAGCAAGCCCCACCTATCTACATTGATGGTGAAGGCTTTGCTTTTAATGCGCCTGACCCTACAGTCTATAAAGATGCGCCACTAGTTGAAGATGGTGAAGACTCAAGCTCAAAATATTATGATGTCCATCGTTCTCCTATCAACGCGCATCAATCTCCTGTTCCTGCACAAGCTGCTACAACTCCTACTCCTGCTGCTGCTACTATCCCCGTGCAACCTACTGGAGCTTCACATACTTCTCCAGTTATTCCTATTGTGACTCCAGCTACTGCTCCCTCAGATCCCTCCAGTTCATCAACAGACATGCGCCAAATTATGGTCATGCCCTAAACTATCCAGGCGAATCAATTTGCTGCGCAAACCCAGCACTTTCAGATGGTCACTATGCAAGGTAAAATTCAAGAGCAACTGGATGCGCAGTCTGCTAGGCTAGATACACAAGCCAGTCTCCTTCAAGCAATTGATTGTGCCATTAAGGAGGGAGAGTTCTGCAACAAAGGCAACCCCTTCAGAAGCGCCTGTAACAAGTTCCGGAGCTGCGCCTATGCCTCCAAATTTTGATCTCCTACGCCAAGACATAGAGCACGACTTTGGTGTAATTACCACTGCGCTCTCCAAGATCCCATCTCTACATGGTTTAAATGAAGCTCTGTGCATTTTTGGCTGGCGCTATGAATGAAGTGATTAAAGCTGAAACAGTCAAGATTTTAAATGTTTTTGAAAACTTTGCGCCCGGTGATTTCAGCTCCTCCTTTGATGCGCTAAAAAGTCACATTAGTTCAGTTTGGTGACACCTTCAATGGGAATATGAATCAGGCTATGCTGGATATACAAGCAAGCCAGAACATGGTTCAAGTGGAGTTGACAAAAAGCTTGGTGGATGCGCAGAAGGAAATTCATGACTTGATTGCGTCTGCTCAGCAATCTCTTGCAAACCAATTTGGTTCGCTTGAGAATGCTTTTAACTGAGTCTCTGAAGACCTTCAAAAAGACAATGATTTGATGTGCAGTGGCATGAAGACCTACGTCAATCAGGCTGTGGAATACAATGCTAAGTTTCAGGCTCTGAAAATTGAGTTAATGAACAAGTTTACCAGCCTGCAGAATGAGCTAAGGGAAGCGCTGTCCAGGATTAACATAGATTAGATTAGATGTGTAATCTTTTCTTTTGCTGCGCATATTGTAAGTTTTTGATGCGCACTTGATTGTTTGCTTTTGATTTTTCTTCCATGGTAAAACTTGTACCTGTAACTCATATCTTTCATGTTTTAATGAGAAGAATGCATCATTGCGTTTTCACAAAACTTTGTTCAATTCAAACTATTCGTTTGTGGAACAATGAATGCATTATTTCAACTTTACATCATGCGCATTCTTATAACTGCTCATATTTCATTGCATGATGTTTAAACATCAGTTTAAACGCATACTTAAACCTAAACTCATAATATTTTGTATGCGCTGAATGATATTTCTGTCTTTCCCTTATTGTAAGTTTTATCTTTTGGATAGACTAGAAATCTATAACACTGGCTAATGTGTGCATTGACTTGAGACATGATTTACCATTTACATTCATATGGACATGTTTTTATCAAGTACTATGTATTGCCTTTGTTATAGTAGGTAATGGCATCAATCATTTAGGGGGAGATTATTGGGTATGCTTATTACTTAACCCTCCTACTTATGTTAGAATTGATTGATACCATCACCTAAGTTTATTTTAAGGACTTTAGGACCCTATGTAAGAAGTTTTATAACCTCAATTTTTAGCTAAGTCCTTCTTATAGACTAGGATTAGTGGTTAGGGCTTTTACTTTGAATTTGAGGTCTCACTTGGAAATGACTAAGAGTGATCCGCATGACCTTCATGCGCAGCACCCATCTGCGCACTCAATGCGCATGGATTCCATGCGTGCGTAGATTTGCCTTAGTCAATTCTCTCATTTCCTGATCTCATATTCTCCAAGCTAGGAAAGCGTCAAGTCAAGGTACGCTTTTTGGAATGAACCAAAGTGCTGATGTGTACATACGACAAAACAAGCACACTCAGCATACACGTAGATGGAGAAGCGCCTCATGTTTGAAATTCAAAAAGAAGACAACTATCATCCTTCTAGAAGAAGTTTGAAGTTTGTCCACTTGGTTTGTCTCCAACGGCTATAAAGGACACCTGCGCACCAATCACATTGTGCCAGCACATCGTCCTTGCTCAGAGCTCCAACGGCTAGTTTTTGAAGCTCCAATATAAATAGCCCCGCTCTTCCTCATTTCCAAGCTGCTTGTGTTTTGCTTTCTGAAAGAAACTTTGAAGATTTGAAGATTGCTTGCTCATTTCCAGAATTCTCAAGAACAACCTTCATACCTTCATACTTTACCAAGCCCAGATTCTAAAGCCTTGTAACACCAGAATCTTGTGCTCTCCATATCATAGATTTAAATAGCCCAGATTTCTAACACACACACACACCTCTTGAAGTTCCGATCTCATCGATCATACTTCTTGAGATACACCGGTTATTGTCTAGGATTTGTTCTTTCATAGATTATAGATCTTTGAGTTAGTTTGTTCTCAATCGTTGCAACTTGTAACACTATCTCATAATAAGATCTCCATTAGAAATCCAAGACTAACCATCTTGATAGAGGACGTAGATCTTTTCCCGATCGAACCTCTCCAAATAGCTTGTCTATTTATTGTGCTTTTCTTTCTAAAATTAAGCTTTTCTGATATATTGCTTTGTTTAATCTTTGTAGATTATCTTGTACTGTTTGCATTGTGTTTGTGTGCTTTCTGCCGTAGTTCCATTTTGCGCCACTCTTTAAACTAAAACTTAGTGCATGCGTATTTACACTTCTGCGCATAGACCTGCGCATAAGTGATTGCTTTAATTTTCCGCTGTGCATTTCACACTCTGCCTGCGCGCTATACTTAGCCAAATTAAGAGTTGTGCGCATTTGCCATTGATTTGCAAAAGGGTTTGAAAAGAATTTTAAAACGCTATTCACCCCCCTCTAGCATTTTTATACCCTTGTTGCCCCTTTGAGACCAACATATGTTCTATTGAAATTGGATTTCTCATTTTCATTCCTTTAATGATTTGCAGTCTGATGCAATTCATTGTAGCATTAGGAGAAAGTTTGTACCTGATTTTGAAGGTTTGTTCCAAGTGGGAAGTATTTATAATATAAATAATTTCACAGTTGAAATAAGCAAGCCAGAATATAGAGTTGATAGAGATTTATTTATTCTCTTGGATGCTACAACATATGTTAAAGAAGTGGTGAAAAATTTGCCTAAAATACCTACACATAGATTTCATATTATTCCTTATGAATTGCTACTATCAAAAAATCAGAACAAGAAGGTTTTATGTGGTGAGTAACAATATGCTTCTTTCCATCAATCGTCAAAATATCTATGCTAACAATGACTACAATGACTTATTTTCTTTGTAGATGTTTTTGGACATGTTGGGGTGTCCGATGTCGGTCAAAGGGCAATAAATTCTCAACCTATCTCAATGCAATACATTGATTTGCGAGACACCAGGTTTATAACTACTCATTCTAATTCATATTTCATTTAGAATCTTCTAATTTTGTTAAAATGACCAAATTCTGATTGTAGTGGGAATAAATTGAGAGTCACTTTGTGGGGGTGATGAAATGGTGCAAAGAGCTAAGTCGATTGGCAAAGGAGAACCACCGGTATGGATCATTTGTTCTACAATTGTGAAAACAGATCTCAATGGTATGTTAGTTCATTTGTAGCCAGCTTTACATATCTATTGTTTACTTCATTGAACAAATTTTATTTCCAAAACTTACAGTATACTGTATTCTTCATTTTTCATAGGTAATGTTGTGATATCGTCAAGTAGTGCTACCCACTTCTTTGGTGATGAGAATATTCCTGAGATTAAAGAATTCACACAAATGTAAACTTTTTAATATATACAACTAATGTGATATTTTTAATATGGTTTAGATACTAACGGCTAATCCATTTGCTAATTATTTTTTTTTCCAGGTTTGATTCGCATGAATTCAATAATGAAATTAGAGATTCCTATGTATCCAAATTTCATAACTAGAGAACATTACAATAGACACAAGAAGACAATAGGCAAAGTCAACAAACTACTTTCTGATTGTGAAGAGATGGTAAGCGTGATATTTGAATTTAAAATACTATAATACATTGTTATTGCTCGAAAGAGTGTTAATTGAAATATGCTCTTAACTATAATTTTTTTTGAAAACAGGAACGTCCAATATATGTATACGGGAGTGTATCATCTATTGAAGAACAAAATTGTTGGAAGTATAATGCATGTACAGAATGTCACAAGATAGTAAAACCTGAAGGTGGGAAGTTGCGATGCAAAAATTGTAACAGAATTGAATTATTTCCAGAATTGAGGTATTTTTTAATTGTTGTATTATAAATATAACACTTAATATTATTTATATGGCTATTAACAATCTTCATTGATCTATAATTGTAGGTATCGTGTAGAAGCAGAATTGGATGATGACACAGAGCAATTAAATATTGTTTTGTTTGAGCGGGAGATGGAAAAGTTGATTAATCTCAAAGTTACTGATTTAATTTAGATAGTTGATGAGGTGAGTTTTCATATGTTTTTTAATATTTATTATTTGGTCTGAATTGTAATATGTTTTATTAATTGCTATATTTAATCTAAACTTTTGCAGGAAGGACTTGCTGAACCAGTACCTAGGAAAATAAGGGATATTATAGGAAAGAAGTATGTTTACCAGATTGAATTCAATGAGAAAAGCAGGGGTCATGCTGTAGAATATTTTACTGTGAAAAAGATTTTTTTCGAATCTCGCATACGTGGAGAGAATCCTACTGAGGTTAATTTTTTCTAAATTTTATGCAGAGATTCATGCATATCTATTTCAAAAATTGCTATAACATTGTCTTTAACATGTATGAGTGTAGCTTCCAAATAATAAAGCTGTGGAAGAAAGCCCTTCAGTAGCAGTCAAAACTCCATGTGTGAATGAAAAGAGGAGTCTACAAGTTACAGGGTTAGTGAAAAGATATTGTTTAAATACCTATACAGATTCTTTTAGGCGTAACATATGTTTTGACAATGCAGTTCTGACAATGAAGAGAGTAAGGGAGAAAGAGTCAACGTTCTTGATGGAGTGGATGCTGATCCTGGAGTCAAGTTGAAGAAGAAAGCAAGAAAGGGATTGAAGTATTGAAGTTTTGTACAATTATGATCATTGGAACAATAGATTTATATCAGTTTGAATGTAGTGCTTTTACAACATATGTCTTGATTAACATACAATGGTTGATAAGATATTTGAAGTTGAATTATATGTCACTTTTAATGAAAGAGGAAGTTATATTGTCAATAATTGTTTAATATTTTTTTTTTAAATTTTCATTTTTTAAGGGTTAATTGCAATTTGGTTCCTGACTTTTTCTGAAATTTACAATGTTGATGCTGTCTTTTCAATTTCGCCAATTGGTATACTCACTTTGTCATTTTGTTGCAATCTGACTACAAAAGTAACTTGAGTGTTAGTTTTCTAACAAATTTTATGTCGTGTGACTAATACATAACGTTTTAAGATGTTTGTGAAGCTACACATATCTGATTGGTATGATTCTTTTTTTTTAAACAGAAGCTAATATTTAAATTTACAGCATATATTGTTTTTGCAATTTTTTGGTGAACTAGTTATATTATAGTAATTTGTGATTTAAATAAATGAAAATAGTTAAAAAAATAAAGGACATGGGAAAAATAATCTTTAAAAAATTACTATTTTCCACTATAATATATATTCCTTCCTAGCGTTTACTCTCCTCCACCCATACTCCACGTTCCCGCATCACCCCTTCCATATACACACTTCCCCCGATTCATCCTCATTTTCGTCTCTTTTTTTCCTATCAAATATTTTAATGAATTGATAATCCACATATAGCATTTACTTCATACGAAATATATTTGGGGCTAATATCTTTTTTAGATTATTATTTCAAGTGTTTTCTTTTTTCTTAATATTTAAAATTAATATTTAATATAAAATAATTCAGTCACTCGAAAAATTGCCAAAACAATATATGTTGTAAATTTAAATATTAGTTTTTGTTTAAAAAAAGAATCATACCAATCGGATATGTGTAGGTTCACAAACATCTTAAAATATTATGTATTAGTCACATGACATAAATTCTGTTAGAAAACTAACACCCCAGTTACTTTTGTAGTCGGATTGCAACAAAATGACAAAGTGAGTCTACCTATTGGCGAAATTGAAAAGACAGCATTAACATTGCAAATTTTGGAAAAAATCAGGAACCAAATTGCAATTAACCTTTTTTTAATTAAATCAACTTAAACTCTTATTTGATTTTTAAGATTATTTTTGCGGAAATTGGGATACAGTAAATTATTTTGGTCTCTAATAGTCTCATCATTATAAATCATGAAATTGTCGTGATTACTAGAGCACTTAAACTGAGACCGTTTGACATAGTCGTTAAACAATGGTCAATACTCTCCAGTGTTATCTTCTTTGTTTTGCTTACCACAAGCATTTTGTAAAAGTAAATTGTCTTCACTATTAAAAGTAAAGCATGCTAAAAAAAGTCAGGACTGAGTTTAACATTTGAGAATCGCAAATAAGTTTCATTATCTGTTTTAGCTAATAAAGCAACTAACATGCTTAAGGTCAGATTAACCAAAAAGGAAAGTAACAATTTTAGGATGGGAGAAACTAACTCTAAGGTTATGGTGCTTATTCTTTAGTAAAAAATGGCCATAATGATAATCTAAAATTATTTATTTATAAACATTTATAAATTATTACAATCAAATTTAAATGCTCATTATTAGGATTATAAGTATTAATAAATGCTGCTAGAATATATTTTTGGGATTTAGGCAACATATTAACGGTAAACTAAATACAGACTCATATACATTGAACATCAAAATGTTTCTTTATGAATAGACAACAGCTTTCCCAGGGTTTTTTTTTTTTTTTTTTTTTTTTTTCAAATGACTATTTCCACCCTTTACTGAATTGACTATATTAATAGTCACCCTATTAAAAACTAATCATCTTATGTTGTGCATGAATTATTATTAGCAATTAATATTTAATCATTTATACTTTCGAAATTTTGGCAGATAAACATATCATTTGCTTATATTAAAATATGAAGACATAGCAATGGTTTGTTCAAGACAATCACATATTTAGAATTTATCAGTAATATATATAGAATTTATAATTTACCTTTTGTAACATCTTATGAAAGTATTTTTGATGTCTCTCTTTTTGTTTAGTTGCCCGATAAAGAATTCTTACTGTTGCATAGCACACTGCATAAAAGAAGGAGATGTTAGTTCAAAGGTTAGAGAGTATTACATATTTATTGCCAATAACATGAGAATACAAAATGCATATAAGTTCAATAGGCAATGTATATTCATAATGAGTAAAGTTACATTAATTATCTGTATACATAAATATGCATTTTCCTTTTTATATGACCTCTTCCCTTTTATAAGAACAATGTATATTTGTCTTTATAAGATTTTCTTCATAAGGCTGTGATTTAGATATAATTGCTCAATGTTCAATTAGAATCAAAAATTTAACATGACCAGAAAAAGCACGCGCCATTTTATTCTCCTAGAACAGATCTACAAAGGTCAATACTTATTTGTCTTTCCCCTAAACAAAATGAGCTTAATAACATATTTTAACATTTTGTTCTCTAATAGCTTTTTTTTTTTTTTTGCTTTGTTTATAGGATGTGTTACAAAAGAGAAGGCAAAGGATAATTGTATTCAAAGAAAATCTAAACTGATTGCAATTAGAAGTAAGAAATAGACAAACGGTAAAGAAACCATACACTATTTCAAAGTTGTAGTCCATGTTGAATTTGTGCATCTCTATATTGCAGTGTAAGCAATTAATTTTGTAAATTAGTGTTTTCAAAATCAACCTGCTTTGCTTAGGAATTATTACAAAAGAGGAGGCTAAACAAAATCGTTTACTTAAGAAATTGAAACTCACAGAAATCCGAAAGAAGAAGAGATCAACAGGTATTTATTCTATACCATATTAAAACTGTTAATAGATATGATATAATTACTATCTTTCATATATTGCTCTACGCATCTGAAAACAATAACATCATGATTTCTTTGCTTATAAAATTTCTGTGTTATACAGAAGCAAGTAATGATTTGAATCAATCAAAAAGTGTGTCAAAAAGATTGAAAACATCAAACAATGATGAAGGTAGCTCATCAAAAGGAGCATCTACGTCTAAGAGATTCATTATAACAGGTACTTCATTCATAAAATTTTATATTTAATATGCAAGTTTCTTTGTTAATTATTGCCTGACAATTTATTTATTCTTATAATAGATAAATTTTTTCTTATCTCTTTTTATGATAGATGAAATCAGGCGTTTTTACGCAAAGCAACGAAGACGAGAGAAAATAAATCAACGAGGTGATAAACAGTCACTTCGATTTAAGATAAAAGCAAAAGCCAAATTCCCAATGCACAATGTCAGAAGACGTCCTTTATCAGCTCAAGGTAAGAAGTTCTTAACGTACATTTCTTTATTACAATACTTATTGCTCATGTATTTATGGAAATATTTCAATTACTACAGATAAATTTTCTGTGGAAATTTCGTACTATGGAACGCCTCAGTTTACTTGCAAGTATTGTCATGCTATTTTATGGGGGCAGAGAACGTGTTAAAAAAGCTTCACAAAAAACATATCCGGTGTACGGGTTATGTTGTAGAGATGGAAAGGTTAAACTGCCTCGAGTACGTGAACCACCTGAACCTCTAAAGTCTTTGTTAAATGGAGAGAAGGGGAGTGTGTATTCAAAATTCATGGAAAACATTAGAGCTTATAATTCTATGTTCTCGATGACTTCAATGGGCGCCAAAGTTGATAATTCTATTAACGGCAATGGGTCTGTGTATGTTTACAAGATAAGCGGTTAAAACTATCATCGGTTGGGAACATTGTTGCCAGAGAATGGTCGGAGGGCATGTTTTTTGCAACTGTACGTATATGATACAGATAATGAAGTACGTAATCGATTAAACGCGGTTAATCAAAGGGAACGAAACGAAGAATTATCTCCTCAGATTATCCAAGAGTTAATTGAGATGTTTGACAACCACAATGAATTGGTAAAGGGTTTCAGAACAGCCTGAGATTGGTATAAGGATAATAAAGTTGGAAATTTTGGTATCAAGTTGGTTAAGAAAAGAACTAATAAGTAGCGACAATATGCTGCTCTAGCTTCATCGGAAATAGCAATGTTGATGGTTGGTGACATTGCTGCTACTAATGCAGAACGTGACATAATTTTTCAAGGCAGGGAAAAATCATTAAAAAGAATCAGCGACTTGCATCCTTTGTTCATGGCACTACAATATCCTATTCTTTTTCCTTATGAAGAAGATGGTTTTCATTTAGACATTGGTTATGTTAGGAATACAGGTTCAAGGAAGACTAAGAGAAAGAAAGTAACAGCTCGGGAATATTATTCTTATGTACTTCGACAAAGGAATAATCAATGACAAACATTGCAGTGTGCAGGGAGATTATATCAACAATACATTTTTGATTGCTATACTCAAATAGAACAGCAAAGGCTACATTGGTTAAGAAAGAATCAAAGCACATTACGAACAGAATTATATAGGAACGTGTATGATGCATTTCAAAAAGGAGATTCAGACTCAAAAAATATTTGAATGAGGACAATTCTACCTTCTTCCTTTACTGGAAGCCCTATATACATGGTACAAAACTATCAAGACGCAATGGCAATTTGCCGAGAACATGGAAATCCTGACTTTTTTTTAACTTTCACGGCAAACCCAAACTGGAGTGAAATAACAGAGCTACTACATGAAGTAGGTAGTCAAAAGGCAGAAAATAGGCCAGACATTGAATCCAGAGTTTTTCACTTGAAGCTGGATGAATTAATACATGACATCGTTGAGAATGAAATATTTGGTAAGGTAGATGCAGGTCAGTGCTCTTGAATATTTTACATTTATATGAATTATTTAAATATTACCGCCGCTCATTTAACTTTACTTTTTAAAACAAACTTAACAGTTATATACACAATAGAGTTCCAAAAAAGAGGATTGCCACATGCACATATCATTTTTTGGGTGGACAGAGAAGCAAAAAATACATACAACTGAACAGGTAGACTCAAGGATATCAGCAGAAATACCTGATCCGTCCTTAGATCCGATAGGATATGATGGTGTATCTCAATTCATGATGCATGGTCCATGTAGATTTGCAAATCCAACTTCTCCCTGCATGAATGATGGTTAGTATTTTTATATAACTTCAAAATTATGTAAATCTATATAAATTGCAAATTGAATTTAATTACATGTATATCTGTTTTGCAAGGCGTTTGTTCGAAGAAATTCCCAAAATCATTTCAAAAACAGACAACTGTCAATGAGAATGGCTATTGTGTATATCGAAGGCGAGATACGGGACAAACAGTAGAAAAGAATGGTGTAAAGCTTGATAATAGATACGTGGTTCCATATAACAGGTACTTATTGGTTAACTACCAAAGCCATATAAATGTACAAGCATGCAATAAATCAAAAGCAATTAAGTATCTTTTTAAAAATGTAACAAAGGGGCCAAATAGGAGCACAGTTGTCATTTCAAAGTCAGATGATAATGCATCTGCTGATTCCGTTATAAATGAAGATGCAACGGATGAAATTAAAAATTTTCTGGACTGTCGGTATATTTCAGCATGTGAAGCTATATGGAGAATCTATGAATTTCCTATTCATTGTAGGAAACCAGCAGTTAAAAGGTTATGCTATCATTCAGAGGGTGAACAACTGCTTATATTTCACGATGATGACCCTGTGCCACGAGTCCTTAACACAGATAAATCGAGGCAAACAATGTTTACTGAGTAGATGGAGACTAATAAAGTTTATGAAGAGGCAAGGTCTTTAACATATGGTGAATTTCCATCCAAGTATGTGTGGCAGAAATCAACATTGTCCTGGAAAAGACGTGAATCTGGAAAAACTATTGGCCGTTTAACATACGCGCATCCAAGTTCAGGGGAAATGTATTACTTGCGACTGCTTTTAAATGTTGTAAAAGGATGTCAAGACTGTTCAGATATAAAAAACATGATGTTGTTATTCATCCTACAATGAAGATGGCATGTTATGCAAGAGGACTTTTAGAAGATGATGGAGAGTGGCATGAGGCTATTGAAGAAGCTAACCAATGGGCAAGTGGGAAGCAGGTAAGAGATTTTTTTTAACTATTCTTCTTTTTGGTTATGTTTCTGACGCAAACAAGTTTTGGGAATATAATTGGCATAAAATCAGCGATGACATCCAGCCAATGAGACGGAGAATATTAAGGATCCCTTCTTTGGTATTGAGTGAGGAACAAATAAAAATCTCACTTTAGCTGAGCTACAGAAAGTATTGCTGAAAAATGGCAGATCCCTAGAAGATATACAAGGTATGCCCTTGCCTGATAAGAAGTTGTTGCAACAAATTAAAAATAGACTCATTATGGAAGAACAAAATTACGATGTTATTCGTTTGAGTGAAGAGCATGAGATATTGAAAAGTTCTCTTAATGAAGAGCAGTTTGCTATATATGAAAAAGTCATATCTTCAGTTGAAAGAGAAGATTCAAAAGTTTTTTTCTTTTACGGATTTGGTGGAACTGGGAAGATGTATTTATACAAAGCAATCATTTATAAGCTCAGATGAAAGTCAAGAATCGTTCTCGCTATAGCTTTTTCAGGTAATTATTATAGACTTAGATTTTGATAATTGAGATACGAGTGTTCTAATTGTCAATATCTAATTAAAAAAATTTGGGTGTAGGGATAGCAGCCTTATTACTTCCAGGGGGACGTAATGCTCATAGTAGATTTTTAATACCGCTTATTATTGATGATAACTCAACGTGCACAATAAAACAGAATACACAGCTTGCAGAACTCATTCAAAAAACATCAGTGATTATTTAGGATGAAGCTCCGATGGACTCAAAATATGCTTTTGAGGCTGTTGATAAAACTTTAAAAGATATATTACGAGGGACTCTAACATATGACAATGACAAACCATTTGGTGGAAAAACAGTGTTGATGGGAGGTGATTTTCGACAAATACTTCATGTTATCCCTGGAGGATCCCGAGGAGATATTGTGTCAATCTCATTAAATCGTTCTTATCTATGGAATGATTGTGAGTTATGCACACTTACACAAACACATGCGATTAAAATATTCTTCTTCAAATAGCGATAATGCTTTAATGAATTTGATAGAATTCTCAAACTAGATCCTTAGAGTTGGAAACGGTCAGGAACATGCTAGAACCAGAGGAGATTCTGATAAAGCATAATGGATCAAGATTCTTAAAGAAATTCTGTTGCCTGCATCTGATAATCACGTTGAGGCTATTTTTTATTCTACGTATCCAGATTTTGTTCTAAAAAAATTTGACGTAGATTATTTGACTAACAGGGCAATACTGACTCCGAGAAATGAAGTTGTGTATGAAATAAATTCATTCTGCATGAATTTAGTTGAAGGGGACACCAAACAGTAGCTACAACACCATAGACAAATCAGGTGACAACACATACAATCATGATGTGCTTTATCCTGTCGAGTTTTTGAATAGCTTAAAGTTTCCTGGTATACCTAATCACTGTCTAGAACTTAAGGTTGGAGTCCCTGTTATGTTACTTCGTAAAGTGAATCCAAGTCTAGGAATGTACAACGGTACGAGGTTAATTGGTACGCAACTAGGTAAAAGAGTAATTGAAGGTGCAATTATATCAGGGTCCAATATTGGTGATAGGGTAATGATCCCAAGAATTACTTTAACCACATCTGAGGGTAAAATGCCTTCTGTCCTAAGGAGAAGGCAATTTCTGCTCAGAATTTGCTACGCAATGATTATAAACAAAAGTCAAGGACAAACATTAAAAAATGTTGGATTATATTTGCCGTAGCCTGTTTTCAGTCATGGACAATTGTATGTCGCACTTTCTAAGGTTAAGTCTCCAAATGGTTTGAAAATCCTTTGCGTTGAAAATGATGAAGACTACAAAGGATGGACAAAAAATGTTGTATATAGAGAAGTGTTCAATAAATTGAAATAGATTAAATTATATGATTCATTGTCTTTGCAAATTGTTTTAGCTTATGGTTAATTTTTAATGCTTAACAGTTAATATTAAAACAATTCACCCATAAATACAAATGGGAACAACTGCTGTAGAAGATATAAGTTGGATAGGATTATAACAGTCCTTCACCTCATTCAGATATTTGCTTACTTTTAAATATTTTCTTAGATCAACAACAAATTGGATTAATTTTAACCTATAAATAATTATTACTCATTTCAATATTTATATGATGCATTAATCAATAAAATCTACTCAAGAATCAATAGTCAAATAGAAAACTTATATAATATTCATACCATTAATAATATAGGATAGATCCAAAAGAACAGTAACAAAAAAAAAAAAAAAAAAAAAAAAAAAGGTCCCAAAAAGGGGAGACTACCCATGCTACCTTACCAAACTAACAAACATTCATCTATACCCATTGACCCATAGGTGACCCAGCAACATTGGAGGTGGGATAACTGGAACCGGAGCAATAAAATTCATATCAAAGAAACTCATATTCTCATGCTTCAACCCTTCCACTGAAATCCTATTCCTCTTGAAATAAAACCACAAATTGTTTTGACCAACATCCTAAGCTCGAGCATCTTAAAATCATCGTAATGAGACATTAGTAGTCCATGGAAATTAGTTCTTCTGAAACCTTCACTAACAATGGTAACATCACGGTTCAAGAATTGGACATAAGTGTCGAAAATCATTCCCATGTTTTCAACACTAATTTTCTCTTCAGCAAGAAACATGAAAGACATTGGGCGAGGGAGAGGAGGATTTCTATGTATCCACACATTGATTGAAGACCACCAATTCTCACCCTCAAGAAAAGGAGCCATGCTGCCCAGATTATCAGCTTTGCAGTACAACTCTACCCTATCTAAGTACAACTCTACCCTATCTAACATATCACCTAATCCACGGCGTAACACAAAACTCACCTCTCTACACCTACTGTCTGCTACGACATATCTAGAAATAGCCCCCTGAAGGTCCTCTGTATAAAAAAAAACCGAATCTCCCTTTAGCAAATAGAAATTGGGATTTGGGGCTAATCTGTATGCTTGAGGTGGTCGGAAATAAGCAGGAATCTCCATAATTCTAACAAACTCACTATGTTTCTTTCTAAAAAAAAGAGCAGCTTTATATAAATAAATTAAGAAGAGATGCACCATTACTGCAAGAAATTAACAGGCACAATCTTTCAAACCGACGTGACCTTCGGTTCGCCTATACCTGCCCTGCTAAATTCCCATCATTAATAGCAGTATAATCGAAAGTCATGAGTGATTAACTATACCTCAATGGCGGCTACATGTCCTCGATCCTTAAATCAATTAGCCGCAATACAGAACGAAACCATCATGTTCAGGCGACCAGGAGTAGCGGGAATTTAAATCCATACCACTCCCCAATATGGACCTATAAGCAGAATCAAAATGCTTTTTCGATTCTTCAATAATTTCTCTTGGACGTTGTTCGAAAAGGACGAAATGGTGATATAGCCGATATTCAACCATTCCATGTACTGTACAAGGGTGACCTATTATACATACAGAAATCAATACAATATCCTTCAATGATTTTTAAAGACCAACAAGTCCAAAGGTTCAAATATGTGTGCAATATCCTTTAACAATTTATAATTACCAAAAGGTCCTAAGGTTCACACACCCCGTGTGAAGCACGGGCTTCATGCTAGTTGTGTGAATGAGAAAACTTGATACTTCTCATTATGTTGCATATTGGTGTTGAAATGTGATGTAGAAAGAAAAGGAGAAATATTGGGGATATGGACAAAATGAGCTATTATATGAGCTTTTGGTCTTTGTATTATGTGTGAATGAGAATGAAATAATTTACATGTGTAAATTATTTTAAAGTGGAATTGATGGAATTTGAGTCAATTATGTGAGGCAAAATTAAATTGTGTATGAAAATGTAGTGTGGATATGTGAAAGTTTATAAGAATGTTGACATGTGATTGACTTTGTTAACCTGGATTGATTTATTTGATGTTTTGTTGATTTTAGGTATAAAATGATCATTTTATGTGTGTTTATGAAATTTGAGAAATGTTATGTAGGCTTTACATAAGTTATATGGAAATTATAGTAATTATGGGAAAACTATGAGACTTTTATTGACTCTCGGTAGGGGTGAGCATGGTACGGGACGGTTCGGGATTGGGTAATACCACTACCGAACCATATATCTTCGGTACGTAAAATTTTGAACCGTAATGAATCGGTTTTAAATGGTACGGTTCTTTCGGTTCTCGGTTTCAGGATTGATCGGTTCGGGATATAATTCGGTTCCTCGACAACCATGCTGAAGTTTGAGCTAAAAAGTCTCACAAGAAGATATCAAGTAATACTAATAAATTAACATTTAGATAAGTAACTCTAATTTATTTATTTTGAGGAAACTATGAAGAATTAAGAAAATAAAGTAATGAATCGTGCGTAGAAAAACTAAAGTGAAACGAGCTTCACCTACCACATGCGAGAAATCGAGTTAGAGACACAAAATCAATTTGTTATAGCATGTAGGGGTGAGATCGTAGGGGTGAGAAGGGGAGAATCCAACAAAAGGCGGGAGGCGGAGGGTGGAAATGGGTTGGGTATATATATATATATATATATATATATATATATATATATATATATTATAATATATATATAATATATATGTAGTAGGTAGGTGCTCAAATGAGAACCTAAATATCGTGAGAACCCATCATAACCATTAGATTAGAAAAAAAATCAAGGGTCCATATGTTAGATACATTGATACACTTAGATACATTACAAAAAAATTGATATTACACTTTGATACAATAGGTTATAAGTATTGTATCTAAGTGTTGCACTTGGATACACTATGTTAAAAACTAATGTATCCAATTGTTTTTCGAAAATTAACTAATGTATCCAAGTGTATCCATGTATCTAACATCTGGACCCTTGATTTTTTTTCTAATCTAATGGTTATGATTGGTTCTCACGGTTCTCATATAAAATGGTTCTCACAGGAGTGCGACCATATATATATTATATATATATATATATATATATATATATATATATATATATATATATATAGGTAGGTGCTCAAATGAGAACCTAAATATCGTGAGAACCGTGAGAACCAACCATAACCATTAGATTAGAAAAAAAATCAAGGTCCATATGTTAGATACAATTGATACACTTAGATACATTACCAAAAATTCGATTACACTTGGATACAATAGGTTAATAAGTATTGTATCTAAGTGTTGCACTTGGATACACTATGTTAAAAACTAATGTATCCAATTTTTTTTTTTTTGAAAATTAACTAATGTATCCAAGTGTATCCAATGTATCTAACATCTGGACCCTTGATTTTTTTCTAATCTAATGGTTATGATTGGTTCTCATGGTTCTCATATAAAATGGTTCTCAAAGGAGTGCGACCATATATATATATATATATATATGAAACAACGTAGTTTAAATTTATCGGTTCGGGACGGGATATCAGTTTGGTACTTAACACTAAACTGACTTGCTGGGGTGATGCTCTGTTTGGCCCTGTTCTTGGGTAATATTTTCTAGAAATTCCTTTGAGGTCCCTAAAAGTTTATAATGTGTGTAAAGTTGTATATTTTGGATAGAATTGGGTTATAATGTTGTAAATCAACATTTGAGGAATATTATTAATGAATTAGAATATTTTTATAAATATTGGATTAATTTTCCTATATATTTTGGAAATTCCAGATTAGTCCTTATAAGTGGATTCTGTTAGTCCAATTAGTTTTGTTAGCTAAAAAGTTAAAAAAATATCAATGATTAGTGATGATTAATTTTGTATTAAACTAATCCAATGAGATTAGTTACTTTAATATTGTTAATTAAGGTTAGTTAGTGTTAATTAGCCTAACAGAGTGTTAAACTTAACGAAACTTGGTTAAAGTTGCATGTAACTTGAGAGCAACACCTCATGCTTGTGAGTGAGGGTACAAATACCCATCTCTCTTAGATTTTGATAATTATCTCCTCCTTCACACACTCAAAACACACACATCAAACCTTAAGAAAGAGAAATCATGTTTTATCCTTCAAATGAAGGTTAAAACTTGAGAATTTCATCAAAATGTATTCTAAAAGTTGTTCTACTCATCAAGAGGAGTCTAGAGGGCTGAAAATATTGAAGTTTCATAGTGGAAATCTCCAAGAGGTAAGGAAACTCATCTTACACTTATAATTTCATGTTTTTACATGAAATTCTTAGCATTTTATGCTTGTAATTGATATGACTATGGTTTTAATGTGGTTGAATTCATGGGATTCCTAGGGTGTTGATGATTTGGTTAGGAATACGATAAACATGGTATTAAGTGATGGAATTTGAGTATAAGTGAATCATGTGAAAGTATGAAATATGGAAATTAATGGGTTGTACCTAAGGGTACAAGCATAGTGTAACTTTACATACTTGTGGTATTACATAGTAAAAATAATGTGAATTGATGATTAAAAATTGTGGAAAATCATTGTTTGGTGTTGGGATTGGAGCCACAACGGAGAGATCAAAAAGTCAAAACCGAGGAAAAGATGGAGCTGAAACGCACAACCAGGAGGTTTTGTATCTAGGACTCTGAGCAATTAGGTTTGATCGGATTAGGTTTCGTATCCCTATAAATATATTGTGACAGCCACCATTATATTTGGTACTTTACTTTGTGTATGAGAAAGTTATGATATCAAGAAAGAGCACAAAACAGTGTCTAGGATGTGGCGGAGGGCCTAGGAGAGCCATGGGGAGCGATCCTATAACCCATCAATGACGTGTTGTTTGTGTATTCTTGGGGGAGAGATAATAATATGTGGTGAGATTGTTATTAGAGAGTAGCCATACTAGATCTGTGAGTGTATGTGTAAATTGTAACAACCGACATATTATTATAGAGATATGTTAGGATTCATGTAGTACACCCACTTATTTGATTGATCCATGCCACGTATCTTTTTATGGACTTTAGGAGCGCATGTAATGAAGTTATACTTCAATTTTTAGATAAAGTCCATTTTTAGACTTTTATTGTCTAGGCTGAGTATTGAGTTCGGTTAGATTAGCGGTTTAGATCTTGAAACCGCATTCGGGCTATCTAAGAACCGCCAGCATGGAGTCGCTTATTTCATCAAACCGCATTCTGTGGTTTAATGAAACTATTCTTCAAGTCTCTCTTGGAACCGCTGATGACACTTGATGGAACCGCAATAATGTAACCGCGTGCTTCAGTTTCTTATAAAACCGCACATAAGTTCATCCTCAGAACCGCTCCTATGTCTGGTGGAACGCCGATCAGTTAATGAAGAATTCAAGAGAATTCATTATCCTTAGACAAATATTTCTCTTTTCAACCGTAAAGGAATATTTTATGTCATGTCAAAATAACTCTAAGATAACTTGGAGATACTGCAAGGAATGTCGGTCTTGTCCAAGCAATTTGAATTGTTTACCGTTAGTCCTTTCTGTAACAAAGGACGGAGTCAGGTAGTGGTGCTACACTACCGAGGACTACAAGACAAAATCAAGGACGACAATGACAGCAACCAATGGGAATTCGACAGCACTGTACCCTTCAGATTTGATTTAAATCTTTACCCAACGGTCACAAGGGTGCACTACCTATAAATAGCCTTCATTTCTCAACAATGAAGGTTGCTGAGCTTCCAGAGATTTATTCCCAAGTATTCAGTTTGCTTTGAAGATTGAAACCCAGATATTCAAACCTTCAACCATCCTTAGCAAACCCAAAAATTCCTTCATCAAGCTTCAAGCCATCAACCATTCCATACTCAGACTTTACACAGAAAGTTCTTCATTTGCTCAAACCATCATTTAGATACTTAGAGCATTTGATTTCTTTCCACACACACACCCGATTTATATAATCACATAGATTATATACTTCGAATACACCGGATGAGTTTTCATAGCTTTATAGGTTAGATTGTTTGATTAGAGTTTAGAATCATCATGTAAACTCCTCTAATTAATACAAGTCTAGTAGCTATTAGAAATCCTAGATTAACCATCTAGGTAGAGGACGTAGTTCATTCAAGAACGAACCTCTTCAAATTGTGTGTTTGATCTTTACTTTTCTGTCTTGTTATTACTTTTCTGTTTGTGGTCTTTACTTGAATCATATACGAAATGACTTGAAAAGTGAATTGTGTTTTTCTTTGATCTTCAATTTGATCTATCGGTTGCATCATAGTGTTTTCAACCCGAGTCAAACCGCCTAACTCTTTAACTATCAGTTTGGCTAAAACCGCAAAACTCCACTGTGCATTTTATCAGTTCGGTTTAAGTGCTTTAACCGCAGTTGACCAAACTGATAAGTACTCGGTTGATTTTTAAAGGTATTTTACGAAAAAGTTTGGACCGCTATTCACCCCCCCTCTAGCGGTTCTATAACCCTTGTTGCCCTTAGGACCAACAAGTGGTATCAGAGCATATTCACCAAAAACTTGTTTTTTACAAGCTTAACCGCTTGGGTGCTGATCCAATGGCAAACACAAACACCATATAATGCAAACATCCAATTCGAATCACTTACCGATTCTGGATGAAGATAGTTTTATCTTTTGAAAGATAGGATGATGAAACATATGATTTCATGTGATCATAGACTGTGGACTGCGGTTAAGGATGGACCATACGTTCCTATGAAAGCTAATCCTCGTGCAGGAACCGCAGGAGAAGAAGCTGAAATCAGGAAGTTAGAAAGTGAGTGGACTGAAGCAGACCGCATCAATGTGGATTTTGATGGAAGAGCTATGTCCATGCTAGTGTCAGCTATTGACTTGAGGACTCATTCTAGGTACTTCACTGCACAACCGCAAAGGCTACCTGGGATGTTATAGTTGACTTTCTGGAAGGAGATTCAGATACCAAGAAGAACTGCCTCTGTCGCGACCCCGGACCCCGCAGGCCCTGGGACCGCGATCTGGACGTCGACTCTAAAACCAAAACTGTGAAATACCGAAGTTAAAAATTCCATTTGATACCAAAAGGTGATGATCCAAAGTTTTACAAAACCAAGTTTGATAAAGACCAATTACAACTATCATAAACTTCCACGAGTTTATGCCCAACAAAATACAAATATACAATTCTTAATGACGTCAATGTTTGGTACGACTATCCCAAAATGGTTACACATTTACATAATGTAAACCAACCTATATCACCTTCCCCAAAAGAATGGATCCACACTCGACGTCTCTTTCTCGTGATCAGCAAGACTAATCCTTAGCACCTGGGGGGGGTAAGGAAAAAAAAAGATAAGAAAAGGGGTGAGATAAATCTCAATAAGTTACTAATGAAAACTACATGACATGCTATGATGCACGAAACGATAAGCAATAATAAATATCACGTAACACATAGCATTTATCACATACAGATAGCAGCGGAAATAAACACATAACAAAGGATATAGCCAAGGTTTTCCAAACCGGTTCATCCAAATAAAGGATCACTGCGCAGCTTCAATAATCAAAAAATCATCATCTTCATAATAGCATGAAAGCCGAAGAGAAAACCCCGGTACCGGAACCAATAACCAATGAAGTGTCACAAGGGACGGGAGACATGCCACAAAGTCATGCTCCAAGTAAAGCTAAAATGCACACAAAGGAGCTAGCTCTTCTCACATCCAGGCCAATCTGGAGGAGGGTAATAATGGGGCAAAACAATGGTCAACATCACAATGGACTTGGCCGTGCCATCATAATGTTTCGCATCGCCCAAACACACACAAAATACCAGCTGGACTTTCAAAAAATGCTAAGTAATAAATACTAGCTTAAATAAACAACTTAAGGTTCCAAAGTAGGAAAACAATCCAAATAAATCACCACAAAGGTAATACCAATATAAACCGCATATCAAAGATGAACCACATTCCCAAAATGATACTTAATCAAATTCCATATCATATTTATTCATATAAAAATCAATTCTACTTAAATAAGTGTTCCACGGTGTTATCTTAAGTTAATTAGAAGGAATAAACTTAAACTATTTAAGCCTTAAGTCTTAGCCAAGCAAAAGGCCAAAAACCCAAACAGGCGGGCGGGCGGGCGGGCGCCCGGGCAGGGGCAGCGCGCGCTTGTTTGGCCAGTAGGTTTGGGTCGCTGGAAAAAGGGGGGCAGGCGGGCGCTCGGGTCAAGGCGGGCGGGCGCCTGGTCTGGGTTCAAGGTTGGGAAACAGAGCTGGGCATTACCAAGTTTCGACCCAAAACACCCAAATTCTCAAAATCAACACCATCAATCTTCCACCAAGCATAAATATGAACCACCACCACTTATAACTAGAATGGGAATCCAAATACAACATTTATCAACCCAAAACCAAGAATCAAACCCAACATTCATCAATCCACCATTTTTACCCAAAACTCAAATAAATTCAAAATAAATTCTAAACAAATTCAAAACCCAACCAAACTTCAAAAATAACACATCAAGCATTATCTAAACATGATATGAACATTTTAGCATCAAAATAGGGGAAAAGTAACTTACTTGGATTTTCTCAAAGTTGATGGATTTCGATTCTTTTTGGCTTCCTACGATCCTATCGACGATCTAAACATGTTTCACGTTTTAAGAAATGAATGATAACAAGAAGAAGATCAAGAAAAAGAAGAGAGAAGGAAAGGAAAGAAAACTTACCAAAACACAAGAGAGAGAGGGAGAGAGTTGGCTGGGAGAGAGGGATGGAGAGAGTGAGGGAGAAGGTGAGGGAGGTGAGGGGGAGTAGGGAAATTAATTCAAAATATTACACTAAGGCCCCTCCCCATTCTACTAACACAAATACTTACACTCCCTTCTAACAATTAAGACCCAACAATACCACACTAACCCAAATGACCCAAATAAAATGCTAGGCATAAATATTATGACACATAAGATGCACACATAATTATTTAAATAAACAATAATTTAAATAAATAAATAAGCAAATAATTAAATAATAATCATTTAATTATTAATAAAATAGAGCCTAGATTTCGGGTCGTGACATTCACTCCCCCTTAAAGAAAATTCGACCCGAATTTTAACGAGACTTACCTTAAACAAAAAGCCACGGAAATTTCCTCTCGATCTCATCTCGGAGCTCCCACGTCGACTCCTCGATGTTATGATTCCTCCAAAGAACTTGAACCAACGCGATGCTCTTGCTCCTCAACTCTTGGACTTTGGAATCTAGAATCCGAACTGGTCGTTCCTCATACGTCATATCGGGCTCAATATCCTCCGGTATCCTCGGTAACACGTGAGATGGGTCATGAACATACTTCCGAAGCATAGAAACGTGAAAGACGTTGTGCAACCGAACCAAAGATGGCGGTAACGCGAGTCGATACGCAAGAAGCAACCTTTCCCAAAATCTCAAACGGACAATAAACCTCGGAGCCAATTACCCTTCTTTCGAACTTCGGATACCCACCTTCGGAGATACTTTCAAGAACACAAAATCACCGGTCTGAAAACTAAGATCTCGCCTTCGGTTATCTACATAGCTCTTATGTCGACTCTGGGCTGTCTTCAATCGATCCCGGATAACTCTAACTTTCTCAACCGAATCCCGAAGCAAATCGATACCCACGATCCTCGCTTCACCGACCTTATCCCAACAATAGGCGATCTACACTTTCTTCCATACAAGGCCTCAAACGGTGCCATCTCGATACTAGTCTGATAACTGTTGTTGTACGAGAATTCCACTAACGGTAAATGTGAATCCCAAGAATCGTAAAAGTCTATCGAACAAGCTCGCAACATGTCTCCAAAATCTGAATAGTCCTCTCGTATGACCGTCGGTCTGAGGATGAAAAGCTGTACTGAATCGCAAACCTTGTACCCAAAGCTTCCTGAAACGCCTTCCAGAATCTAGAAGTAAACCTCGGGTCTCGATCTGACACAATGCTAACGGAACCCCATGCAATCTCACATCTCATCAATATAAAGGTGTCGCAAGCTTCTCCATCGAATATCCGATGTCAATAGGCAAGAAATGGGCACTCTTGGTCAATCTATCCACTATACCCAAACACTGTCATACTTCCTACGGGTACGAGGTAGTCCCGTAACGAAATCCATAGTCACATGCTCCTATTTCCACTCGGGAATCTCTAACGGCTGAAGTAATCCCGCGGGTCTCTGATGCTCGGCTTTGACCTGCTGACAAGTTAAACACTTCGATACATACTCAGCTATTTCCCTCTTCATATTAATCCACCAAAATTGTTGCTTCAAATCCTGATACATCTTCGTACTACCCGGATGAATAGTATACCTCGATTTGTGACCCTCATCAAGAACTCTCTGTTTAATTCCATCAACCGGAACACACAAACGACCACGGAAAGTCAAACACTCCACTCGAACTCAATGAAAAATCCTCGAAGTTCTTTCCTTCATTTACCCATTATTTTCACCAACTCGGGATCCTCTTTCTGAGCTTCCTTTATTCTCTGAATTAGGGTCGGAGACACCCTAATATTCGCAAAATAGCCCCATGTCTCGATTCACGAGGAGACAAATCTCGAACATCCTCAAGCATTTTCCATTCTCGAACCATCATCGAAGCCACATAAGATTTCCTACTAATCGCATCGGCTACCACATTCGCCTTCCCCGGATGATAAGAAATCGTGCAATCGTAATCCTTCAATAATTCCATCCATCGGCGCTGTCTGTTATTCAACTCTTTCTGAGAAAAGGTACTTCAAACTCTTGTGATCCGTAAAAATCTCAAACTTCGCTCCATAAGATAGTGCTTCCATTTGGCAACGCAAATACAATAGCCGCTAACTCCATGTCATGAGTGGGGTAATTCTGTTCACTAGGGGTCAACTTCCTCGAAGCATACGCAATACTTTCCCATTCTGCATCAACACACAACCCAAACCCTCTTTCGAAGCATCACTATAAATCACTAGGCCATCGCTCCCATTAGGCAAAGTCAAGATCGGGGGCGGTAGTCAACCTCTCCTTCAATTCCTCGAAACTCTTGTCACATTCTCGGTCCACACAAACGGAACATTCTTCCGGGTCAACTGAGTCATCCGAGTAGCGATCCTCGAAAACCCTTCAATAAATCTTCTGTAATAACCGGCTAACCCAGAAAGCTTCTAATCTCTGTCACTGATTCGGGTCTCTTCCAATCCACTATGGCTTCAATCTTTGAAGGATCCACAGAAATCCCATCTTAGAAATCACATGACCCAGAAATGACACCTCCTCGAGCCAAAATTCGCATTTGCTAAACTTCGCAAATAATTTCTCCTCGCAAGAACGGATAAACTGTCCTCAAATGCTGCTCGTGCTCCTCTCGGGATTTGGAGTAGACGAGAATATCATCAATAAAAACCACCACGAACGAGTCAAGATACGTATGGAAAACACGGTTCATCAAATCCATAAATACGGCCGGCGCGTTAGTCAACCCAAACGGCATAACCAAGAACTCATAATGACCATACCGAGTGCGAAAAGCAGTTCGGAATATCTCCGATCGAACCTTCAACTGATGGTACCCACTCCTCAAATCAAGTTTAGAGAAAACCACGGACCCTTGAAGATGATCAAATAAATCATCAATGTGCGTAGAGGATATATTTTTCACCGTAACTTGATTCAACTTTCTATAATCGATGCACATCTCAACGAACCATCTTTCTTTCGCACGAATAAAACCGGTGCTCCCCACGGGAAACACTAGGGCGGATAAACCCTCGATCCAGTAACTCTTGCAACTGAACCTTTAATTCTTTCAACTCTGCGGGAGCAACCTATAAGGTGCTTTCGAAATTGGAGCCGTACCCGGCAAAAGATCTATACAAAACTCAATCTCAGATCGGGAGCATATCATACTCGGTAGAGAAAACATCGGGAAATTCCCGAACTACCCGAACACTAACCAAACTAGGGGATTCCTTCCTAGTATCAAGAACACTAGACAAATACCCCTCACAACCACTATGCAATAATTTTCTCGCTTTCAAATAAGAAATTAAGCGATCCTTCTACTCAGAGGACTAGCCTCAAACACAAATTTAGGCACATCGGGAATAGAAAAAAGTAACAGTTTTCTTACGGCAATCAACGGAAGCATGAAACTTGCTCAACCAATCCATACCCAAAATGACATCAAAGTCTTGGATAGGAAGAACTACCAAATCCGCACAAAGGACACGACCACAAATAACCACGTCACAAGCACGAAAGACTCGATCAGAAATCAAGCATTCTCCTATAGGGGTCGACACCTCTAGTACGTACGGTAAAGACTCAAATGCAGCATTTAACAGAGAAGCAAATTGCACAGAATATATGAATGAGATGATCCTGGATCTACTAACGCTCGCGCGCTCACATTAGACACAGAAAAATACCTCCAATGACGGATGGATCATCGTAGCTTGTTGTTGATTCATGGCATAAACCTTCCCTTGAACTTTGGGCTTCCCAGCGCATCCCTTTTCTGACCCTGATTAATACCAACTCCTGACCCGGATGCTGTACTCTACCTCTCGGGCAATCTTTTACAAAGTGACCCATTTGACCACAATTGGTGCACCTTCCTTGCTTCTTCCAACAACGGTTCTTCAGAATGACCTTCCTTTTGACAATACGAACAAAGCCTCCTAATTTGGCTCCCTTGGTTCCCGGAAGTGGTACCTCGGTTCCTTGGGATCGGTTGCCCTCGGAACTGAGATTGTCCCCCAAAGTTACCTCGGTTATCGGAACGGTGTTGAGGTTGAGATTTAGCATGGCTTCCCGGTTTACCCGTATTCACAACTTCGGTCTTCCTCTTATGTTCCCCAATATCTTGCTCTATTAAGTAGGCTCGGTCTACCGCATCCTGAAATGTCACAATCCGTTGAGCAATCAGTTGAGTACGGATGGAGGTCTTCAATCCCCGAATAAATCTCATAGCTTTTTGTTCCTCGGTCCTCACCAAATAGTCGCAATACCAGGCTAATTCTATGAACTTAGCCGAGTATTGTGCTATAGACAATACACCTTGCTCTAGGTTGAGTAGCTCAATCTCCTTTCGGTTTTGATCAACAACCGGAATGAAATGCTCCTTGAATTTGCGCACAAACAACTCCCACGCATACACCGTGTGAGTATCATCCCAAGTAGCTTTAACACCTTTCCACCAATGCTCGGCGGCTCCCACAAGCTTGTAAGCCGCAACCGGACCTTGTCCTCATCGAAACACCCAAATACATCATAAATCTTCTCCATCGACTCAATCCACAACTCAGCCTTCCTTACATCGGGCTCCCCATTGAATTCAACCGGTTTCAGTTTCAAGAATTGCTCCAAACCATAACGGGGTGGTGCTTGCTCTACCCTCGGAACTTGATCATGTATGGCCTTCATGGCCGCCTCAAACATGCCTTGAAACATGGCACGGGCTTCTCCCTTGTATCATTCTGATTTGCATTACCGGTACTACCTTCACCACTCCTTCTACGAACCATTGTAAACAAGTACTGCATAAAACATCAACCGTTAATCACTCCGCACACTACTACCCCACCTAGGTCATACTAATCCACCTAGACTTATACATAGAGCTAATGCCATAGCTCTGATACCAACTGTCGCGACCCCGGACCCCGCGGGCCCCGGGACCCGATCTGGACGTCGACTCTAAAACCAAAACTGTGAAATACCGAAGTTAAAAATTCCATTTGATACCAAAAGGTGATGATCCAAAGTTTTACAAAACCAAGTTTGATAAAGACCAATTACAACTATCATAAACTTCCACGAGTTTATGCCCAAACAAAATACAAATATACAATTCTTAATGACGTCAATGTTTGGTACGACTATCCCAAAATGGTTACACATTTACATAATGTAAACCAACCTATATCAACCTTCCCCAAAAGAATGGATCCACACTCGACGTCCTCTTTCTCGTGATCATCAAGACTAATCCTTAGCACCTAGGGGGGGGTTAAGGAAAAAACAAAGATAAAAGAAAAAGGGGGTGAGATAAATCTCAATAAGTTACTAATACAACTACATGACATGCTATGATGCACGAAGCGATAAGCAATAATAAATATCACGTAACACATAGCATTTATCACATAACAGATAGCAGCGGAAATAAACACAAACAAAGGATATAGCCAAGGTTTTCCAAACCGGTTCATCCAAATAAAGGATCGCTGCGCAGCTTCAATAATCAACAAATCATCATCTTCATAATAGCATGAAAGCCGAAGAGAAAACCCGGTACCGGAACCAATAACCAATGAAGTGTCACAAGGCGGGAGACATGCCACAAAGTCATGCTCCAAGTAAATCTAAAATGGACACAAAGGAGCTAGCTCTTCTCACATCCAAGGCCAATCTGGAGGAGGGTAATAATGGGGCAAAACAATGGTCAACATCACAATGGACTTGGCCGTGCCATCATAATGTTTCGCATCGCCCAAACACACACAAAATACCAGCTGGACTTTCAAATAAATGCTAAGTAATAAATACTAGCTTAAATAAACAACTTAAGGTTCCAAAGTAGGGAACCAATCCAAATAAATCACCACAAAGGTAATACCAATATAAACCGCATATCAAAGATGAACCACATTCCCAAAATGATACTTAATCAAATTCCATATCATATTTATTCATATAAAAATCAATTCTACTTAAATAAGTGTTCCACGGTGTTATCTTAAGTTAATTAGAAGGAATAAACTTAAACTATTTAAGCCTTAAGTCTTAACCAAGCAAAAGGGCAAAAACCCAAACAGGCGGGCGGGCGGGCGGGCGCCCGGGCAGGGGCAGCGCGCGCTTGTTTGGCCAGTAGGTTTGGGTCGCTGGAAAAAGGGGGGCAGGCGGGCGCTCGGGTCAAGGTGGCCGGGCGCCTGGTCTGGGTTCAAGGTCGGGAAACAGAGCTGGGCATTACCAAGTTTCGACCCAAAACACCCAAATTCTCAAAATCAACACCATCAATATTCCACCAAGCATAAATATGAACCACCACCACTTATAACTAGAATGGGAATCCAAATACAACATTTATCAACCCAAAACCAAGAATCAAACCCAACATTCATCAATCCACCATTTTTACCCAAAACTCAAATAAATTCAAAATAAATTCTAAACAAATTCAAAACCCAACCAAACTTCAAATATAACACATCAAGCATTATCTAAACATGATATGAACATTTTAGCATCAAAATAGGGGAAAAAGTAACTTACTTGGATTTTCTCAAAGTTGATGGATTTCGATTCTTTTTGGCTTCCTACGATCCTATCGACGATCTAAACATGTTTCACGTTTTAAGAAATGAATGATAACAAGAAGAAGATGAAGAAAAAGAAGAGAGAAGGAAAGGAAAGAAAACTTACCAAAACACAAGAGAGAGAGGGAGAGAGTTGGCTGGGAGAGAGGGATGGAGAGAGTGAGGGAGAAGGTGAGGGAGGTGAGGGGGAGTAGGGAAATTAATTCAAAATATTACACTAAGGCCCCTCCCCATTCTACTAACACAAATACTTACACTCCCTTCTAACAATTAAGACCCAACAATACCACACTAACCCAAATGACCCAAATAAAATGCTAGGCATAAATATTATGACACATAAGATGCACACATAATTATTTAAATAAACAATAATTTAAATAAATAAATAAGCAAATAATTAAATAATAATCATTTAATTATTAATAAAATAGAGCCTAGATTTCGGGTCGTGACAGCCTCTATCAACAGAGAAGGCTCTTTGACTATTTTGTTAAAGATCCTAAGGAATCTCTTAGACAATGCTATGAGAGGTTTATTGATATTGTTAATGTGTGTTTTTCTCTTGGACATATCTATTCTAATACAGATTTGAACATGAGATTCATGCAAGCACTTGGTAGCAAATGGCTGATCAAAACTACTAACATTGAAGACAACAAGGGCTGAAAGCTCTTTTCTTCGATACTTGTATGCCATGCTGAAGGTTTTTGAATCAAGCTTGAAGAGGTCCATGAAACCGAAAGCAGATTTAAGACCCTCTCTCTAGCTGCATTCAACAATACCTCATCTCATGTCTACAATCCATACCATCATCAAGCCGCTCCTCACCTCCACTTGCAAACCGCTCCTCCTGACCAAAATGTTCCTAGATACAATCCTCAAACCGCACCTCCTGATTATTACCAGCATTCTCATCAATCCTATTCTCAATCACATCAACCATATCCTCAACCTCATCAATCTTATCAGCAGTATCATCAATCCTACACTCCTCCTCAAAGTACTTATTCTCAGAGTGTAGCATCTCAATCTTCATGCTCTAGTCAAGTTGATTTTGATGACATGGATGATGAAGAATTGCGTTGTATGTGGAAGAATACACCAAGTTCAGGAAGAATAATAGATCTCAATTTCCATCCCCCAAAGGATCTGCAAATTTTGTCCCTCCAACCAGATTCAACAAAACCGCAGATCCTAAGAAAAGGGATGACCTGGTCTGTTATAACTGCAGACATCCAGGTCACTTTGCTTCAAGTTGTCCCAAACCGCGATATGAAGCCACGCCAGCAAAGAAACCATTAAACGTTTGTTAAAACAGAAGTTGTCAAAAGAAGAGGAATGGTAGCTGACCAAGGGGATCAACCGCTGACATGGATGGGATCTGATTCAGATGACAGTGATGATGAAGATGAAGTGGCTAATCTTTGCCTCATGGGATTTGAAGAAAGAATTGAAATTGATGAAAGTCTTCCACTGCCAAATCAACAAATGAAGTCAGTTTCACCAAGGATTCCTGAGGCCAGATCAAGCAAAGCTCCTACAACACCAAACTGCATTCCAGAGGTTCAAGCAGACCAAAGCCATGATGACCAGGTATTAGAACGTGCTAATATCATTTGTCAACAACATACTGTGCTTAAAAGGGCATATAAACTAATGACTGCGGAACTTGAAGATTCCCAAAGAGAATGCAAGTCCCACAAGGAGTAAATTGAGAAACTCAAGTTCCAAATTGCTGGGATATCATTAATTGAGGAAGAAAACCGCTATCTGAAGGATAGAGCCGAGGCACTTCCACCCAAATCCATGAGCTTACTGTACAAAGGGATGACCTTTAAAAAGTGACCGATGTATGGACTAAGTCTGGTGTCACCGTGGAACAATCCTAAAATCACAAATTCCTACTTCGGATAAAAGTGGATTGGGGTTTAAAACCGATGATGGGTGTAAGTGTCCTTGTCTTTGTGCGAAGGTGGTGTGAAACCAAACTGAATAAACCAAAGAAATTCCTAAGGTTAATCATGCTGGTAGAAAGGGCTCAAAACAAGAAATTAAAAAGAAAAATTATTTCTTTGAGTATCCTAAAAACCAGACTGGGAAAGATTCAAAGTGGAAAGAGAAATCCACAGCGGCTAAGGCAACCAAGGAAGTATTGAGTGATGAAACCGCTCCTAGTCGGTTTAAGAAAATTCTATCATATTTCCTAAAGCCGCACCTAAGAGGAAGGTTGAGCTCAAGAAGGTAATCTTTGTTAAAGCCAAAACCGCTGACCCAGTTAAACATGAGAAACTGAAGGTGAGTAAAGGGTTTGTGAAACCGCAATCTTCAATCGGCTTAATTCATTGTGTCATTGTGCTGATTATGGTCATAGCGCTGGTCATTGTCTTTAAGGTTCACACCCAATGCCAAGGGACGTAAAAATCCTAAGGTCAAACAGGTGTGGATCCCAAAAAGCTGCTAACCCTAGGACCCAAAAGAATAAGGGGGACCAAAATCTTTAATGTTTATTTTTCAGATCTTATGCTTTATGGCTGGACCACAAAGAAGAATAAGGATCTTTGGTACTTGGATAGTGGTTGCTCACGACACATGACCGGAGATAATGAACTTCTTTGTGATTTCATCAGTATGAGAGGCCCCCTAGTAGTGTTTAGTAACAATAAGAAAGGAGAAACCATAGGATATGGAGCTATCAAACGTGGAAAGGTGACTATTGAAAATGTGTCACTAGTAGAAGGACTCAAGTACAACCTTCTCTCCATATCTCAGTTTTGTGACAAAAGAATGAACTGCAATTTCACCTCAACAAATTGTTTCATTAAAGATGCAACTTCCGGAGTTACACTATTGACTGGAAACAGAACAAGTGATGTATATATGATAGATTTGAGTAATATTTTTTCTATTGCTGACCTCTGTTTTGTAGCCAAAAATATAAGTGAAAGCAGCTGGTTATGGCATAAGCGGCTCAGCCACTTAAACTTCAAGTATCTAGCAAAACTTCAAAGGGACGGTCTTGTCAAAGGACTACCCAAAGTTGCTGATCACCATGATAAGAAATGTAAGCGTGCCAGCTGGGTAAGCAGCCCAAACAGTCATTTCCAAGCAAAACCACCCCTTCAACGAACCGCTGCTTACAACTGCTTCACATGGATTTATTTAGATCTGTCCCACCCACCAGTATAGGAGGAAACCGCTATACCTTGGTGGTGGTTGATGACTTTTCAAGATATACATGGGTGGAAATGATGGCCTCTAAAGATGATACTTATGGCATCGTAACCACTCTATTTAGACAGCTCCAAACTCAGAAATTGGATGACATCATTGCTGTGCGTTCAGATAATGGAACCGAATTTTCAAACAATGGTGTTGCCCAATACTGTGATGATCATAGAATTGATCACAATTTCTCTACCGCTGGGGTTCCACAACAGAATGGAGTAGTAGAAAGAAAGAACAGGACTTTGATTAAAGCCAGGAAGACCATGATTGCAGAAGCAAAGCTTCCCAAGTACTTCTGGGCCGAAGCTGTCAATACCGCCTGTTTCACCCAGAACCGCTCCCTCATTATCAAAGTCCACAACAAGACTCCTTATGAATTGTGGAGAGGCAGATCACCCAACATTGCCTTCTTCAAGATTTTTGGATGCAAGTTCTACATCTTGTACAATGGCAGAGAGAATCGAGGTAAATTTGATGCTAAGGCCGATGAAGGTATTTTTGTTGGTTATTCAAAACACTCTAAAGCTTTTCATTGTTTCAATAAGACTTCATTAAAAATTGTAGAGTTTGTCCATGTTACATTTGATGAACATGATCTTCTTGAGGCACATATGGCTCCAAATGTTGCTGATGATTTTAGTGGTTTTGAGACAGGTACATCTTACCCTAATCATACAGCAGCTGATGACCAACCTACTCAAACCGCTCCATCAGGTTCTCCAGCCGCATCCAGTCAAACCGCAAATGATGTTGCTCATGAACCGCTATCTTTTGTCCCCATTCAAACCGTTGATCCAGTTCTAAACATCACCTTGAATGAAGATTTCAATGATTATCAAGAAGAGCCTCCTCTAGAAAATCTTCAAGAAATAGTGGTTCATGAAGACCTCCCTCCAGAAATCAATGAGCATAAAGACCATCCAACAACCAATGTTATACGTCCTATCAGTTCTGGTGTTCAAACAAGAGGAAGCTTAACTCATAGAGTTAACCACAATTTGTTCTCAACCGCATTGTTATCTCAGATGGAACCAACGAAGAGCTCAATCAGTTTGAAAGATGCAGAGTTTGGACTCTAGTTCCAAGAACCAGAGATCACACTATAATTGGAACAAAATGGGTATATAGAAACAAGATGGATGAAAATGGTACTATAACAAGAAACAAAGCAAGGTTGGTTGCTCAAGGTTATAGGCAAGAAGAAGGGATTGACTATGATGAAACCTTTGCCCCTGTAGCCAGACTTGAAGCCATTAGATTGTTCCTGGCCTATGCCTCCTTCAAGAAATTCAAGTTATATCAAATGGATGTGAAGAGTGCATTTCTCAATGGTGAACTACAAGAAGAAGTCTATGTAGCCCAACCGCCAGGTTTTGAAGATAACAAATTACCTAATCACGTCTTCAAGCTCAAGAAGGCCCTGTATGGTCTCAAACAAGCACCAAGAGCATGGTATGACACTCTATCTAAGTTTCTTATTGAACAAGGCTTCTCTCGAGGTAAAATTGATACAACTTTATTTATTGCTAAACACAAAGGGCATTCATTATTAGTTCAATTATATGTTGATGATATTATTTTCGGTTCTACTAATGAATCTATGTGTGTTAAGTTTGAGAAGCTAATGAAAGGTAAATTTGAGATGAGTATGATGGGAGAGTTAACATTCTTTCTTGGACTCCAAATAAAGCAATGTCATGATGAAATCTTTATAAATCAAGCCAAATACACCAAGGATTTGATCAAGAAATTTGGACTTGAAACCGCTAAACCAGTAGATACCCCAATGCAAAAGGCCTACAGTTTGGATCAAGATGAACAAGGTAAGAAAGTGAATCAGACACTCTACCGAGGTATGATTGGCTCTCTTCTTTACTTAACTGCAAGTAGGCCAGATATAATGTTCAGTGTGTGTGTTTGTGCTAGATTTCAAGCTGACTCTAGAGAATCTCATCTTATTGATGTTAAACGTATTATTAGATATTTATGTGGCTCTGTTAACCTTGGACTTTGGTAATCCAAAGAATATTTATTTGATTTGTTAGGTTATTCAGATACTGACTTTGCAGCATGTAAGATTGATAGAAAAAGCACTAGTGGTACATGTCAGTTCCTTGGATCTCGGTTTGTATCATGGTCCAGCAAGAAACAAGCATCGGTTTCAGTCTCAACCGCTGAAGCTGAATATATTGCGGCTGGAAGCTGTTTCTCTCAAATTCTCTGGATGAAACAGCAGTTGGAAGACTATGAAGTATTTGAAAAGAACTTCCCTATCTACTGTGATAGTACTGCAGCAATTTCTATCTCCAACAATCCAGTTCAACATTCAAAGACAAAGCACATTGACATAAGATATCATTTCCTTAAAGATCATGTTGAAAAGAAGAACATATTCTTAGCAAAGGGGGAACTGATGATCAAATTGCTGACATCCTCACCAAACCGCTCGAAAATTCAAGGTTTTTTCATTTACGAGGAGAAATGGGTATGCTGGAACTAACTTAAATTATTTCATGTCTTGATTTCTTGTTCTAATAAATTTTTGTTAAGTATTTGGCTCTATTAAGAAAATGGAAAAATAGCTTGCGTTTCTATCAACGTTGAAACCGCATCAATAAAGGCTCCAGACAAAAGAGTCAGGAAGAATATCTTCAGTTTGATCCAAACGGGAGTGTGAAAGCAAAGACTCGGTTGATCTACTGAAACCAAAGACAGATTAGAGAGATATCGGTTTCATCAAAACCGATAATGAGGAAAAGGTAAGTCTGTTTACTCAAACCACTCAGGTATGGTTAATTGCAGTTTAGTCCCTACTTTTGTCACTTCATTCTTTAAGAAACTTTTTGCAATTATCTCTACCGCATTAAATGCAAATCGACAGGTACGTTGACGGTTAAGTTTTCCTCAGCCGTCATGGCCGCTCCACTACCCGAGGTGGTTAATAAGTATAAAAAACAAATCATTTTCATTTAAATTTTTACCTTCTTTCTCTTTTTGGCAAAACTCTTCTCTCTCTCCTCTGCACTCTCTGCATACTCTCTGTACTCTCTCTCTAAAAATTTCTAACTTAAACAATTTTCTAAATGGCACCAAAGAAAACATTGATCTTGCTTCTACTTCTACATCGTCCAAACAAGCGAAGCTGATATGGTATGAATTTCTGAACCCTAACTCAGTATACTTTCATATCCGCCATTGTTGTTGCTTGAAAAGCTTGTTCATCTTCCTTGATCATTTTATGATTTTTCTTCAAATTTGGCGGATTGTACTCGCATTTGCCATATATATTTGTTTGATAACTCTATTTTGTGATTTGTGTTCAATTTTGAGCAAAATCAATTTTTAGGTTATTTTGTGTCTTTGCGCATATTGCAGATTCTGGGTTATAGTGTTGTACTTGCCTAGCTTATTTAGAACTTTGTTAAAATTAAAATCTGCCCATTGTGGTCGTTTGGTATAATTCTTTCATATTTTGGTTAAGATTTTGTATTGCATGCTCATACTCTGTTCTTCGTGCATTCAAACTCTTTTTCAAAACATTCTCTCTTTGATCCATTTTATTTTTTACTGTTCGTTTACTACTGTTTTTATTTTTTAAAAAAATAAAAAATAAAATAAAAAAATTACTTGATTCTCATTGTTAGGATTCCTTGTTACAGTTGTAAGTCTTATTCAAACCACGGTTTGCTTAAGGTTTCAACTGTCATTCTTCAAATCAATTCTAACTTTGATTTTTTTTTTAGGGTACATCCAACTTTGTACCAGCTCAAGAATCATTGAAGCCGAATTAAACAGGACACTTGGAAGGAAGTTGCTCAATTTGTTAGAATCAACCAAGATCCTGCCGTTGTTCCTCATGGATGAACTTCAATTTGTCCCAATTATTTGTTCAGAATTCATTGATAATGGGATCTCTACCACTGCGGCTCTGATAAATGCAAGGGGTGAAGAAATTAGAAATTGGAATCTGGTGAAGTGCAATATGAGGATGCTATTCGATCTACGGTTGTGGCAAAGTTGTGACCCTAACCGCCAACAAAAATAGGTGTGTTAGCTGGACTTGAGATTCTGGGATCTTATCTATCAAACCGGAGCTATTGAATAGCACTACCTTGGAATTGATTGGAGTCAGTTCGTTCTCCACCAAGAATTCCTCCAAAAAGGATTTTGGAGAGGTGATGGCGCTTCTATGTGACCAGGTGGACTCAGCTGTAATGTGTAAGAATGGAACCATAACAACTTCACATCAGAACAGTATGCCTACTGTGTGGCAATTTACAAAGGAAAGAAGTTACACTGGCCCAAGGTAGTTATGAAGGAAATGATCAATGCTCTGCACCGCCATGCCGCTGAACAAAGTCGCTGGCAAGTCCAAGATTAGAACTCATTGCAGATTGTTTACTAGGTTTCTTCACCAAGAACCTGAGATATTCAAGTTCTCCTCTACCAACAAGGATTACTGATGGACCCCTTAGAGAAGACCATCTCCCGGTTTGTCCAAATAGAGGCTTTCAGAATGAAGTTTGGATAGAGATTTGCCCAAACTGTTTGGAGTGAGGACCCCCTACCTGAAGCCGAACGTGGCCCTTATCCTGAGGCTCGGCTAAATAAATCAGGCAAACGTTATGCTGGTGCCATAGCTGATCAGGACCATGCTACGATGTTAAAGAATGAAGGCCAGACTGAAACCTTGAATAAAATGGGGCTAAGTCACTTAGATCAAACCGGTGCTTCGGCTGAGGGGGAGCCTGCAGCAAGGCATATACGCGAGCTTAACCCAGGGAAACCGCTCCCACAAGAAAAAGGAAAGGTTCTGACCCAAATCCCCAAAGTCATCACAAGGCAGACCTAGCCAAACCTCCCTCTAAACCTCATCCAAACCGTCATCTAAACCCTCTTCTTCTTCAACCTCATTTCCCCCTATCAGACTCTCACCTACTCTTCCCAAACCTCCTACTTCCAAACCTTCAATTCCAAAACCTCAAATTAAACCCCTATCTCCATTACATCAGAATGTGGAGAAATCTCTCAAGTTGCAATGGATGCCTCCACTCTCAAAGCCACTAAAGCCAAATCCATTCAAACCAAACCTTTATCTCCTTCTAAACCATTTATTCCTGAACTTATTCCTTCCCCACATTTTCATTCCTACCTCCTCTCCTCCTAAACCTCCAACTCAAAACCGCCCTCTATTCAGTTCACTGACGAACAGTTGGCTGAAATCTACAAAGCCTTCCCTAATCTTAAACCCTTTTCTCAAACCGAGCCTGAGCAGACCCAAGTGTCTGAGGCTGCGGTTCAGCCTGAGCAAACCGATGTGTTTGAGGCTGCGGCTGTGCCTGAACAGACTAACTTGTCTGAGGCCATCCAAGATGAACCTGAGCAAGATGTTGAAGTTCTTGAGGTTCAACCGCCAAAGAAAAGGAGGAAATTGATCAAGAAATATGATTTTATTGAACATTGGCAGTCAAGGCCACCTGGTGCAGTTGATTTCTCAGAGGCCTATGACAAGAAGGATCACTCACCTCTTGAAGGCTCATTTGCAAAGGAGTTAAGAGAAAGGGGCAGAAATGAGGAAAGCTGGTATGACCCATGCTGATTAAAGTCTCCCTCCTGCTCTAAAGGAAATTAAACTTTGACTCTCCTGAGCACACTCCTTCTCCAGTTTTGTCATCTCCTTCCTTATCTCCAGATTTACCTTGTGCTGCTACGGTCTTGCCATCTCGGTTCAGCCATCCTCTTCGGTTCAAACCGCTATCTCCTTCAGCTCTCCATCGGTTTCATTCATAAAACTGAAGACAAGAAAACGGAAAGAGTGCTGATCAGACGCTTCCTATTTAGGGCAAATTGCAATTAGTACTGAGTTTTACAGAGGTTTCAATTGGTTCCCGAAATCCGTTTTTCGCAATGTGTTACCGATGTTTGACAAATTTGTTTTGCAATGTGGTGTAAAAAACGGATGGGTGTTAAAAAACTAACGAAAATTGATGGAAAACATAACAAGCTCTTTAAGATTGCAATATCCCCTACAGTTTAATAATCTTTTACTTTTACACTAAAAATGTTAAATTTTTAGGTTAACAGAGAGACCCAAACCTAACTAAGACCTTTGAGATGAGAATGAATAATTTATCCCGTCTTCAACCATTGAACAATGCACAGAAACCCTCCCCACCCCATCATTTTGACCTTCCCCACAACATCAATTTGAACATTTCTCACCACACCAAAATACAACCCTCCATAAAACCCCTACGTGAACTGGACTGGAAACCCCTTACCTGAATTGATCTAGCAAACCCACTTGAGCCAACCAATCCTTTCACATTTTCTACTATACACAGCAAATCACACAACAATTAAACCGCTCATACATGTTTCAGTCGCTCTCCTTTATCTCTAAAAATCACCCCACCGTACACCACCCTTATATACCCCTCTGTTCTAGGTTTCAATTCCATCAACGGCGGATAAATGAACCTCCCAAAGATGTAAACAAATCTAAAAACCAAAACTGAAAGACATCGAAAAAAAAAACAAAAAATCAAAAATCAATTCCATCCAATTGCTACTAATTCGCAGGAGTGAGGGAGAGGGGTGATGGGATGGGTCGTAGAGTTGGGCAGCGAGAGGAAGGGGAGGGCCGCGAAGGAAATTTGAAATGTGTGTGGTTTTAGTGAATGGGGTGAAGAGGAGGAGAAGGAGAAGAGGCGGTGGGTGAAGGCTGCCCGCCGACGGGAGAAAATGGACGCCGGCCGGAAAGTTGAATCATCAATTGTGTCCCGTGGAATGGGGAAAGGGAGGGGTTTGCGTTGAAATATGAATGGGTGGGTTTTTGTTTGAAGTGGCTTTTTAAGAGAGCAGAGATAGAGCACTGTATGGATATTTTTGGGTTATTTGCTAACAATTTAATTTTTTAGGAAGAAGTAAGAACTAATTAAAAGGTAGGGGATGTCATTGCAATTATAAAGAAGTTTGTTATGTTTTTTATTCACTTTGTTAGTTTTTTAACACCCCATCCGTTTTTACACCACATTGCAACAAATTGTCAAACTCAGGTAACCAAATTGCCGAAAAAAACGGATTCAGTAACCAATTGAAACATCGTGTAAAACTCAGGTAACTAAATTGCAATTTTCCCCCTATTAAAGCGGTTCAAAACTGAAAGTTCTAGGGGAAAAGAAGGGCTGGAGCTCGTGCCCGTGCCGCCGCCAAAGCCGAAGACAGATTCTTGAAGGTGGCCGCCCCAATCCTTATGCAATTTTTCCCAAGGATGAAATGGAAGCAGTTGTTGATCAAATCATTCTCTCTTTTGCAGAACAGATCATTGCTGAACCGCCTATCAGGTTCTCATGGATCCTTCTCTTGCTCCCAATTCTTTCTATACTTTAACTGTCTTTGCATTCCCAATCTCTATAGACTTTTCATTGTCCTTCTCCTTTCATTTTTCTTTATGATGACTTTATGAGATATCATGTTCTCCTCCTACTCCTACTCCTGAAACCGAAAATTGTTCCTTATTATTTTTCCCTTCCTTTTGACTCCATTGAATTTGAACCGCCCTTAGGGTCTCATGGGTGAAACATTGGAAGATGCTTATACCCTTCTCAAGGGCAAAGCTAAAAATAGATCGATCTTCTTCCACTCAAACCAAAGAGCCCATCTCTCTATCTCTGATGATGAGAGTCAATGCCTAATTATACTCATCTGATGAAACTCAACCTTCAATTCCTTCTTATCCCATCTTAACCCCTCGTCCTTCAACCGCTGATTTGTTAGATGCGGTTAGAAATCTTCAGTTTCATCAGCAAACCTCAGCCAGTCAGTTGATTCTCACCTCCTCCACAATCCAATCCGATCTTGATTCCATTAAGGGGGAGAATATCTGAGAATTTGAGTTGAAAGAAATGCTTCAGAGAATTTTGAGTAATCAACTTGCCCTTCAAGACATGGTCAAAACCAACCATGAGATCTATTCTTTAAAGCAGCAAGCAGTTGATACCAGAATGGACTCCATTGAAGAGAAGCTTGATATCTTGGCTCAACACGCCTTTGACAGCAGTGAGCACTTAATGCATAGAACTGGAAATTTAGTCAGACAAACTGCTGCTATTGAAAAGAGAATCAATGAACCAACTGAGGTTCGGCTTCGTGCAGCAGACTTTGTGTTTGAAATCGCCCTTCCCTCCAATTCAAGGAATGTTGCTTCAACCGACAATGCTGCCATGGATGATCAAGCCGCTCAAGATCAAGCTGCCGTTGATGCGCAAGCTGTGCAGGCCAACATTGAAGACAACGCTGAAGAAGTTAGAGCCCCTGCTGCCTGTGATGAAGTAGACTAGATTTTATCTTAGTCTTTTTGCTCTTTTATAATTCATGACTCTGTAAGTCAAAAACCGTTTGATTGAATTATAATAAGAATGATTGCATGGCATTGTGTTTCAAAACCTTGTTTATTCAAACTGCTTGTTTGTGAAACAATGCTAAATTTTAAAACCTCATGCACTGCATTCATCATGAAAATATTTTTAAAGTGCATTTGTTTTAAACATTCAGTTTAAACATGCATATCTGATCTTCAACATCATATCCTTTTATATGCATCTGAATGAATTTCTCATCTATCTATTCCTCATTTCCTTTATTTTTGATAGACTAGAAATCTATGATGTAGCATAGTGTGTACATTGACTTAGGACATGCAATTTCACAAAAATTCATTTCGGACATGTTTTTACCAAGTACAATGTTTTGCTTTATCATAGTGTGGTAATGGCATCAATCAAATAGGGGGAGATTGTTAGGATTCATTGTTAGTACACCCACTTATTTGATTGATCCATGCCACGTATCTTTTTATGGACTTTAGGACCGCATGTAATGAAGTTATACTTCAATTTTTTGATAAGTCCATTCTAGATTTTTTATTTGTCTAGGCTGAGTATTGAGTTCGGTTAGATTAGCGGTTTAATCTCTAAAACCGCATTCGGGCTATCTAAGAACCGCCAGCATGGAGTCGCTTATTTTCATCAAAACGCATTATGTGGTTTTGATGAAACTATTCTTCAACTCTCTCTTGGAACGCTGATGACACTTGATGGAACCGCAATCATGTAACCGCGTGCTTCAGTTTCTTAAAACCGCACATCAAGTTCATCCCCGGAACCGCTCCTATGCCTGGTGAACCGCCGATCAGTTAATGAAGAATTCAAAAGAAGTCATTTATTCCTTAGACAAATATTCTCTTTCAACCGTAAAAGAATTTTTTATGTCATGTCAAAATAACTCTAAGATAACTTGGAGTTACTGCAATGAATGTCGGTCTTGTCCAAGCAATTAGAATTGTTTACCGTTAGTCCTTTCTGCAAAAAAGGACGGATGTCAAGTAGTGTGCTACAACTACCTAGGACTACAAGACAAATCAAGGACGACAATGACAGCTCACCAATGGAAATTCGACAGCGCGTACCCTTCAGATTTGATTCAAATCTTTACCCAATGGGTCACAAGGGTGCACTGCCTATAAATAGCCTTCATTTCTCAACAATGAAGGTTGCTAAGCTTCAAGAGATTTATTCCCAAGTATTAGTTTGCTTTGAAGATTGAAACCCAGATATTCAAACCTTCAACCATCTCCTTAGCAAACCCAGAATTCCTTCATTAAGCTTCAAGCCATCAACCATTTCATACTCAGCCTTTACACAGAAAGTTCTTCATTTGCTCAAACCATCATTTAGATACTTAGAGCATTTGATTCTTTCCACACACACACCCGATTTATATAATCACATAGATTATATACTTCGAATACACCGGATGAGGTTTTCATAGCTTTATAGGTTAGATTGTTTGATTAGAGTTTAGAATCATCTTGTAAAACTCCTCTAATTAATACAAGTCTAGTAGCTATTAGAAAATCCTAGATTAACCATCTAGGTAGGGACGTAGTTCATTCAAGAACGAACCTCTTCAAATTGTGTGTTTGATCTTTACTTTTCTGTCTTGTTATTTACTTTTCTGTTTGTGGTCTTTAACTTGAATCCATATACGAAATGACTTGAAAAGTGAATTGGTTTTTCTTTGATCTTCAATTTGATCTATCGGTGCATCATAGTGTTTTCAACCCGAGTCAAACCGTCCAACTCTTTACTATCAGTTGGCCAAAACCGCAAAACTCCGCTGTGCATTTTATCAGTTCGGTTTAAGTGCTTTAAACCGCAGTTGACCAAACTAATAAGTACTCGGTTGATTTTTAAGTGTATTTTACGAAAAAAATTTTGGACCGCTATTCACCCCCCCACTAGCGGTTCAATACCCTTGTTGCTTCTGGACCAACATGATATCTGTAAGAACTTAGCGAGCGGTCGCGCTTAGCTTAGTGCAGATTTCTTTCTTTTGGGCTTTGCATCATTCTTGCATGTCATTCAAGTAGCATTTTTATTGTTACTAATTGACGTGTTCATGATTGGGTATATCGCTTCTTTCATGTTATATACCTTTGATATATGCGAAATAGCACAAAAGAAGATTGAAATTAGTCAAATTCGTCACTTTTTGCAACTCGACTTAGTCCGCACTAAAACGGACATAACTTGTGTATAAAATTCGGATTGACGAACCGAAAATTGCGTGACAATCTAGACTTATAGATATTTCAAAGGGCTTCCTGATTGTGTAATTTTGCTGTGTCAAATATTTCAGGTGATCAGTCAAATAGGGTTGAAGCCAATAGGAAAATAGATAGTTTGACTTGTTGAACAACCTATAAAAATTAGACTCCTCGCCTAGTGACTTAAGTTCACGTTGACTGGATGTTGGGGCTGGAGAATTAAGGTGGTCCTTCTATCATTTAATTATTATATGTTATAAAATGGGAGAACCAAGAGCATAATCTCAATAGATATTATTTTATTTCAAGACTATTATAGAGAGAGTGTACAAGAGAGAAAGGTAGACGTTAAGAACTTCTGAAGTCTATTGAAATGAAAACTAGAGCCAACTATTTATAGGTGGAAATTTGCTTCCTCTATAAGCTTCCATAAGGATAAAACATATCCTTTAGTAAGGCTTCCTTAGTAAGCTTCTTAGATATTTACCAAGCTCCCTAGTAAGCTTCACTGAAGATATTTACAAAGCTCCTTAGTAAGCTCGCGAAAGATAATCTTGCAAAGCTTTTCTTGTACACTTCTGGTTCAAAGACATCCACATAATAATATATTATAACACTCCCCTTGGATGTCCGCAGCTAAGTAGCATGCCTCATTAAAACCTTACCAGAGAAAACCTTGTGGGATAAAAACTCTAGTGAAGGAAAAAAAGTACACGATTTATTAGCTTCATGATGCTCCCCTTGAACAAAAAATTACTCGCGATCTCTTAGTCGCCTACTCCTCCTTGGAGATTCTTATTGAATGGTAATTGTGCCACATGTGTTGCCTCATTAAAAACCTTCCGAGTAAAAACCCTTTAGGAAAATAATCTCGAAGGAAATGAGTACAACTCACAATCTTTTCAATAAACATCATTGCCTCGTTAAAACCTGGGGGGTAACAAAACCTGGTGGGAAAAATAACCCCGCGCGAAGGAAAAAAGAGTACAATGAAATCTGAGTATCGTCTGGATACTCCCCCTGAAAACTACAAGGGTGAAGCTCTAACAATCTGCGTAAGCTAATTGTTTTCACATACTTATCAAAAGTGGCTTTAGGTAGTGACTTCATGAATCAGTCACCGCAATTGTCTTGACTTCTGATCTGCTGGATCATTTATCTGACAAAATATCAAAATCTAATAACTTCCATAATGTAAGAGTATTCTTATCAAAGTTAATCCCAAGCCGTTGAGAGAAACCTTGTACCAAAAGGTGAGCTTATATCTCATAATCTCATTTCTCTCATTCTTTTTTCTCGTAAATACCCATTTATATCATAGGGGTATGACCCTAAGAGGTGTAGGAACTACTAGTCCAAACACTCCTCTTTTCTTTAAGGAATCAAACTTGATTGGATTGCTTTATCTAATTTGGCCAATCAATTCTTTGTTTACACTCATTTGCGGAGTGAGGTTCAATATCATACCACATATAATCTAGTTGCTACTGTTATAAAGTAAATACATCATTGATAATTGTTTCATCCCAATTACATATCTCATATATGCATGCATGACTAACTGATATTTCTTTATTCTCAGAAACGGATGTCAATGTAGAGGCGTCCCCGACTTCATTTTCCAAACGAATCTATAATCTGAACAATATCATGAGATAGATCGGATGAGATTCAATTTTATTATCGCTAACGGATTCGAATTTTGTGCACTCACCCATTTATGGGGATGCGAATCCTTGGAATCAATTGGCCCCCTCTCTTCTGGGTAGTGGTATGTATTTCGTTAGGTGAGATCACTGGCCTTCCTGATAATACTCCTTCTGGGCGTTCTATCCTCGTAGGCACATTTGTAGCTTAACAACTATTGAAAGTTCTTCTGGACTTCCAATAACATTTAGATTAACATAATAGCCGTTATAACAAATCCTGAAACAGATTTTCTAATGAAAAATACATGGGCAAATAGGATCATTCTTGTATCCTTCTTTCGCCAAGTATTCACTAAGACGGTTATACCACATCTGTCCAGATTGTTTTAAACCATACAAAGACCTTTGTAATTTAATTTAACAAACTTCTCGAGAATTTGAATTGCATGCATTATTACATCTTGAATCCTTCCGGGATTCTCTTAAATCCTTCTGGGATTCTTATATAAATATCATTTTCAAGTCTGCCATACAAATATGTAGTGACAACATCCAGTAAACGCATATCAAGCTTTTTATGTATTGCCAGACAAATGAGATAGCGGAAATGTAATTGCATCCACCACAGGAGAATATCAATTCCAGGTATTTGGCAAAAAACCTTGTGCAACAAGACGTGCTTTATTCTTGTGCAACAAAATGTGCTTTATATTTTGTTTTTCGCACAAAGACCCATTTGTACTCTACTAGTTTTACACCTTCAGGTGTATGGACTACAGGTCCGGAAAACTCACGCTTCTCAAGTGAGTTGAATTCTACTTGAATTGCGTATTTTCCTCTTTGGCCAATCATTTCAATATCGATACTCGTCGATACACTAGGTTCATGATCCTTGTTATTTTCCATAACATTAAGCGCCCTATATATGCAAAAATATTGTCGATATTTGTTTCCTCTCGTTTCCATCTTTTTCCTGTACTACATAACTGATCGAGATATCATCATTCTTAATGATTACAGGTACCTGAACTTCTTCTGGAAGTATTTGATTAGATTTGTCATGTATCTCTTCAGGAGATTCATTTACCTCGACGGGGCTTTTCTCATAATTTGCTCATTTTCTCTTTCGAGGATTTTTGTTTT
>JAOWBW010002575.1:0-68055 GCA_026119855.1 Campanula takesimana
AGTAGACATAGTGAATGAAACCAATTTTAGAGGCCAGTTTCTTTCCTTGATCCATTACTTGACCATAATAAGAATTATTAAACACCTAAACGGACAGGTTTCCCTTTCAATAGTTACGACAAAAGAATAGCAAGCCCTCCATCAATACCTCCAACTGAAAATGCAACATGCGACTCACGCACTAAACTTCCATCTGAATTCCTATTTTTCCAATCATCACCAAGTAAAGCAAGAATTGATAAACCTGAGAGAGAAAAAGAAAGAAAGAAAATTTAGTATAAAACTTACAATTACAAAGTTAACTGATATATACTCCCTCCGTCCCAAAATGATCTTCTCATTTGTCATTTCTCATTGTCCCAAAAAGTTCTTCTCATTTCTACATTTTAGGCTTAAACAAAGCAGCTTGTGAAGCAAGTGTTCATATCCTTAAAAAGTTTGAATAGTCAAACGCGAAGATCATTTTGGGAGAGGGAGTAACTGATAATTGCAAAAATAGCAACACAGAAGAATCTTACTAGCAACAGATATAGCTGAGATTTTTGTGGACAGCCATATGGTCAACATATATCACATGCACATTATTGGAATCTAAGATAGTAAAGCAGGTTCCTTCAAAATAATAATAATAATAAAGCAGGTTGTTAAATGAATATTTTCTACACACTCTGGTCAGTAGCAATCTTGAGCTTATTCACTTTGACATTGTTCTCATTTAAAGTTTTAGTGTGACCAGCTGAAGTATCAAATGGTACACTGAGAAGTAGTGAAAGGGTGATCCTTTAATACGAATAGACACCTCTGTTGAACGTTGGTACGGGAAGAGTGCACCAATATGGAGATTAAATCTGCTGGATTGTGGATATAATGATGTATGGTACGTAGACTAGCATACACTAAAACATGTTTGAGTCGTATGAAAAATACAACCCCCATAAGACATGGAAGGAACATTTCAGCAAAATGGAAGCAATAACTTGTATACTTATGTCACTGATAACATCATTACCATTAATATAGTTTGAATAATCATATGAATCCCATTCATTTTTGCAAGAAACTAAAGCAAGATCGGTTTCTCAATGGGTAAAGAGAATCGAGCTTGTACTGTAAAACACAAAAAAAAGACTAGCAGCACTAGCTTATTCTTTAAGTAGATTTGTAAATCCATTTTTTCCAGATTTTAAACTGTTCTATACTAATGGAACACTACAACCTATTTGCATGTTGTTCTTTTATAGTTTCAATATAAAAGTTTATAAATTAACCTGATAAACAATATAAATGCTACTATCAAGCACCATATCAGCATGATGCAAATTCATTTTGATTAATCACAGCTAAAAGGAGAAAAATGCAGCCACCCATGATGAAGCAAAAAAGATAGTCAACTAATTCACCTCCACTTACAGTTGTGGCTTTCTTCCATGATCCCACCCATCTATAGTAACATCGGGATTGAAACAGCATCTTTGCCTGCAGCCACAACAAAACCCAGGACGGTAAACCCCCAACATTACTAATCAATTCCATGACCTGTGTTATGAGATCAACTTAAACACGGATTAATTATGCGGATTAAATACACACATTTTCGCTGATCTTTAATCCACATGTATTTTGTATTCGTTCATTTTGAGAAGAAAAATCTGAAATGTCGAATTCCATTTCTGTTTGCGGCACGTATTATTTACAGTATACCTCCAATATAAAGTTAAGCATAAGCACATAATTCAAGTCATTCGCGTACCTCCACTGTACCAGGCGCTTATAATTCACTTTTGCTAGATCAGGCAAGTGCTTGTGCATACGACTGTACAATCAGCCTGTAAGACAATAGTTTCAGAGACATTTCATCGAACAGTATCAGGACATGAATAATAGAACAATTCACAGGAAAGAAACAAATGAGTAATTCCAGATCAAATACTACAACAAGCTGAAAATGACACATGCCTAAAACAATGTTGCTTCACTTACAACTAAATTTAATATCAAGTAATCAAAATCAATATTTAAGATTCAAAAAAAAAAAAAAAAAATAGCTAGGGGGAAAATCTAATTAAAAAAATATATTGGGCAGTAATGATATAGTGATGGCAATGGGGGCGGGTTTGGGACGGGTTTGACATTTTCAAACCCGCCCCTACTCAAAAGCATCAAAACCCGGACATGCCCCGCCCCAGTTAGACCAAAACCCGAACCCGCACCGCCCCGTTTACTATATTTCTCGGGTAACATCGTCCTTTTCATTTAAAGGAAGAGTAACCCTACCCCTATAAATTTGAGGTTCCCAATTCTTATTACTCCCTCCGGTCCAAAATAACGGTCACTTTTGAGTTAAAATTTTGGTTCAAAATAACTGTCACTTTTAAACTAAATGTCCTACTTACCCTTGCTTTGAAACTTGTTTTGCTTTATTAATTGTCTTAGTTGTGAGACATTAGTGTAGTAATTATGCATATTTAATAGCGGTAAAGTTGACACTTTTATCACTAAATCATGATATTAATTGTTTTCCTTATAAGAATTGTGCAAAAGCAAAAAAAAGACAGTTATTTTGGACCGGAGGGAGAATCATTTATGTACTCGGGTTTATCACAAATCTCATAGCCGCAGGTAAATTTAGTCTAGATTTTCAATTTTCAATGTTATAGTTTTTCTTTACGTAAAATATAAGGATTTAGTGTTGTAGAAGAAGAACCAACCGTGTACAATAAGCCGATGCTCTGGATTATATAAAAAAAGGAAGGAAGCATGGTGATGTACACGGAGATTGAATGCTCCATCCGGTCTTCATGTCGATTCTCTCTGATTTGGGCGCCTGGATTACACCCACATTTATCACTATGAATTTTGAATTTATTGAGTATTGAAATTTTTCTGGAAAATTGATTCAATTGTGTTGGATGAGTTTTTGTCATCGGACTTGATTTCAACCTGATTGAAAAAGGCAGAGCTCAATCCGGAATATATATATTTTTTTCTTTTTGTTTGTGGGGATGGAACTCTTGATTATAGATCTTGATATTAATACTAGAGAATTTACTCTCGGTCCTTGAACAGATCTTTATACTCATCAGTCCCGGCCCTAAGAGTCTGAGTTGACTTTACACGGAGATTAAGAAAAAATAAATATTATGAGTATGAAAAAATAAGTAAGAGAACGTAGGAGAGATAAAGTGGGTAGGGAGTTTTTGTTGTAAGAATGACAAGTGGGTCCCATAATCTATTTTAGGTAATAAAGCAACTAAGAACCTTAGGCTGGGACAGACCAAAAAAAAAAGTAAGTAAGAATCTCGGTCGGACTGAGGGAGTAGTATTTTATTTTTTTTAAAGAATTTTCAGAACATGAAATGCAGCATATAGTGTTAACAATGACAAATTTGATCCATATTAGCTCCAATGAAGCAAGTTCTTCCGGCCCATGATCCTTGATGTTCTCATTTACCATTTCTCAATTGTCTCAAAAAGTTCTTCACATTTCTACAAGTGAACATGTCTAGTGAAGTAAGTATTCATATCCTTAAAAAGTTTGAATTGTCAAACGGTGAAGATCATTTTGGGCGGAGGGAGTATTATCAATGAATAATTGAGCAAATCCCCGAAAAAGTACACAAATCAAAATATATTTACATGAAATCAATGAACTAGGTAGGATCCCCGATTAAAACCAATAAGATTTTGCATATTCAGAAATTAAGTGAACACGAACAAAGCTCATTTCAGCAAGCAAATTAGATAAAGAAAGAGAATTATTTTAAGTTCATAATTCAAAGAAATTACAACAAGATTTTGCAATTATACAAATACAGATAACGAATTCATCTCAATAACCACAAACACAAAAAGAAAGAGAAAAGGGAGATCAAAATGATCTTGGTTTAGCCACAATGGTGGAATGCTTCAAAATATGGAGACTAAACTGCCCACCTTTCTCCTCCGTATCAATCTTCGACTGTCCCGGGGGAGGCAGCAATTCAAAATTCTGCACCAACCGTCCGATCGTGATCCCAAGAATAGGCAAAGCAAGAATGATCCCGGGGCAACTCCTCCTCCCGACCCCAAAAGGAAGGTACCGGAAATCATTCCCATTAGCCTCAACTTTAGCCTCTTCTTCAAAAAACCGCTCGGGCCTAAACTCTTCGGGATTGGTCCACGTGGCGGGGTTATTGGCCAACCACCACGCATTGACCAAGATCTTGCTCTCGGCAGGAATATCGTAGCCTCCTAGTTTGGCTTCGTGGAGGTTCATGTGAGGGACTAAAAGGGGAATTGCCATACGTAGACGGAGGGTTTCTTTGATAACCGCGTTTAGGTATGGGAGCTTGTGGAGCTCGGGCTCGGTTACTTGGACTCGGGTCCTAGGACCGTGTCGAGTTCATGCCTTAGCTTGTTTTGGATTTCCTGGTGGTTTACAAGTTCGGCGATGCCCCATTCTATTGACCATAAGGTTGTCTCGATCGCTGTTTACGTAGGTAGCAAAAATCAACAAGTAATTAAGTGGCATAATTAATCTCAATATAAATGTCAATAATTCTTCACTATTTAAAGAAGAAACAAAGTGGTATGAAATTCCTGAAAAGGCATAATACGTCATCATAAGTCTCAAATCACTTACTTTTTTTGGCCAACCGATCAATTGAATTTTGACCATAGTCTCAAAAAAGTTCAATCAGATCAATGTGATTCTAAAAATTGTTACAAATTGTACTACTAATAGTGAATCAATAATAATTATTAGGAATAACCATATTTTCATGAAACTATGGTAAAAACAATTACTCCAACGGGACTATTATTTTGTGACAGAAGAAGTTGTAAATTAGGTTTTCGAAACTAAGGGAGAAGAATGTGTGGGGTTACTAGGGATGGCCAAAACCGGTTCCGGGCCGGTTCCGGTTCGGTTCCGGTTCGGCATATAGGTGACCCTTAACCGGCCCGTGCTTACCCGGGTCCGGTTCCGGTTACCACAATCCGGTTCCGGTTCCGGTACGGTTCCGGTCCCCCTTTAAAATTATTGAAAAACAAGTGATTTTCGGTCCGGTTCCGGTCCGGTTCGCCATTTATGTGAACTGTAACCGGCCCGGATGAATGGCGGTTCCGGTTACTCCTGTTCCGGTTTATTCGCTGGTTTGCTTCGGTTCCGTGCTTCTCCGGTCCGGTTCCGGTTCGGTTGGGTCATCCTAGGGGTTACCAATATTGAAATGTGATAGAAAAGTTGGACAAGTATGCATAAAAGCGAAATAATGCAAGAAAAATGTTCAGCCACTTAAAAGTTAGGTGGCACGTGTTGGCTATAATTGACTACTACTAGTAGTATTTTTGCAACGTTTTCTTAATAATTGATTGGACAAAGTAATAAATAAGAAAAATTGAAATTGACACTTTGTGATCAAGCTTACCTAACTCGTTCCATTTGCAAGCCAAGTTCATTTCCCATGTTTCACTTATGATACACTTATAATGTTACCACTAATTTTCATTTTGGGAGGGAGGAGGAAGTATATATATACTCCCCCCGTCCCAAAATGATCTTCATTCATGTTTGACTATTCAAACTTTTTAAGGATATGAACACTTGCTTCACTAGCCATGTTGTGTTTATGCACATTTAAGTCTAAATTGTATAAATATGAAGAACTTTTTGGGACAATGAGAAATGACAAATGAGAAGATCATTTTGGGACGGAGGGAGTATAAAAATTGGAAAATACAAAAATTAACAAAAATAATAATAATATGGTTATTCCTTTCCATAATATACTTACACAATTGGAAAATACAAAAGTTAACAAAATAAAAAATAGTACTCCCTCTGTCCCTAAATGAGTGTCCAAATTTTATTTTAAGGGACACTGAAAATCTCAACTTTTTGAACAATTTGGTAACAACGATTTATATATAATCTTGTAATCTCCTTTCCAAACCTTTAGTTTTGCAGGTATAAAGAAACCGGTGAAAAAAAACATTTAGGGAGAAAGTTATGTTAAAAAAGACACTCATTTAGGGACAGAGGGAGTAGTATATTATTTATAATGGACTTCTTACGAGTATGAAAAAGAGTATGAATTAAAAGGGGATAAGAGTATGTAAAAAGTTCAGGTTTAAGAGTTTTAAAAAAAACGAATAAATTAGTAAGAAAAGAAGGTAATTTAAATTAAAGGGGTGTGCGAATGCGAATAGAAGTTACCAGCAACGTTGATGTTCTCAACAATGTAAAGAACATTGTCCTCATTGATCTCTCCTTTCTGTTGAGCATCAAGAATATGATCAATAGCACATTTCAAGCTATTATTATCCATGCCCTTTGTGCTTCCAACTTTCCTGTTAATTGTTTTCAACAAATATTAGTATTGTCACAAAATAACACCTACTCTTTGCAATTCCTCTAAATGTTTGTAAAGAGAATTACAAGATTATATATGAATTTTGCCACCAAGTTATACAAAAAAAAATATGTCCCTTAAAAATTTAGGGACATAGATAGTATTATTCTCTCCTTAATTCTCGTGTACAACTCATTTGTCCACATAATTATACTGGACGGAGAGAGTACATTCACTTTCCAGTACCCAAATTGGCAAATACGTATTCCTTTAAATAATCCATTATTACTATCTTGATAGAAAAAAATTGTCTCATTTAACAAGTAAATATGTTATGAAATAAATTTTAATTAAACAGCTTTAATGTCTATCAATTCGAACACCTCAAAATAGTTAATAGTCTTTACTAAATACTCACTCCGTCCCGGACTAAGGTTCTTAGTTTGACTTTACACGGAAATTAAGAAAAAATAAATGTTGTGAGTATGAAAAAGTAAGTAAGAGAGATAAAGTTGGTAGAGAGTTTTTGTTGTGAGAATGACAAGTGGGTCCCATAATCCATTTTAGGTAATAAAGCAACTAAAAACCTTAGTCTGGCGACAAACCAAAAAGGAAAGTAAGTCTGAGACGGAGGGAGTAGGAAAATATAAAATTTAATTAAACAGTTGCTAAGTTAATGGAAGTAAATCCGAAAAACAATTAAATTTCATCAATTTCATTTTGTTCTTTCCTTTTTGGGGTCAAAACACATCCCCACTGATTTTTTTTTTAAAAAAAAAAATGAGGTAGGGTGACATTAATCTTATACTTTTTCAGTCAATAATTTTTTATATGACTTCCGTAAAAAAAAAAAAAAATGAATATAATTTCATAAATGAAAGAATAAATAAAACTTACTTGCGTTCATCGACGAAATAGTCTTTGAAGAGCTGCAATCTTTTCTGTTTAATTTCCTGACAAATTTTCAAATATCCTCTCAAAAACGGCCTCAAAATTGGAATAAAATCTCCATAATTATACTCGAAGCTCTGCGCCAGCCGGCTCCTCTCTCCGTTCAGCGCCTTCAACTTCAAGAACAACGGATCATCCTCACTCTCAAATCTCCGATCAAACATAATCCTATACATGTTATTGTACATCATTAGCTGCAATCGTCTTCTCAGCACAATCCCATTTGTCGCCGCAGCCGGATTCTTCTTCACGTCTTCCACCACCGCCGCAGCTTCAGCCTCCCACCCGCTCCGGTACTGCTGGACCACTTTGTTCGTGAAGAACGGCACCGTCATGATTCGCCGCATCTTCCTCCAGTGCTCGCCGTACACGGTGAACACCATGTCTTGACCCTTTCCGGTGAAGATGTCGAACACGACGTTTCGTGTGCGGGATCCGAATTCGACACCCTGGGTGTGGAGGACTTCCTTGGCTAGGTCCGGCGAGGAGACGACGACTAGGTTGCGTTGCCCCATTCGGAGGAGGAAAATCTCGCCGAATTTTTTGGCGAGGTCGGTGAGGTTGCGGTGGTTGAGGTCGTCGCCGACTTGGAGCCAGTTTCCGAATATGGGTACCGGGATTGGACCTGGGGGAAGCTTGAATCGCTTGCCGCGGAGTTTTGATAGTGTAATGGCGACTATGATTGATACGAAGAGACCCAGAAGGGTCTTTCTAAGAGTAGGAGATCCATTAATGGTGGAATTTGAGGGCTGAGGACGGTGGTTGTGGGTGGCGATTGTTGGGTGAAGTGGTGGTGGTGAACTGATTTTATAGAGAGAAATGAGTGGGGTTGGTAGGAGGGGTTAATGGCGTTAAGTTTGACGGCGAATTGTGATGTGGTAGGTAGATTGGTTGGTGCGCTACATGAGCGTCCTCCCTCCGTCTCAAAATTATACTGACAAATCAAAATGAGTTGTGCACGGAAATTAAGGGAAAAATATTATTCCCTTTATCCGGGACTAAGGTTTTTAGTTTAACTTTACACAGAGATTAAGAAAAAGTAAATGTTGTGAGTATGAAAGTGAAATAGGAGAAAGTATGAGAGAAACTGGGTAAAAAGTTTTTTTTGTGAGAATAACAAGTAGATCTCAATGTCTATTTTAGGTAATAAAACAACTAGGGATGGCAACGGGTCGGATTCGAGTCGGATCAGGGCCGATCCGAACTATGAAAATGAATATCCGAATCCGATCAGATCCGAACTACCCCTAATCCGTATCCGATCCGCGATCCGATCCGATCCGAAACTAGCCCATTGTTGTTGTTCCAAAAAAAAAAAAAAATAATAAAATAAAAGAAGGAACTACCCCAAATCTCATGCTTATTAAGCACTTTTCTTAATAAGCATGAGATTTGGGGGTAGGACTCTTACTCTGGGACGGAGGGAGTATGTTTTTTTTAAAAAAAACAAACAAACCATATCACGACCTATCTAGTTTGAATCGTCTCGTTGAGACGAACGCAATGGTATTTCGGATTTTTTCCAACTTAAAAATCTCAAGATATAACATTTTGAAATTGTTTGAGAGTTTTTTTCTTAATTTGCGCCACGTGGCGTGATCTGAAAAAACGCGTCAGGCTTGGTCTAGGGTGGCAGACGGATTTGCGAAATGGTGGGCGGATCGACCCGTAGACGGTCCGTCGCCGCACGGAGTCTGGCACATTTATTATTTACGCCTCTAAACATATATTCAAACTTCAAAGTCGCTCTTAATATTCATGTCGATTTACTCTTCAGAATTAAAATTACTCTTCAGAATTAAAACAATGGGCAAATTACAATTTGGTTCCTGACATTTACATAAATTTGTAATGTTATTCCCAACAGTGTAATTTTGCAATTTGGTAACCCAACGTTTACATTTTCTTGCAATGTGGCTACGAAACTAACTCTCAGTTAAAATTTTAACCAAATGACACCCATGTGACTAGCACATATCTATTAAATTAATATTTGGCATAAATATTATCATTTAATAATAATAAAAACTAAAATACTTTAAAAATTATATAATTAGGAAGTAGAAATATTTTCATTAAAAAAATTAAATCTATGTAATTACATTTTATGTTAGATTACAACTTAAAATAATTGTGTAGGCTCATTTACAATAATTTATTAAGTTTTTTTGATGTAAAATAAATTTTCTTAAATATTTTTCTTCAAGTGAAAGGAAATAAGTAATTATCGTATTGTTGGAAATGGGAGGATAATAAAGTAATTTTTTCTTTTAAATCTAATTATACAAATTGAAGATAGAAAAGAGAGAGAAGACATACATGTTTAGTCCAAATTTAATAAATTAATTCATAATAAAATTAAGTCAGAAAAGAGAGCGAGAAGACATACAACTTTAAAACTGAATACTTTATCTAAATTGGAAATGGTATTCACACCGAAAAGAAAATTATAAATGTGCTGATCTTATTAAAAATATAGTCGAATGACCATTTTATCCATTAAAAAGACATGTGCTAGTCACATGGGTGTCATTTGATTAGAATTTTAACTAAGCGTTAGTTTTGTAGTCACATTAAAAAAATATGTTGGGATACCAAATTGTGAAATTGAACTATTGGGAGCAATATTGCAAACCTATGTAAATGTCAGGAACCAAATTGCAATATGCCCTTAAAACAATATGTAAGATTGTAAAAAAAAAAAAAAAAAAAAAAAGACAAAAACTTGTGTGCACACATGCATGATCCGCCGGGTCGGTTTTTTACCCGCCGCCCGACCCACGAACCGGCTCCAGGACCCAGGGGTCGAACCTTCCACGTGGCAGCCTCTCATAGGCCAATTTTTTTTTATTTTTTTTTTTTTATATTTTTTTTTGTTTTTTTCGGTTTGTCAAAAGTAATAGTTATTATAACTTAATGTAATGACTGTATTCATATAAAGTAACAGTTTATATACATAAAAGTAATACATATATACAGAAAAGTAGTAGTGTTTTTTTTCTATGTTTTCTTCGTTTGCCAAAAGTAATACTTATTACAACTAAAATGTAACGAACGTGTTACTTATATGTAATAATGTTTATACATAATTGTAACACATATGTATAGAAAAAGTAATAATTCAACCATTTACATTTTTAGAGCTAAAAACACTTGATTAGTGTTAAATGTAAAAGTATTACATTATCTATAGAAATATGTTATAATTTTTTTTTTTATTAAAGTGTTACATTTACTTGTACAAATAATTACATTCATATATGAGTTGTTACTTTTCAAATGTTACTTTCTTTCAAAAAATTAAATCAAAATACATAATATTTTACATTTTTGCAAAAGCATTATTACATTTCAGTATAAATGATAATTACATTTAGATATTGTTTGGGTTACATGTAATTATAGTTAGTATTACATTTGAAAAAATGGGTAAAACGAGCTTTTGTTTTTGTAAAACAGGTGTTGCGTTATCTTATGAACAATGTTACTTTATATGTATACAGTCATTACATTGAGTTATGGTAACTATTACTTTTGGTGAACGGCTGAACCAAGAAAAAATAATATAAAAACTCAAGAAAAAAAATAAAAAAAATTTGGACCTCTGGGAGGCTGCCACGTGGCGGGTCATGCCCCATGGGTCATGAGTCGACCAGTCTCATGCATGAGACGGATCCCCTTGTTCTCGTGGAGACCACCTCAAAAAACAATATGTAAGATGTTCAAAATTAGTTACTTGTTTCTAATTTTTTGTCTCTTTTTTTTTTTTTTTTTTAAATTACAGTCCACTATAATTATTTTTAGGTGAGGCTGGGCCTGTCCAAGATTTCTTTGGTGGATGGACTTCATATTTGATGAATAAAAATGCTTGTGCCTCAGTCCTCACATTACTTTTCTCTAAACCCATTTTGTATAGGTGAGTCCTGTCCTGTTGGATGTTAATCCTATCTTTGCTTCCTTATTTTTCCATTACTTTTTTTTTTCAACTTTATTTTTTCTAATAGACTAATACAATGAAATACTATCTCCATCCCGGGTTTATTTTCCTTTTTTACATTGCTAATTTAAATGAACTTTGTGTAATAATTTAAATTATTTTTAATTATTTTAATAAAAATTTATTTTTTTTATTAATAATATTTATAATAGTATATTAATAATAAGCTTAGATTTTCATTAGAATTATTTAAAATAACTTAAAATAGGCTTAAATTGCCAATGACTAAAGCTAGAACATCTAAGCTTATTATTAATATACTATGTACTTTCTTTGTACAATATTAAAATTACATTGCAAACTTTTTTTTTTTTTTATAAAAATGTAACGTTTATTTTTAAATAGAAAAAAGGACTTAAAAGAGTTGTCTAAATTTATTATAAAATTTCTTCAAAAAAAAAACATTTATTATAAAATATATAAAATATAATTTTTAAGTATTTTTTTTATACTGTAACTGACATACAGCATGAAGTAAAAAGTTGAGTAAATCAGAATCCAGAAATGAAATACTGGTATTTAACTGGGGTTAAATACTTGATAGATGAAACCGGACCTAAAGGGAGGCGCAGGTTTATCTGACGGCAACAACACACACTACACACACACACACACGAACTCTCGCCACCATTCCTTCCTCTCATCCAAACAATGCCTTATGTTCCTCCTCACCTCAGGAACTCAATCGCCGCCACGGCCACCACTGCCGCCACCGTCCCGACCTCCGCCCTAAGCAACGGCGATGATCACAAGCTCAACTCTCAGTACTCTCGTCCCTATCAATCCAGCAACAATGGCTTCGCCAATGGGACTCGCCGTAGCTCAAACAACCTACGAGCCCTAGCTGTGCCGGAGACCGTCTTTCCTCAATGGAAGCCCTCCGAACGTGTTCTCCGTCTCAAACCTGAACAGGTTCGGTTGAATTTTGTTCTAATTTGCTTCGTTTTTGAGCGTTTATTGAACTCGTTTCTCGTTGTATGAATGTGTTGCGTTTTGGAATTGGGATTTTGTGCTTTGTTTCATTCGTTCTATTGTAGTATTAGGGCATTGACTGAGCTGTCTACTTTGACTCCTAACATTTCCGGACTCTCCATAATTTTCATCCAAGGAAGTAAAATGCTTTAATTTTGGGTTAACCTAACAAAAGTTAGTTAGGCTTGTTCATTGGTTTTAAATATTTTAGGTAATCAATTGGTATTTTTTGCATGTCACAAGCAAAACTAAATTAGTGATAGAATGTTACTTAATATACCCTCTCACGCACTTGTAAGTTCTTGCTGAAGGAGTTAAGGTTATAGCAGTTGCTCTGTAGTGGACATAGTGTTATTTTGTGAGTTTCTTGAACATGTGACAAGAAGAATCATCAGAAAAGGATGGTACTGTCATAAAGTTCCTGTGTATATATCTGGAGAAAATAAAATCTTCGGCGGATTCAAACAAACATTTAGCAGGATTATCTTTAGGCAATTGGGTTGGAAATGAGATAGGACTTCATTTTTCGAACTTTTTTTTTTTTTTTGAAAGAAACTGGTAAGTACTACTATGAAAGAAAGTGCATACTCAGCGTAGGAAAGTGCTTCAGAACATTTGTACACTTCTCTTAAAAAAATAATTTGTCGACCAAGTTGAACGATTATTCTGCTCGATACCTTTTCGCTCAGAAATTTGAAGCCTTTTTAAGATAGCTACTTCGTCTGTGTGGTATATCTTCTTGATGTGTAAAATATTAACAGATAGAGGAAGTTCGTTTACGACTCAATGTTGATGTAACTGTTACGGAAAACTCCCCTCCTGCTCCTGCACCAATCGAATCATTTGCAGATATGGTAAGCAAAGTTCGCTATATGGATGAGATAGTAATTTCAATGTTCTTCACATGGATCTAATGCATACATTTTTTTTTATACATTTAGTGCTTGGACTCGAACATCATGAAGGATATTGCCTTTCATGATTACACCACACCTACTTCAATCCAGGCTCAGGCCATGCCAGTTGCTCTAAGTTGTAGAGATCTTTTGGGCTGCGCAGAAACAGGTAGTGGCAAAACTGCTGCATTCACAATCCCCATGATACAGGTAAGAATATATGAGTTTGCATGCCTTTAATGGTCATTATTTCATTCAGTTCTACTTGATAAAACTAAAAAAAGATTTCTGGAATCTTGACTTTAAGTTTTCTGTGTTATTTTTCTCCACTTTCTTATTTGCAGCATTGCCTAGCTCAGTCTCCTGTTAGGCGTGGTGATGGTCCACTGGCATTGGTTTTGGCCCCCACAAGGGAGCTTGCGCAACAGATAGAGAAAGAGGTAACTTAGCTGTTGTTAGAGTTTGTGAGAGTCATTACTGTCCATAATGTGTCTGTTTGTCTATTGACTTTGGGACAACAGTTCTGATGTACGGGTATGGACTACTGAGGACATAATAATAATATTATAAATTTTGTTTGAATTGTTGTATCATCTGGTTGATGTGGTTCTGTGATTTTCTTTATATTTGCTTGTCCAGCTGTACACCATAAGTGTAGATCCTCCTCGGATGTGATTTATTGTGTTCATACTGTTGAGAGCAGTGTTCTAAAAGATGGGGCCTAGGCGCTAGGCGTTCATGAAACGCCTAGGTACTGTCTAGGATATTATAGTTATTTATGAATTCCCGCCTAGATCCCGCCTTGGCCCCGCCTCGGCGCTAGGCGCCCCTGCAGCGCCTAGCGACCGCCTAGCGTTTTTTAGAACCTTGGCTGAGAGTGATGATGTTGAAGTTGGTTTAAGCTCACCACCATTCAGGAGAAATTTTTTACTTATTCATATTATTTACTCCGTCCCACCTCAATTGACACCCATGACGTGGGCACAATAACTAAGGAAAAAGAATAAAATAAGGAAAATGTGTGGTAGAAAATGAAGAGAGAGAATGAGTTGGATAAATAGTAGTGTTGGTTGAATAGATTGAGTGGTGGAAAATGGAGAGAATGAGTGGTGGAGTAGAGTTAATATAAAATTATAAAAAGTAGGCTATTTTGGGAAGTGTCAAGTGAGCTGGGACGGACCAAAATGGAAATAAGTGTCAAGTGAGCTGGAACGGAGGGAGTATATTCTTTCATGTATCATTCGATGATAGATAGAAGCTTGATTCACCGAACTGATGTTCTTTTTTTGTTTTAAGCAATGACATTGTGTATGTCTATTTCCCTCAGATTAAGTCTCTCACGCAAATCTGACTGTGACATGCCTACTCTCCATACTCTGATTATTATGCTCATGTATTTTGGAACTGAAGTACAATTTCTCTTGGCATCTTTTGCTTTTGTAGAATGCAGCGTATTCTTCGAACTGCCTTCGTAATCTGCTACCTTTTTGTTGTTACTACTATAGTTACTTATGAAACTTTTCATATGATGGGTAACGTAAACTTTGGGTTTCTGCTATCGACTTATTAGTTCCTTATAATTTTTGTAACTAAGTTGCAAAACCAACTCAACTGAAAGCTTAAGTTGTTGCAGTGGATGCAAACAATATTATCATGCTTTGAAAGTGCTTCCCGCCCTTTTAAGTGTGACCTCCACTAGCATGTGGTGAAATGAACCAAATCCATCACAAGGTGCTGCGTGACCATCCAAACAGAGTGCCAAAGGCATGAACTTGCAATACTTAATGAAAATGATGCAAGCTGGATGAATTATGTAAAATTAAGTTGTTGAGAGAACTGAAGAGTGTATATCATGCTTTAGCATTATACAGATATACGCTGAGCTTTTATCTTTATATAAATTCCACTGCTTATTCGTTTTCTTTGTAAGTCTGAAATGTAACATATCTAGCTACTTATCATTGCAGGTTAAGGCTTTCAGTAGATCGTTGGAGTCTTTCAGAACTGCAATAGTTGTTGGGGGAACAAATATTTCAGATCAGGTAACAGACTGCCTCTCTGCAATTCGTTTTAAAATAGAAATTTCGTCATCACATGTGCAAGCCTATTGGATTCATGTAAAAAGCTCCTACTGAATGGGGAAATCAGAGGAGATAAGAAACTGTTATTTGTTCTTTTAGCCAACAACGTAATATATATCGTTGGCGAATGGTTGGACTTTGTATCTCATGATTTTTTGCCCCCTTTTGTGCTGGATGCTATACAGAGATCTGAGCTACGAGCAGGAGTGGATATTGTGGTTGCTACGCCTGGAAGATTTATCGATCACTTACAGCAAGGGAACACTTCCCTCTCTAGGATTTCTTATGTTGTTTTGGACGAGGCAGATAGAATGCTTGATATGGGTTTTGAACCCCAAATAAGAGAGGTGATTTGTGTCTTAAATTGTCATACTTCCATTTTATCATCTTCCTTATGGAAGGCCTTTATACTTTTTAATTTGTCTGCTTCTATGTGACTTTCAAGTTTTGACGGGTTTCTTTTTTGACCTCTTTTTACTGGACAAGAATCGTTATTGGAGATAGAATCATGTGTTCCATACATACGAAACAATTATTATTATGGAACAACATATGTCTTCTTTTTTTTCCAGTTGGATTGCAGTAGTGCATAGGCTTATCTATGTGCTATAATCACATACCATAGATTTGGACAAATAAAGGGATGGGGGTTTAGGGTTTTATCTTATTCTCTTATACAAGCATGAGGTTTATTGCATGTACAACTCTTTTAAAAAGAAAAACAATGACCAAGCACTTAAGTGATCTGTTGTGTAATCTCGTCCCATTTTCTTCATGTATTCAGTTGACCTCATGTGATCTACTCCCTCCACCCCAAAATGAATGTCTGAAATTGCTGATCAAGATCGATTTCGGACTATCATTTTGGGATAGCGGTAATATAATACTTAATTTTCCATCTTCACTTCCTATTCAGGTGATGCGGAGTCTTCCTGAGAAACATCAAACTCTGCTGTTTAGTGCGACCATGCCAGTAGAGATTGAAGCATTAGCTCAGGTTATTTTTGTCTCTCTAGAGCAGATATATTTGACTTTTCTCAGTGCCCTTAAATGTTTTACAAGTTATTGGGTCTACATAGTTCCCTTTTTTTTTTTTTTTTTTTTTTTTTTTGTTGAGTTTTGTGAATTTTGATTAGTGATTTTCAGCCATAAAACTCTATACTATCTGGATGATTACAGAAAACTTCTTTTCTTTGTTAAGTAACTCAATGTCACGTGGAACGTCTGTCCAACTAATCTTATCTACTGCTGTAAAACTTTTAGGAATATCTGAGGAATCCTGTTCAGGTAAAGGTGGGAAAAGTGAGTAGTCCCACGGCAAATGTATCCCAAATCTTAGAGAAAGTTCCTGAAAATGACAAGGTATACTTGTTTTAGAACTTGGTGATGTTTTTTTTTCTTTTTTCCGAGTGATTATTCTTTACAAGTCATTACTGTATTATAGTAAGCGCTTTTCCGCCTACACTAATGCTAGGTTATGGGAATGCCAATTTGCATTATAGTTCGTTCAAGAAGAGGCTTGCGATTTATCTAGGAAGATAACTCTTAATCAAATTTGACTACTACTCTAGATTAATTACTATGGAGTTCTTTATCTTCATTTCTTTTGCCGTTGAAGTAATGTGTTCATCCTTGGCTCATCTTATCCTTCCTTTCTGGTGGATGAGTAGGATAATATTGCTACTAACATTTACTCCTGCCGTCCCAAAATGATCTTCACATTTGACTATTAAAACTTTTAAATGATATGGAAACTTGGTTCACTAGCTATGTTGTGTTTATGCTCATTTAAGCCTAAATTGTAGAAATGGGAAATATTTTGGGACAATGAAAAATGACAAATGAGAAGATCATTACGGTATTGAGGGAGTATTTTCAATCAAATAAGTTAGTCGATTAAAGGTTTAAAATTATATTTTACATAATTTATTGAAAATCACCATTTTTCGCTTTTGCCTGAAAAACTTGGTTTTTTCCTCCGAGTTAATATTGGCCATTACCTTTAAAGTTCCAAGAATTCAAGTATAATTGAGTACTTTCTTTCTCTAGATTTCATTTATATTGTACGAAAGTTGCATATTTCTTTGTATAGATAAGTATTCTGATTGTGAAATGTAACATGGAGAAAATGAGGAAAAAAAAACAAATTTAGCAATAATACTACTCCCTCCGTCCCCGAGTAAGTGTCCACCTTTCCTTTTTAGTTTGTCCCAGAGTAAGTGTCCACTTCCTAAAATGGCAAAGAATCTTTACTATTCCTTCCACTCATTCTCTCTCCTACTTTACTTTTACACTCACAACACCAATCAACTTACTATTCCCTACCCCACTTTCTCTCTCCTACCACACTTTTCATACTCACAACACTTACATCTCTTCCCTCATTTCTTAATCCCCGTGCAAATGGATGGGTGGACACTTACTCTGGGACGGAGGGTGTATATTTTTCAATCAAAAAACGAAAAAAGAAAAAAAGAAAAGAAAAAAAGAAAGAGGAGTAGAAGATAGATTGTTTTTTTGGGACAAAGGGAGTACCGAGTACTTGGTATTAGATTATTCTAAAATTTTAAACCATCATGTATTATCAATCTGTTTTCAAAGTTCTCTAACTTCTTAGGCGTGTGTGGTTACACAGATTGCTTATTTAATTGAGCTTGCATTATTTTTCATTTAGTTTTGGCTTCTCTGAGGGACATTTATGTTTAGTGCAAGCTATTATGTCTGATGTATGCGGTGACACTTGGTGATATGATATATTTCAAGCAGTCGATTTATATTCCGAATAGAATATCTGAGAGTGGAGACTTATTGGTTATATAGTAATATTGTATTACTGAACAATGGTGCAGATTGACCGGCTTCTAGCATTGCTTGTTGAGGAGTCTAATATGGCTGAAAGATCTGGTCATCCATTTCCCTTGACTATTGTATTTGTGGAACGGAAGGTAATCCTTTGTTGGAGATGCTTTTGATTGTTATATTGCATTTCTTCTCTTTTATTTATATCCCCTCCCCTCCCCTCCCAGTGACTGTTTCTACTTATTCCAGAGTTAACATTCAGTTTAGGTCTATGATGTATTTTGTATTCGAGCACTCCAAATAGATGTGTGAAATTATCCTCCTAGAAAACATTAAAATCTTTTAGTGGAAGACAATTAGTTCTTCATTTATTGAAATACTCCCTCTGTCCGGGAAAGTTTGAATCGTTTTGACTTTTCATGGTCAACATAAATGAACTTTGACCAAACACTGATGTCAATCTAATCATTCTAGTGAAATTCCATAAATAGTAATTGACAAATCATTAAGTGATTTATCAATAACACTTTTTAAAATTTCATTGTGATTTTTAGATTGACACCAATACTTGGTCATAGTTCATTTATGTAGACCATAAAAAGTCAAAATAGGACAAACTTTCCGGGACATAGGGAGTATTTGTTTAATTTGTGAATATCTGTTTGTTACTGGCTTAGTTATTGTAACTTCTGCAACTGGAATCTGTATTATGTATGTAGACTAGGTGTGATGAAGTTGCTGAAGCTTTGGTAGCTGAAGGCTTGCATGCTGTTGCTCTTCATGGTGGCCGTACTCAAAGTGAAAGAGAAAGCGCCCTGCGTGATTTCAGGCACGGGCCAACGAAAATATTGGTATGTGGGAAAGCATATGTGCGTTGTTTATGTGACATGTTAGTTTTATGTCTTATCGGGTTAAGTTTCTTCTGGGAATCCTTAAAATCCTCGTCATGTAACTGGTACCTGTTTGATTTCTTTAATGCATGAATCAGGTGCAGCTTTAGAAATGTTTGATACTGTATAAAATTGTTTGATGTTTACTTGGGTTGACAGACAAGTTTCACCCGTTTGTATTTGCCTAATTTCTTTGTACTCCTGACCTTTAAGAAATCAGTCTGCTCCCAGCAATGAGAATCTGTTCTTTATATATACTCCCTCTGTTCCAAGTAAGTTGCAACAAGTTTCCATTTAGGGTGTTTCACTTAAGTTGCAACAAGTCCAAAAATAGAAACTTTTTATTATTTTATAATCCTACACTCATTCTCTCTCTTCCTCCCAACCACTTATTATTCTCTACTCATTCTCTTTCCTCCCCCACTAATTCTCTCTCATCCTCACCACCTTTCATTCTTAATAAAATATTATATCCTTAAATCCTGCAATTTCTTCTCTATGTTGCAACTTAAAAGAAACGGAGGGAGTATATTTTTTGATTAAGTTAACAATTATAACGTAACCCCAAGAAACAAGAAAACCTAAAACATGTGATACTAAATACTCCTTCCATCCCAGCAGAAGAGTAACATTTGACTAACCACGCAAGTTGAGGAAATATTTGAATATCTACTACTCCCTCCGTCCTAGTTTAAGGTTCTTACTTCCCTTTTTGATATGTCTCGGTTTAAGGTTCTTAGTTGCTTTATTCCATAAATGGTAAAATATGAACAGTGTTTTGGACAATCTTGTCCTCATAAAGTTCATAAATTAAATAAAAAAAGACTTTACTTATCTCTCTACTTTTCATCCACTTGCTTTTTGAATAGTGTTTTGGATATTTATGTCCTTATCTCCCTACTATTGTTGACCTCATTTTGCCTTGGTTTCTTAATATGCGTGTAAAGTCAAACTAAGAACCTTAAACAGGGACGGAAGGAGTACTTCTCTAAATTTCCCCTCAAATATTTGAACTCAAACTAGGTGGCAATAGTTTAATTTAGATTAGGCAGGAAAATGAAGTTTAGTTTAGTCATTTGTTGTAAAAAAAGCTTCCTTGAAGGGAAATGATGCTCTTCATGGGGATGCCCCCCCAAAAGGAGTACACACCTGCTCTATTGGGACGGAGGGAGTAGCTTGTTGAAGTTTTATTTTTAAAATAGCAGATACGTAGCAAGTTTTTTGGTGGTGGTTCAAATCCATTGATTTCTAAACTGGCTCTATACTGATTCAGAGTGGATTATGTGGGTTTTTGGATGCGACGAGGGTGTTTGCTGTTGCATATTGTGGAGTAACATAATATCTTTACTTGTTATATTCTTTTGATTCACCATTGTTTTCCATTCCAGTCGAACTTTTTCAGTTTATAATGGTTAATGATGCAGTCCTTAACTTCATTGTTATAAGCTCCCTTGCTATTTTTGCAGGTTGCAACTGATGTTGCGTCCCGTGGTTTGGATGTTACGGGAGTAGCTCATGTGGTTAATCTAGATCTTCCGAAGGTATGTCTTGGACAGAATACATTAGATCTCTGTGATGCAGTTGAATCCTAACTAATATAGAGAATTCCTAATACTCCCTCCGTCCCAAACTGTTGTTCCCTCTATTTTTTATGTTAGTACGGAGGAACTTTGAGCAATAATTTTAGTTCAATTTAATTATCATGAAAAAAATAAACTTTTTATTGATAGTATTCATAATGCTGTATTAATAACAAGTTTTATATTTTCATTCGGATAATTAAATTAAACCAAAACTATTGCTCAAAGTTCCTTCGTACTCGCGTCAAAAAAAGAGGAAACAACATTTTGGGACTGAGGGAGTACATGTTATTGATAAATATTTCTTAAAAGCAGAACACAACTCGTATAACTGGTCTTACATGAGTAATACATTACGTTGAAATGCAAAAAAAAATCAAGCTAGTGTTTTTGGTTTTTGTTTTTCTGTTTATAGACAATGGAGGATTATGTACACCGGATTGGAAGAACGGGTCGTGCAGGATCAACAGGCCGGGCTACTTCATTTTATGCAGACCGTGATATGGTATATCCTTGTTTTTCCCTTTTATTCCTTTTCTCCTTTATCCTTCCTATTTCAAGTTTTGTTACTGATTCGTGTCCTTTCCTGGGAAAATTGGTGTCTTGTAGTTCCTGGTGGCACAAATAAGGAAAGCAATATCAGATGTTCAATCTGGCAACACCGTGGCTTTTGCTACTGGGAAGGTATATGTTTTATTTTTGGATTTCTCTATTCTTAAGGATAACCTCACCTTTTGCTTATACAACGTGCAGTTAGTTCAGGACAGATACAAATATTCACTGCACTAAATACTTACGCCTAGCTCACATGTTGAAAATACTCCATCTGTTTCAAAATGGTCTATTTTCTAGAAAATTTTGTCCGGAAATGAATGTCTATTTTTAAACATCTTTGTCCCTAAATGATTTTAAACCCAAAATAAAATAAAAACTGCACTTCATTATATACTGGCAAAACTGAAAGTTTAGCAAGAATATCAATGCATAATTCGCATTAAATTTCATAAAAAGCAATCAATTTCATAATATCTCTTGAATGAAAATGATTACTTTGGGACGGAGGGAGTAGTAAATACCGACTTCCATACAAACTTCACCCTCTGTTGACTGACTTTGCTTCAGTTGTGTAGTTTCTGACCATTGTTTTACTAAGAATGTTACTTGAATGTACAGGTTGCTAGAAAGAAAGAGAGAGAAGCAGCAGCAGCACAGAAAGAAGCAAGGACGGCAATGTCAAAAACCCCGTCGATAGGTCCCACATCAATAAACATAGAAGACAAATATAAGCACATGATTTTGCCTGCAACAATGAAGAAAGAAGGTGCAGCAGATGATGCTTGGGATGATTGATGTTGTCGCCAAGTTCTCAATGTTTTCAATTGGGGTATGAGTTCTTAGAATTAAAAAGAGATTGGTAGAGAAGATAGTTTTGTGCATATATCAATTTTACGTTATCTATATTTTGAGTTTTCTTAGTCAGAAACCTGATCGGTAACACTCTCCTAGTCTCCCTCGCAGTCACATGAGAAAAAAGCGCGTAAGCTTCCGTTTCATTATAATTGTTGCAATTGACTCGTCGAATTTTTAAGGAATACTGCCGTTTCATTATAATTGTTGCAATTGACTCGTCGAATTTTTAAGGAATACTGTAATTCATTATAATTGTTGCAATTGACTCGTCGAATTTTTAAGGAATAATGTACTAGTTTTATTACGGTCCACACACACGCTCTGATACCACTTGTAGGGACCGCGATCACCACCAGCAGGCCTCATACTAATGAAGTTGGTGGGTGCTATTATATACCTTGCAATTGTTTCCTCAATTGCAGATGTGGGACTTTGGGTTGTACCTCAACAGTTTAGAATGCTTATAGTCTTATGAGTAAACGACCAAAATGACCCGCGTGCTATATGAATACAGCCAAAATGACCTGCGTGCTATCTAAACTACCAAATCAACATGCGTACTATTAATAAATGAACCAAATCAACCTAAATCGTTAGTAGATGTTAGTGAGCATTAACGAGAGTTAGTAATTTGACGGATATGTCAATTAAATTTTTCAAATTACCCCATAACTTAACAAATTCTTAACTTGTTTAGCTAAGTATCATCATGTCTTAATTGCTTCTTCTCCATCAATAACCACCTTCTCTCACCACCGTCTCATACCACTACCCCATCAACTATCAACTATCAACCACCACCACGTCCTACCATCTCTGGCCACCATCCCGCCACCGCATCTTCTTATTAACTGAATTTATATATTTATGTTTAATATTCATCTCTTTTTTTTCTTCAAATAAGTCATCACTCATTAATTTAAATTGCCCTTAATGTGTACCACCAACTAGCCACCATCTCACCATCACCACCCCCACCATCGCCACCACACAGCCCAACACCACCGCCACCGCTACATACGACAATAACAAATCACCGTTTCACCATCGTTATCAAACCATAACACTTCATCCTAAACTATTGTTCAAAACCCAGGAAATTAGAAACCAAAACTTAGTACAGATTTGAAAAAAAAATGTTCAGCTTCAATTCAAACCTTTCAAAAAAAGAAAAGAAAAAAGAAGGTAAATTGCAGATCTGAAAAACCAAATTCAAATACCAATAAAAGTCGTACAAATTCGATTTTTTTTTATTTTTTTTATTTTTTTTTTGAACAAGGGGAGGAGACCAAGAAGGGTGACTTCGGGGAGGTAAGAGCACTAATGGTGGCGAGCTCAATACAACGAGTCCGCGCTTCAATTCAGTCATTGTCCTCTGCCATAACCAAACCTTCTTAAACCTTTCAAACTCAATTTCAAAACCTTAAACATCAAACCCCAAATTAGCATCCATAGCTATCTTTATAGATATTTTCGTCTTAGGGGAGGCAGTAGATACACTGGGAGGTATTGGATCAGAGGTCTGAATTCCACCGACCGCCGGAAATTTGAGAACGAGCATAGACGGCCCGGGATTTTGATTTGGAGAACCTGAGTTGAGGAGATGAAAAAAATCGAGTAAGGGAATGAGTAGGGGGAGACGGCATAGGCGAGGGAAGAGTGGGGAAATGGGGAGGAGGGGGACACCATGAACATCGTTTATGGTGGAGGGGGGGGGGGAAGATGAAGAACGTATGAACGCAGTCAGACCATAGATTAGATTTTTTCAATTTTTATTTTAAACCCTAGGGTTTATTTGCGAAGTATTTTTGTTGCATATTTGCCCCTTTATATTATGATTAATACATTTACAAGTTTTATTATAATATCCGTTAAATTCCTAACATTCGTTAACATCCATTAATGTATACTAACGATTTAGGTTGATTTGGTTGATTTATGCATAGTACGCAGGTTGATTTGGTAGTTCAGATGTAGTCATATAGTACGCGGGTCATTTTGGTCGTTTACTCATAGTCTTATACCATAGTTAAATTGTATTAGGAATATTTCCTAGTGTAGAATTTGAGATAATTATATTGGGATGGACAAAAAAAAACGCGGTACTGAAGTAGTGATAGATACACTAAAATACAAGGAAAGTTAAAACCGAAGCTTAAAAAAAGGATCAAAAGTTCAATTGGTTGAATTGAACAAACACAATGCACCATAAATCCCACACATTGGAATTACAACATACTCTTCACTTACATATTATACTTCCTCAAACGAAAGAAAAATCAGAGTCTGACTTGAGAATACATGTCATTTATCTTATGCAGCACCTGCCATAACTGGATGGTGTTTCTTATGCCCAGCAAAAGCTTGTCTAAGCATATGATACCCATTCCGATAATGCTCGAGTGAGAAACACAGCTGCCTTATCGCCTCTCTCTTCCCTTCCCCTCCTTCAATGATCGCTTCTTTTTGCCTCTCCACCTCGTTTTCCAGTTCTTTGCATTTCACTCTCAATTCCTCTACTGTCTTATTCGCTTTTTCAATCCCGGAAATCAGTTGCACATGCTCGATATGTAACTCGTGCAAGTGTCTCCCCATTTGGTCAATTTGGACATCTTTAGACCCCATCTCGGTTCTGAGTAAAGAAATTTTACCATTAAGTACATCGTTACGAAGCTCTAGTTCTTTAACGCGTTCATCTTTCTCATCAATTTCAGCTCGAAAAACACTTTCCATTTCTGCTTTTCCTTCATTTACCCTTCTCAGATCTTCCTCGAGACACCGACACTTTGTATCCCATTCTTTCAGATTATCCTCCAAGAATACTCGTTCTTTAACCAAATTTGTAATTTCTGCTTCATGTTTCAAGTTTTCCTCAGCCAAAGCCTTGTTCGCATTAGAAAGTGTTTCTCTCAAGTCCCTGATTTCTTGTTCGCGATCTGCCAAGTTGTCTTTGTACCTCACATTTCTCTCCTGCAATTTCAAAACCTCTGTTCTCTCTTTTTCAACCTTCGCTTTCCATGTCGACACGTCTTTCTGAGCCAATTCAAGCTTTTCCTCCAAATTTCTAGTCAATGACCCATTACACTCGAGCTCGTTCCTCAAATTCGCAGCTTCTTTTTCTGAATCAGAAAGCCTTTCTTTTGTCATATCCAGCTCTTCCTTGAGCACGCGAATTTTCTGTTCAAAAACAGACACTTCTGCTTCATACCCATCAACGCTTTCTTGTGTCACCAACAATTTTTGGAGCTCGGTCTTCAGTTTTGTGATTTCTTCTTCAGAAATTTGAATCTTTTCCTTTGCTAACTTCAGTTCTTCCTCGTACTTCCCAATCCCATCATGTAAGCATCCACTCCCATTTTCAGTTCCCTTAAACGACCCGTTTGACTTATCTTCTTGCTCCTCCCTAAGCTTTTCTTTGACCGTGCGAAGCTCAGTCTCCAATTCAACAATCTTCCCCTGCAACCCTTCTTGATCATCACGGTTTCCCAAGTAATTATTAATGGAGGAATCATCATCAGAATCGGATTCAGAATCAACGGTAGATGATGTCTCATCCACTTCTTTACTGCCTAAATCTGCACTATTTCCTTTTCCAAGAAAAACATTGAATCCAGCTGGGCGAGGACCACCGGACCTCCGGCGATCTAACCGTTGATCAGGCGATGGCAATGAAGAGGGTGGTTCAGAACCTACATCAGAGACACCTGACCCTTGGGATTGTATATCGGAGGGTGTATTCTTTTTGAATTCCCCTGATAAAATATCGTAGCGCTCGGCTAGAGATCGGTACATGCGGTAGAATTCCTCGACGTGTGATATCAATTCAGGCCTCTTCTGGTAATACATCTCAGCCTTTTTAGCAAACGAATCCCCATCTTCTTCGATTAGCTTCAACATCCGTTTGACACTCTGGTCCATCTCTGTAATAAAAAACCTTATCGTCATTTAGTTTTAACTATCCCAAAATAAACTTAAAAGTAGAATGGTTAAACATAGGCACTAAATCCCCATTCTAGTATAATGAGTTCGTGCAATGGTTAAAATTATAAAAAATAAACACTAATTCAGGATAAAGAGTCGATGCATTGTTAAAATAAAATAAAATAATGAATGCTTGAAACAAGATTAACAAAGTGCAGAGGTTTAAAATATCGATAGGCCTAATTTGAACTGCGAGACAGGGAGGGTCCTCATTGGTGAGACCAAGAGAGAAGCTTTCTAAGAAGAGTGGCTAAAAGCTACCACTCGTCTCCTTTTACTTCAATAATTAGAAGAAGGGTGATAGAAAAAGCACTTTCCCAACATGACAACTAGTTTTCTATCCACAAAAGAAAGAAACTTTAGAGAGAGTCTTTTTATCAAGACACCATAAACATCTATATAGTCCTACAGGAGCTCATACTATACGTGGGGTCCAAGGAAGGGTCGAGCGCAGATGGTTTGTTACAGTTACACCTCTTAGCATCATTGTGGCTGCCTAGGACAATTGGAATGGGAAAATGGGACAGCTACGAGCACTATTGTCATCAACAATACAAGGGACGGAAAAGAGTTGCACACACAGTTGCTTACCCTCAAGATTTTCCGCAAGCCATTTATTGTTCTTGGGGGTGACATGGCTGTCCCACCACCAGGAATGTGATTTCTTCGACTCAACCCTCTTAAAACTTTTCTTTAAACGAGCCTGAAACAAGGTAAAAAGGACATGTCAATCCAAGGCAGCAAATGGTTTATTAAACAATGAAATAAGAGGAAGAACACAAAAGATTTCCATTAATCTTCTGCTACTGTATTGAAAACTTGAAGTTTACAAAGATGCAATATGTATGTATTAATTAACATCTATCTACATTTTAGTTATACTACATACCAGAGATGACGCCATTTTCCTTATTTGCTGGAATTTAGAGCTTTGAGTTTACACGATGACCTGGGCACAAAGATTGAAGGCAACATATTAGGCTGAATAAATTGCACCCGGATCATACTTTTTTTAATTCAAAAAACATAAATAAAAAAATAACAATAATGAATGTTGCACAACCAATAACAAGAAAGAATGCAAGGACGGCAAAAAGGCTCCCGCCACTATGTGTTGTAGGAAAGGATGGATCATTTGATTAAACCATCAAAAGGATTACAGTATCCCCAATTATATATACTCCCTCCGTTTCATTTGAGTTGTTACATGGGGTGTGAATCTCAAAAATTAAGAAAGGTGAATAATGAGTGGTTGAGAGGAAGAGAGAGAATGAGTGGAGAATAATGAGTGGTTGGGAGGAAGAGAGAGAATGAGTGGATGATTATAAAAGTAATAAATACTTTCCTATTTTGGTAATGTAACAACTTAAGTGAAATGCCAAAAATGGCAAAATGTAACAACTCAACTGGAACAGAGGGAGTATACTCCTTCCGTCCCAACTCAATGTGCATCGTTACTGTTGGGCCAGATAATTAAGGAGTGAATATACATATTCAAAAGTATTGTGAGTGGCAAAGGCTGTGAGTGTGATAGTGAGATATGGTTGGCAAACGAGACCCATAATGTAAGTGTGTGAGTATGACAAGTGGGGTAAGTTATAATAATAATAAAGGATGTCCATTTTAGGAAGTGAAACTTATTAATGACACCCCAAGCTAAGTGTGTAGATTGAGCTGGACGGAGGTGTTAGAAGACAGAACAAAAGATTGGTGAAATAGTGAAAGTGATGTAAGCGTTATGAGTATGAAAAGTGAGATAGGACTTAGGAGAGAGAAGGTGAGTGAGAGAATAGTAAGTTGATTGGTGTCGTGAGTATAAAAATAAAGCAGGAGAGAGAATGAGTGAGAGGAATAACAAAAGTTCTTTGTCATTTTAAAAAGTGGACATATACTCTGGAATAGACCAAAAAGAAAATGTGGACATATACTCTGGGACGGAGGGAGTAGCATATATTAAAAATGCAACATTTCAGAGTTACCTTATTTATAGAAGAAATCAACATCTTATGTAAATTTATTTTGTTGTAAGTATCAGCTCTTTTGATTTGCCTTTTATTGTCAAACCACGTTTAAAAAAATAATAGTACTCCTTCCGTTTTATAATCAGTGTCATAATAAGCATTGTAGTTGACTTATAAATCATTTTATAGTTATTGTTTATACATTGATTGCGCCATAATAAAATTGCGTTAAGACTATTTGTTACTAAAAATGCGACATTTGGACCAAACAAAATGGAAAACAGAACACTTATATGAGAGGAAAATGCGACACTTATTATTATGGGACTATGGGACATGATAAGTCATTCTCTCAAAGTCAAGGGGCTGTAGAGCAATTAATAAATAGTGAAAGGATGGATACTAACAATAACACTAAAAAGTGGGGAAGATATATAAGACTATGAGCAATGGGGGTATGAAATGGTGTATGAAAGTGGGGGGAGGTGTATGAAACCATTGTGGGGGTGTATGAAACTTGGGGGGTTGAAATGGGTGTATGAAAAAATTCATACGGGTTGATTTTTGGGGAGGGTCTGCCGTCGAGTCCACGTGGCGACGTATCATTGGACCGCAAAAGGCGCGTGGTCCACACGGCCCGACAAGGCGCGTGTGGGCGCGCCCGGCGGCTTTTTTTTTTTTTTTTTTCTTTTTCGACACGTGTAAGCACATGATTGGTCCCATGGATTTTCGGATTTAATTTTTTAACTCAATTATTTGAGCTGAATTATCACCTAGTAATTTTTTTTTTTTTTTTTTCGCCAAAATTCAGCATTTTTTTTTCCCTATAAAATGATGCAAGTTTCATTAGATTTGGACACCAAAAAAAAAAACTATCTTTTCTCAATTTTCCTTCTCCATTTTAGCCTACATTTAAAAAAATTCATCATCTTTTGAGTGAAACGGATCCCAATAATAATCCTTGTGTAAAATGCGTGATTCAAGAGTTCATCAACAATTGCAGAAGGATCTAGTCAAACACATATGGGCAAAATTCGGAAACCATGTGTGATTTAATAATTTTATTGTCTTTCATTAATTATGTCGCGAGCTAAGTGTATTGTAACTTTTCTTATTTTGAATAATAATTATCGTCATTTATCTAATTATTTAATTGCCAAAAAGAATTAATTTAGTGTAAAATATTATTTTAATTATAAATAATAATAATAATAATAATTTTTTACTAATCATAAAAATAAAGAATATATAAAAAAATAAAAATAATATAAAGTAGTGGGGTATAGAATGATGAGTGGGAGGGAGATGAATTTTTTTTCCAACTAACCATTGTAGGGGGGTTGTATGAAAAGGGTGTATGAAAGATGAGGTGGATAGGATAAAGTGTTAAAAGTGGGTGTTGAATTTTTTTTTGGTGTATGAAACCATTGCTCATAGTCTAAGAGTACAATAATAGTCCTGAAGTCGATGATCAATATTTCACCAGAAAATACGGAAAGGTAATAAACAAATCTCTGACACGTGTCACCCGTAAGGTCACCATCGTGGACAACCACGCATCTGCATGAGGAGTTAAGGACGAAGCTCACGCGCTTAAGAGCGCGGGAAGACCAAGTTACACTTTCTCTAAACAGGGGTGACAAATTATACTCGTCCGTACTAACCAACTCGTATACCAACCGTACCAATTATAATTGGTATAAAGGAGTCGGTATACCGAATTTTTTGGTAGGTAGTACCATACCATTTTTGTCTAACTGGTTGGTACATGGTATACTATATCGACTTTGGTTGGTATACCGTGTACCAACTTTATATATATATAAATATATATACATGCACACACACACGCGCACACACATATATATACATATAATACTCCGTCTAATTATTTAGGTACTTGTAATATTCAAAGGGTAGTTTGGTCTATTTGATATTTATTGATTGTTTTTTTAATACGTGTGAGAAGTTCTAAAACTATAAATATTTTGGGACGAATAGAGTATCAAACATTAATTTCCTTTTCTAACGTTAAGTCCTTGAGTTACTTTATTACGAATTAGGAAAAAAAATCAAACTGCTTTATTGTAACCTTTTGGTATTCGAGTCCGGATGAATATTATGTAGAGAATGTGTTGTTTAGTTTTCAAGGCTTCAACTGTTCTACTTTTCTTTACTTTCAAGACTTTATCACAACAACAACAAAAATGCAATTTTTTTTTTGTCTTCATTTACGTTTGGTATATATTGAGTACCAACCGAATACCAACCGTACCAATAAACTTGGTATACCGACTTTTGTGGTTGGTACTGGTACATATTTTTGTGTACCGAATTATTCTTGGTTGGTACATGGTACAAGCAAAATACACTCGGTATACCTACCAATCCACCCCTACTAAACATTGGCACACTTTCTCTAACTGCAAAGTGCTAGAACTACAAGTATCTTGGGACGGGTGGAGTACTATTATAGAATACTCGTAAGGATCCAATTATGGGTAAATATAAAGTTACAAAAAAGTGCCACAAAATTTGATCTACAAAATGACGTGTCAAGATTTTATTGGTGTTTTTAATTAGAGTGTGCCGGGTCCACTGTCGATGTAGCCAATAAAATATCGTCACCTCATTTTGTTTTCATAATTTGTGAACTTCTTTTGTACCCCTAACATTGCCCTGCAATTATAACGTACTTGGAGTAAAAATAGTTCAAAAGTTTTTTTTTTTAAAAAAAATTGAATATTTATTTATAAATGAAAGAAGTAATAAATAAAATTAACAAGGACAAAGAAAGAAAGGTCTTTGGGATTTTTCCGAAAACAAAATCAAGCCATTAAAAGAAAAATCCCGCATTATTTGAGAATCGAACAATGCTAGGGGCACAAAATAAGCTCACAAAATGAGGTGTCGATATTTTATTGGTTGCATCGATAATGGATCCACCACTCTCTACTTAAAAACACCAATAAAATCATTACACTTAGGATTTTGTGAGCAAAATTTTGTGATTTTTTTGTGTCTCTAATATTATTCTTGAGAATCAGTAGAGGGATCGTAGCCGTACACATGTACCTCACACAAGTTCAACTTTATACTTCCTCCATTCCATTTCAAATTACACAAAACTGTTTTGCATAAAAATTAAGGAGAAAATAGAAAAAGCGATGTGTTACAAGTGTAAATAGTTTGGCAAAAGGGGAGAAAGTGGGTAATAGAATAGTTAGTGAGTAAGTTAATGCGAGTATGCAATTGGGTAAAAACTTTCCATTTTTAGATTTTGCATTTTTATGGGACAACAAAAATAGCAAATTTTGCAATTTGAAATGAGACGGAGGAAGTATTAATTTGAACAGTTTAAACCATTACTAGGGTATAAATGTCTTTTCACTCACATAACCACCATTGGTGGAAGAGTCGGAGGCCCCAAATTCCGACATAAGAGACGACGCACCCAGATTTTGAAACTTATCACAGATTCAAGTGTATGTGTATGCAAAGAAAATCAAAGACCATTTGAAAAATAATATTACCTCTGCCCCTAAATGATTGTCAAAATTTCTTTTTAAGGGACAAAACTTTTATGTACAATTTGGTGGCAAAATTCATATATAATTTTGTAATCTTCATTACAAACATTTAGTTCGAAAAAAACATTTAGGGACAAAGTTATGATCAAAATGGACATTGACAAAAAATTTCTGAAATGGACACTCAATTCAATTAAGGAGAGAGGGAGTAATATTAAGAAACAATTAGGGAATGAGAAAGAGGGAAGTGAGTTGAAATTAATTACCTGAAATAGGAGGAAATTAGGAAAAGAAAAGTGTCTCAGAAATGCATATCCAGTTCCAGCTCCAGTTCCAGTGCAGCTGGTGAATCTTGGTACAACTACACAAGAAATTTATTAAACTTGAATCACTCAGGTACTAGTATCCAAATATAATCCCTCCTTTCCTTGCCAAAATACAAATACTAGTCTCATTTTCCTGTTTTCTTATCTCAAAAAATTAGCTCCATTTTCAAATGATGATTTCAAACTCAATAAAGATTAGATAGAGAGAGAGAGAGAAGGGGATAGTAAGTAAACAGACCTCAAAATAAAGTTGGATGAAAAAATGAAAGGGTAATGATTCAATCTGAGAGAGAGAGAGAGAGAGAAATTAAAGGGGTCGAGACTGAGAGCTGGTTATTTATTTTCTGGGGCAGGGAAGACAGAGAAACAAGAGTGGGAAAAGGGCACCTTTTTGTTCACATTTACCCATTTTTCACATGCTTCTTCCTTCCCTCCCTCTACTCATTTTTTTTTTTTTTTTATGTTTTTTGTTTGTATTAGACTATGTACAATAGTGTCAACTACCAAAAACATTCAACTACCTTAATATCACGACACCTCATCTTCTCTCTCCATCCACTTAATCATTCAACTACACTCTCAACTACACTCCCCACAATAACTAGTTTAGTTTAAAATTCAACTCCTCCCACCACTTTTATTTTATTTATATTCTTTATTATTATGATTAATAAAATAATAATACTTTATAATTAAAAAATAAATGATTAATATTATTATTTATAAATTCGAGATTTTTTTTAATTATTTTAATTCACACTTAATTAATTTTTTTAATGGCAATTAAATAAATATGAGAATTTTTTAATTTTATTAAAAATAAGAAAAGTTACTATAAAATAATTAAGCTCAAAAAGTTGGCATAAAAAATAAGTGTCCCAATTAGAAAAAAGAAAAAAAAACGAAAAGCATCGAGCCAGAAAAAAAGGGAAAAAGAAAAGAGGAAAAAAGAAAAAAGGGCAAAAGGCCGCCACACTCGCCGGCTTAGGAGGTGTGGCGCACTCTCCAAATTCTGGCAAATCCCAAGCTGCCACGTGGCTATTGGCGGCCCCACTCGAATTTCTCAACCCAATTGAGAAGTCTCAACTCTTCCCCTTCAACCACTCCCTCTCAACTCCCTTATTGCCCACCCTCAACTAACTTACACCACTCTCAACTCCCTTATTGTCCATGGCCTAATACTCCCTCCGTCCCACCCGAATTATGATTTTTAAGTTTGGCACGGGTATTAAGGAAAAATTGTTAGTGGAGTAGTTGTTGTGAGTATGAAAAGTAAAGTAAGAGATAAAAAGTGAGGTAGAGAATAATAAGTGGAAAGTTGTAGTGAGTGTGAATGTGGGTCCCTTTAAACAAAACATTTCTATTTTTTGGGTTGTTCTAATTCAAATGGGACACTCAAAATGAAAATTTGTCCTAATTCGAATGATACGGAGGGAGTAGTTTACAAACATTTCAATTGTCATACTCTAATTCACTGCGTCCTAATTTGATGATTTTTTTCTTAAAAAATATAGTTATTATTCATATATCATTTATATCGTATGATAAATTTTAATTTATTTTATTATTAAGGTAACCGTTACTTGTATTATTTGAGGAATACAATTGTACAAGATGAACTGATGAAGGTCCCGAGAAAACTTGTAGCCCCTTGACTCGAAATAATAATTTTATTTTAATTTTAATAATTGATACAATTAAATTTGTACTAAAATTTTACGAAAAAACAATTGCATTCACCAATTTAATAAGACAAATTCTTACCTACAACGGGCGCATGGCGTGCGGCGGGCAAACCCGCTCGGCCCGGCCCGCCCAGCCTTTCCTCCACTGCGAGATCGACACGTGGCGCGCTGTGAGCCACTCGCTGGTTCACCCAGCCGCGCGCTGCCACGTGTTACCTTAAAAAAAAAACTCATTAACTTTAAAATGCTATATCTTGAGATTTATAACTCAGAAAAAAATTTAAAAATACCGTTGTGTTCGTCTTGACGAGATGAATAAAACTACATAGGTCATGATATGGTTTGATTTTTTAAAAAAAAAAAAACATTTTTTTACACACAAAAAGTTTGAGTTGCTTTGTCAGGTGAGATGTAACACTCTGTTCTAATAAAAGTAACAGTTTCATATTATAAAAGTAACACTTTTTACAGTCAAATGTAACAGCAATTTAAAAAAAAAATGGGTTTGCATTTCAATTGTTACTTTCTCAATAAAAAATTGTTACATTTCAGATATAATGTTACATTTAAGAATATAAATTGTTACAATTGAGAAAAAAAATGTTACATTCATTTTTTATAAAATGTAACATTAGTTTAGTTTGTCAATCCTATGTTAATTTTGGGAGAAAAAAAAGTGTTACATTTGAAAAAATGAGTGTTACATTCCTTTTTAAAAAGTGTTACATTAGTTTAGTTGCCAATCTTTATGTTATCTTTATCTATTGCAGCAAAATTGTGGTATATATTTTTTTTAAAAAGTGTTACATTTGAATAAAAAAAGTGTTACATTTCGTTATAATAAATGTTACTTATGTTAGAGGAAGAAAAGTTGGGCTGGCAAAAAAAAAATAAAAATGGCTTGGCTCGGCGCCGTCGCACGCCGTGCGACGGTTGTACCAGAGACCGCCTCATTTAATAATTGTTACTGATAAATTATATAGAAAATATCACCAATAATTTTATAATTTTATGAGAATATTTAAATAAATAATCTTATAGAGACCAATTTTTTATAATTAATAAGGAAACTATGCTTAACGGTATTTATTTACAAGTTAGAAACAATTTCAATGCTATAAACACCCGTGCCAATTATATTGTATGGAAACAATTGATACCCTCTGTCTCGTTTTAATGGGCAATTTTTTTTTATTTTTTTTTTTTTTTTTTTGAGTGTCACATAGAAATGGACACATTACTAAAATAACAATTCTTTTTACTATTTCTCCCATTTATTCGCTCTCCTACTTTACTTTTACACTGACAATACGTAAATTTTCTCTCACATATTCACTTTGCATACTCACAACACTTACAGTTTTAGAGTAACTTTATGCTCATTAATATGAGACGGATGGAGTATTTCATAAGGTTTATTCTCAAGTATTTTGTTTAATAAAATATTCGTCAAAGACCAATTTATTTAACCATTTAAAACAAGTTGAACATCTTTCCGGAATAAATGATGAATTGATCGCCAAATGGTTTACATGATTTTTTTTTATACCAGTCAAAATCAAAATATTTGACCACTTAAACTTAGATTAAGATTATCTACATTGATAGGTAGCTAATTTTCTAATTGTTGACAGTTACATAATTAACTTTCGTTAAAATATTTGTTGTTCTGTCAATGAAGTGTGAACATTACAAATTTTTTTACTCAAGTGATAACAATAAAAAAAATCAAAATACTTTGTGGCCGACATTAAAAAAAAAACAGTTGTACTTAATTAGTGACAAAAATATGAGATTAGCCATAAAATTTAGTAGTGATAAAATTTGAGGTTTCATCCCAAAACCAATTACCCCTCACGTGTAGCCGGGCTTAGCCAAGGCTTACAACGTGGACATATCAATCGGGTTGCGCAGAGCAACATCGTGGGCCGTTGGACTTGCACGTGTAATGTGTCAGCTCTGATACCATGATAAAATCTAAGGTTCAATCCCAAAAGTAATTGGCAATGAGAGGAGTAACCCAAAATCTTGGGTCGGTCTTCTGTAAAACGCGTTTTTCTTAATGGTTAGGAAAAAACATGTTTTTCAAAACTTTCTGGCATCACTTTCAAATGTTCTTGCTATCACTTTCAAAGATTCTGGCTATCAATCTCATATCCAGAAGACTTTATATTAATATCCAGAAGGCTTTATACTGATATCTAGGACCCTTCTGGCTATCACTTTCAAATGTTCTGACTATCAATCTCATATCCAGTAGGCTTTATATTGATATCCAACCCTTCTGACTATCACTTTCAAAGGTTCTGGCTATCAATCTCATATCCAGAAGGCTTTATATTGATATCCAAGACCCATCTGGCTATCACTTTTAAAGGTTCTGGCTATCAATATCATATCCAGAAGGTTTTACAATTATATCCAGAACCGTTAAGAAGTTCTGATTATTTACAAAAATGCCACCTCGTTTTTTTTTAAAACACGTTTTTCCTAAGCGTTTGGAAAAACGCGTTTTTGCCAAATTTTGCTCAAAATCTTTATATAATCAATGCACAGCAAGTTAATTCCCAATATGAAATAATGTCTATAACAAGTTGAAACAGGAGGATTATCCTTAAAATAATCAATACTCCGTATAGCTTAGTACATTTTCTATCGCATATGAAGTGAAGCTCGGATAAAATTTCTAAATTAAAACCTTTGGAATGTTTTAAGTAACTCACCCGTTTCAAAATATATGTCGTTTTTAATGTAAAATTTATATAATATTTAACATTTTACTAGTGTACATTCTTACATTTCTGTCACAATTATTCTATTATTAATGAGTGTGAAGTATTTCTTGTACAAAAATGTAATTACTTTGTAAATTGAATTATTTTAAAGGTGACTGAGTCTTTTTACTATGCATTTATTATATTTTTAATATGTACGAAAAAGTATAAAATAAAAATCATTTTGAAACGTAAATAAAGAGTATTATATTTTCTATGATCTTAGAAAATAATTTACTGCTAAGAAATAAAAGCAGGTATGCATATCTTGAGAGAGATGGAAATTAATTTGACCCGGTACTTGGAACCAAGCTAACTTGCTCCCTCATTGAATACCCCTTTCTTTTTTATATTCACATAGTAATGCCTCTTTATTTTAGAATGATTATCTTTATAATAACTAGTGTGACACCCGTGCGTTAAACGCACGGAGAAAACACTTAAACAAATTTTAGAGCCAACAACTTAAAATTTGCTATAGTTTTAAAAACAATTAATAAAAAAGATATCCAAACATTAATAATAAGATTACAAATTTTGAAAAACTTCCTTGTAGACTACATTTGTGGTTTCATCTACAGTTTTTCCTTCCTCATCACAAACTAATATTTTCAAACCAGCTCGAGTAGTTACTCTAGACAAAGCAACGTACAACTGGCCATGGCTAAAAACAGATCTTCTTAGAAATAGACCAACATGAGTAAGTGATTGACCTTGGCTTTTGTTGATTGTCATTGCATATGATACAACCAACGGAAACTGTCTCCTTTGGAAGTTGAATGGCAAACGCAGATCCGATGGAGTTAATGACATTCTCGGCACAAAAACTTTTTCTCCAACATTACTGCCATTTAAAATATTTGCTTCCACGATATGTTGACCAAGCCTGGTAATAATTAACCTTGTTCCATTGCAGAACCCTGAACTGTGGTCAATGTTCCTCAATAACATCACTGGAACGCCAACTTTAAGACTGAGCTGATGATTTGGCAAGCCAAAAGACTTTATTGTGTTCAAAAACTCTGTTGAGTGGAGTTGGTCGAAAAAACTTGAACTATTCTCAGACCTACAGATCGAGTCTGAACTCAAATAAGTTTTACAATCAGATTGATTGTAAGAGACCATATACTCATTTATTTGCTCGACATCTTCAAGAGTTGGAGCTAGAATTGCCCTTCCTTGTAAATAATCAACATCATCAAAATGATTAGTAAATGAAGGATACGTACTGTCAACAATTTCCTTTACCAATCTCCAGATGAGTTCACAAGTAGGTCATTAGGAACTTTTATAATTGCAACACCGTCATTATCGCCCCCATAAGTCCCATCTCCAATACTTAAAATCCATTCTAAGAAATTTTTAAGCTCCAACCCGGTAGGATCATTCTCGATAGCTTTAAACCGCATATTTTTTGTAAGCTTCAATACAGTACAATGCGATCATAAATGTGAGGAATTGATAGTTGACATCACAATATCTTCCCTCGTACCTTTTGGAATCACTGGACGAATTTGGCGAAAATCTCTGCCCATAACAATTGTTTTACCCCCGAACGGTTGATTCAAGCTTTCAGGATTATCGAATCGCATTTTATCTCTCAACGTTCTATCAAGGGCTTCAAAACAATGTCTGTGAACCATTGGCGCCTCATCCCAGATGATAAGCTTGGTTTTGATGATTAGCTCAGCAAGTGCACTGCCCTGCTTTTTTTAGACAAATTACAAAGCTAAAATCAATTAATTATGATGGTTAATGGACAATTTTCTTTATAAAGAAACATATAACTGACAATGAATAAAAACAGGCCTCCTTAGAAATAGACAAACACGATTGAGTTAAAAAAATCTAATAAATATTATTAATTCACATTAAAAAAAATCAAATAACAATCTTTTTATTAAAAAAATTATAAAGAGGTGGTCAATAAAAATTCTTTAAGTTGTTATAGGTTGGAGCCTTAGAGGTAGTGCATTGTGAAAATTACTCCCTCCGTCGCATTTCAAATTGCAACAAACCATCTATCCACGAAAATTAAGAAAAAAGTAAATAATGTGATGTATCGTGAGTGTAGATAGTTTAGTAGGAAGAAGGAGAGAAAGCGGGGTAGCCAATAAGTTAGGTTGTTAGTTGATATGAGTATACAAGTGAGTAAAATAAATTCGTTTTTGGATCTTGTGATTTTATGAGACAACTAAAATGACATATTTTGCAATTTAAAATAGGATGGATGGAGTATAATTTATAATTATGGGAAAAAATGTTCATATCTATATTTATTAACTTATTTATCAATTTTTTAATTAAATAACAGTTTACAAAAAAAAAAAACAGACAAATTAAAATTAATTTATGATCGGACATTGGTGATTAAAAAAAATAAAATCTACATTGTTACTTTGGCCCAAATGGCCCGTTAAATATATTGAAAAAAAAACAACAAATTACAAGCCAAAATATCATTTTTGCTGAAATGCCCATTTTAAAGCCCAATTGCAACAAAAGCCTGCATATAAATACAAACCATTCTAACCTAACCCTATTAACTCACAATCGTTCTCTCTCTCTCTCTCTGATCTCTTGTTAACGGCGCCGCTCAAACTCTTTCCGCACCAAAACCAAAATCCGACCAAGTCGGCGAGAGCAATTAATCTACTATTTAACAATTTATAACAATCGAAACCGTCGATTATTTCCAAGAAGAAGAAGAAGAAACTTATGGATCGTAGGAGCATAAAGATTTCGAGAGTTTCTATGACTGGCCATTAATTCGTTGAATTTCTTTTAGGTATTTCGAACATATTTAATATTTTTTCAATTTAATTCAACATTTTTTTTATTTAAATCGTTTTTTGTCAAAATATATTGCCGCTTTAGTATGTGTGAATTGTTTTAAAAGTCATATTTGTTGATTTAGGTTTAATTTTATGATCAATATTATTTTTTGCAATATTGTTTCAATAAAATCTCAAATTTAACCGTGCATGTATAGATCTAACATTTAACTTAGTCTTTGTTAGAAATTGTTTTACACACACAGTTTTTGTCCTATTTTTTCATTTAATAATAAAAAATAATTTAAATCTAACTCTGTATGAACATGTCTATAATTTATTAGTAGTTTTTATCTTCAAAATGTGTAGTAAATAATTGTTTGATGCAAGTTGTTTTATAAATTATTAAAGAGACTTTGTTCTGATATTAACTGGATAATAATTATTATTTTTTGGGGGGGGGGGAAGTGTTTTTTTTTTTTTTTTTTTTTGTGCCAACACGTTAAAACCGAAGGAGATTGTATATACTGGGACTTAATCTATTTATTGGGTGAAAGTGGATTAAAGACTTACCATATTATATTTATTGGTTAATCTGTTTCTTGTGATTTAGATTTTTTCTTACTATATGTCATCGTGCCTTAAAGATAGTACTGTCAACGGCGTTTGATTTTATATTGCTGCTGATGACTATTGCATGAATTATTTGTGTATAGGCCCTTTTACATGAACTTGAAACACTCTTACATGAACTTAAGACTTTCATGGTTACAAATTTGAACTTAAACTTATTTTTGGTGTTGCACCTGAACAAATGCTCGAGAATTTCATGGTTAAAACTCTGTCTTACTGGTGTGAAAATAACACCAAGCATATTACAATGCTAAGGGAAAACTTACTACATACAAGTTTCACAATTATACTTCTAATTACATCCGTCAGTGCACCATTAACAATTCGAAGGTGATTAATATTCATGCTAATACTTTAATGAATTTTGTTTTTGAGAACTCTTGTTTTTATCAAAATACTTGTCGTAGATAAACTAATAGGGATTGAAAGATGTGTTACTTGTGAACTAAGTTCATTATATGAATTTCGTAGATTAGATTAGATTGAAGATGAGGTCTTCCTAATAATCAAGGATAACACGCAGTGAAGTGAAAGGGTTCCGTGAAGACAAATATTATGCACCAGCTTCAGTTCAGCAAAGTCAATATTTCTGATTTTAGGTAAGTATTTAATACAGTACCTTATAATGTTGATATGATTCCAGCCACAAAACAAAGCCATACAAGGCATAGAGAAAATAGAAAAAACACAATAAAGTTTGAAACTAATACAAACATTTCACTGGATATTACTCTTTCTCAATTTTGATGTGATTCTTTCAAAACATAATTCCTTTGATCAAAGAATTAGGGCTTGTAGCTTTCAAACATTTCACTGAGTAAGATTAGATCTCACAAACCTATCCGATCTGCCTTTCTTGAGTTTGACTGAGAAGAGAAATGGTAATAGTCATTGTTACGAAAAAAAAGTGAGACCAGAATTTCTTCAATATGAGATGTCGCCACATATTTATTTTCAATGTTGGGTACATGCAGGTCTCCTTAATGTTGATGGGTGCTTGGACAACTTACTGGCTATATTTGACAGTGGATTAGAGGAAGGTTTCATCAAGCCAATTGCTCCCCGCATAGTTATTTCTGCCTCAAATGTCAAAGAGCTATTATTAGAGATGGAGGTACTAATTAATTAATTAATCCAGAATTTCTTCAATATGAGATGTCGCCACATATTTATTTTCAATGGGTGTTCATATCATATCAAGTAATTTTAAGTGCATATTGGTCAAATATGGATATTTTGAAATTGAAGATATGTATTTTTTGCAGACACTTAAAAAATGAAGTGTTCACTGCAGTTACACAATGAAAAGATAAACCATGAATGGAGCACAATAGTGAAAAAACTATTCAGCCCAAACAAAGCTCAAGTTTGCTCAAACAAAGCTATACATTAAGAAAAATATTGAAAAAAAAAAGTACAATTACTTTTATACCTCTTTATCCACCAGAACTAACTCATGTTGGTGAATGGTGGCAGATGCAAATCATTTTCATCTTCAACAGACCACTTTGTTCAATTCTAACCTTCGACGATCAATCTGAATGTCCTTTCTTAAGTTCACTGAAGAGGGAAATGGTGATTGACATTGTGCTATGTTATGGTAGATCACAATGCTACTGCTGATATGAGGGAAGTGTAAAACTTCAAAGTTTCGAAAGTATTCTTTTATACTGTTACGATGAGACCTTTCATATAAACTGACCCTTCGGAGAGATGATTCATGTACTGTAATAATTACAGAATGTACTACTTGTATTTATTGGACTGTGTAACAGCTTTATATTTTCTAGAAGGTTTTAATGTGCAGCCCATCTTTAAGAAAGGCAGCACGCTTGCACTCAACGATGCACAATAAATTGCTTGTTTAATTGCTAAGTTTACAACTGTTCAGTTACAGTATTAAATATAGGGGTATTTTTGGTATAGTTACAACTTAAAGTAGTGAACTTTGTAAATAACATTGCAGGCTGAATGAATCTGACCCATTTTCTGTCTTGGTTCGTGTTTGGGCGGGAAAAGGTGGGTTTGCTGGAGTGCTTTGCACTTCACTTTTTATATAGTTATTGATTATGAAATTTCAAAACAAAATATTCTTATGATCACCTATAAAATTAAATGTCAAGGTTAATATAAAACAGTATAATAATTATTTAAAAAGAATGCAAGAAAATAACCCAACTATTGCGGCTTTGCGTGTTAAAAAACTCATCTGATTTTTTGTTGCGATAAAAATATCTCTTTTTGATGTACAACGGAGGTTAGTAACATTGTTCAATTTCCCCCATTAACTGCCCATGTGCATAAGGATGACCAAACACGGTTTCGGTTTTGGTTTCGAAAAAGGTGAAACCCTAACTGAACCATGTGATGACGGTTTACGGTTTCGGTTACAGTTTCGTCCGGTTCATGATTTTTTTATTCATAGAAAAAAACAGTTTTAAAATTAGTTTATTACTGTTTTTTTTACAAAAGTCATAGAAACATGTTTAAAAACAAAATAAAAAAGACCGTCCGTCTTTTCTTTTGAGGTAATATGTTAGGATGAAAAAATATTTTATTTTTTTATTCATTGAATTTGGCCAAATTTTTTGTCAAACGGCTATTTTCTGGTCAACTTCTGTTAATAACGCCTTTTTCTGACGAAGCCGTAAAAATCTGACGGTTGTGACGGTTTTTTTGACAGTTCAGACGATTCCGGTCCAGTTCGGTCTTTATTCGACGGTTTTTGGAGCCCTTAAACTTTAACCTGAATTAATTACGGTTACGGTTCCAACGGTTACGGTTTTGATCACAGTTCGTGACGGTTTCAATCCAAACCGGTTCAGCAGTGTCGGTCCAATTCTGTTCCGGTTTGCTCATCCATGCATGTGCATATGCACATGACTTCTTTTTAACCTTACGAAATTTCTTTGTTTTGTTTTGTTGTTTTTTTTTTTTTTTTTTTTTTTTTTTTTTGAAATCCCTACCATATTATTTCTTTCCTATTTTTCCTTAAAAGTAAATTTTATTTTTACTTTAGCCAATATATTGATTTTTCTGTTAAAAATAATTATGCGTGTAATATTCCTTCTTAAAATGAGTGTTCATCTTTTATTGAAGACAAACACTTCCATACGTACATGGAAGGCCCGTCTCATCCATGAGACGGGTCGGTTTTTAACCCGCCCGACCCACGAACCGGCTCCAGGACCCAGGGGTCGACCTTGCCACGTGGCAGCCTCTCATAGGCATTTTTTTTTTTTTGCTTTATTTTTATATTTTTTTTTGGTTTTTTTTTTCAGTTTGTCAAAAGTAATAGTTACTATAACTTAATGTAATGACTGTGTTCATATAAAGTAACAGTTTGTATACATAAAAGTAATACATATATACAGAAAAGTAACAGTGTTTTTTTCTATGTTTTCTTCGTTTGCCAAAAGTAATACTTATTACAACTAAAATGTAACGAACGTGTTACTTATATGTAACAATGTTTATACATAATTGTAACACATATGTATAGAAAAAGTAATAATTCAACCATTTACATTTTTAGAGCTAAAAACACTTGATTAATGTTACATGTAAAAGTATTACATTATCTATAGAAATATGTTATAATTTCTTTTATTAAAGTGTTACAGTTACTTGTACAAACAATTACATTCATATATGAGTTGTTACTTTTCAAATGTTACTTTCTTTCAAAAAATTAAATCAAAATACACAATATTTTATATTTTTGCAAAAGCATTATTACATTTCAGTATAAATGATAATTACATTTAGATATTGTTTGGGTTACATGTAATTATAGTTAGTATTACATTTGAAAAAAAGGGGTAAAACGAGCTTTTGTTTCTGTAAAACAGGTGTTACGTTTACTTATGAACAATGTTACTTTATATGTATACAGTCATTACATTAAGTTATGGTAACTATTACTTTTGGTGAACGGCTGAAAAACCGAAAAAATAATATAAAAACTAAAAAAAAAATAAAAAAAAATTTGGACCTCTGGGAGACTGCCACGTGGCGGATCATGCCCATGGGTTATGGGGCGACCCGTCTCATGCATGAGACGGATCCCCTTTTTCTCATGGGAGACCACCTCTTTATTGAAATACGAGTAATATTCTACAAAAAATGAGTTTTAATATCAAATTTTTGGAACTAAAAATTACTGTCTAACTAAAAGCAGTAACATATTTAATCGTTGAATCTGATAAGAAAATGTCCAAGTCCATCACCAGCATCAATCTAAAAAATATTCAAAAATAAAAATAGACATTCATTTAAACAAAAGAATTAGATTAAATTCAGAAGATTAAGTATTATAGTATATATATATATATATATATATGTAGGTGCTCAAATGAGAACCTAAATATCGTGAGAACCGTAAGAACCAATCATAACCATTAGATTAGAAAAAAATCAAGGGTTCATATGTTAGATACAATTGATACACTTAGATACATTACAAAAAATTCGATATTACACTTGGATACAATAGGCTAATAAGTATTGTATCTAAGTGTTGCACTTGGATACACTATGTTAAAAACTAATGTATCCAATTGTTTTTCGAAAATTAACTAATGTATCCAAGTGTATCCAATGTATCTAACATCTAGACCCTTGATTTTTTTTCTAATCTAATGGTTATGATTGGTTCTCACGGTTCTCATATAAAATGGTTCTCACAGGAGCGCGACCCTATATATATATATATATATTCTCGTCCTCTTTCATGATAGGAAATCAATTATTGCCACCTCCTACCACGTAGCTAATTTGATTACCTAATGTTGCATTAATATTTCTTGTTCATATTCAACAAACATTTGACTTACACAAGTTTATTAAATAATTTAAGCATAAATAATATTTTAAATTACCGACTTTAGTAACATAATTGTGTCACAATCCCATTGATAATGTTCATACGCGAGTTAAACACATGTTATTTATTATAGCACATGAAAGATGTTGGGATTTTTTGATATGCTATGTTAAAGAACAAAATATCAAAAGGAAAATAGTATGAACATAAAATTTTGAGAGAAACTAGTTCCTCATCCACAAAATTATAAAAAATCCATACGAAAAAAAAACATACACGAGTTTCTTCAATTTGTCGATTTATCAATACCTTCAACAAAGTGAGTTAGAGGCACTAATAAGCCATTTTGTGCATTACAATCTTTATTTATTTAATTATTGTGTTACAAAAGTTTTATAATTGTCACTTTAAAACACTAAACCTAATCTAACGAGGAACGGCAGAAGGCAATTTTTTTTGGGCTCGGGCATGCGCGGTGGCAATGCTACACTATATGGAAAGGGTGGGTCACTTGACACCTTTATCTTAAAAGTTACCTCTACGACGGACTTAAACCTGCTTAAGATGCCGCTCGGGCACAAACCCTTTGACTAAAATTATTTTTTATCTCTATAAATCTTGACTTCCTTAAAAAAATTGGCATGTCAATTACATGCCCAATTAATAATATATGGTCTGCTTATGACCCAAATTAGGAACTTTTAATGTTTCAACTCGGGGAAGATTGAATATAAATCCATACATTAATATTACCTTCAGGCCAAGAAATGGACTAATCCACAAAATAACAGGAATTCATGTGGGTTTTATGAGCAGGCCCAAACCCTGATTCTTAACTTCGAAATTTCAATACTGCCGTCTGATTCGGCCCATTACTTGATCCTGCTTATTACTGGTCGAAACAGACATAATAATTTTGTTGTTCAGGTATCGGGCTGAGCCCGATCCAAAGAGACCGAATTAAGAAAGAATTGTACGATGATAAATGCCTAGGACATAAGTATTATTTCTGTCATAAAATGAATGAACGAATTTTTATCGATCAAAAGCTAATTCGGTAATCATTTTGGGACGGAGAGAGAGAGTAGCAAACTGTTCAAAAAGCGTTGGACATGTTAAATGTGCCATTTATTTTGGAAGGAGGAAGTAATAATATTTGAGATCAGATCTTTTGTACCACTTTGGTTTACCGTGTACCAAAAAAATAATTATAATGAATTATTATGGTTAATATTATGATGATGTCATCAATATTGTATATCTGCTCAATCACTTAGATTACATATTTACTCTCTCCGTCCCAACACAAATAAGACTAGAAGAGTGGGCACAATAATTAAAATAATAGTAGTGTATGTGTGGTAGAAAATAAAGAGAGAGGATGAGTGGGGTGAATAGTAGTGTTAGTTGAATAAATTGAGTGGTAGAAAATGAAGAGAGAGAATGAATGATGTTAAATAGTGGTGTTGGTTGAGTATAATATATTAAAACATTTCTATTTTGGACAATCTCAATTGTTTTGGAACGACTTAAAAAAAAAGGGAAAGAAGTCATACTTGTGCTGGGACGGAGGGAGTATCCAATAAGTTTGACATGTTTTGCTGTACATTGTTCTTGTATTTGTCAAAAATGCATTCTCAGGAATATGCTACCTTTAGATTATTATTCCCCTTGTTCTTAGTGAAACTATTCATTTTATCATAACTAAAAAAGTATTTAATCCATTTGTTGCACAAAGTGGTCAAATAAAGAAAATTAATGGCGAATTCTGGCAGAGCTAACCTCATCAGCCTATTATTCAGTCTTTCCCTGCTACTATGCTCTGCCAAACACTTCAGTAATTTCCTTTATTCCTCATAATTCCCCCCCTAATTTTAAACATTTAATCATTCAACTTAAAATTAACTGATTTTTCTTCTGGCTTTATGATTTGATTACAGATGAAAAGGATCCGACGGCCAACACAAACTTACCCCCTTTCATAAAGTGGTTAAGTGCTTATTATTGCCTCAAAAACGTTCGTATCCACTGCCTGACCATCTTATTTATAACGTCCATTTATTTCGTGCAAATGTCAATATATATATTTTGTGTCACATATTATGTATATGTATATATATAGGTGTCTGATGTATGCCCAGAAAAATACACATTGAAGGAAGATGGGTGGTTGAATGTAACCGCTAGTGATACACAAATATTCTGTTCAGAAGGAGGTTGCGCAGACCACACAAGGCGAGTCCCTTACGTGTATTCATTATGTCAAACCTGACTATTGGTTTGCCAATAAAGCGCGTGTTAAGGATCTGAATGAAACTATCAATGTCGGTTGCTCTCAAGGTTCGTTTCATTTTATTCATCTTTAAAAAAATATATTTATAAGTAAGTAATTACTCGAAATTGTGAAATTAATTAATACATGCATGTATGCAGGTTTCAACGGAACAAGCTTTTATCCTCCCATAAAAAAGAAGAAGAAGTAGTTTCCGGACAATAGATAGATATATCGAAAAATGTAATAATGTACGCATAATTTCAAGCTTGAGCTTGAGATTTAGTGCGCAGCTATGTATTATTATCCATAATAAATCATCTTTAAATTAACAAGATAGCTCGATGTGCGTGCCAGTTGTTACTCCCTCTTTGTCAATAGTAAAAGTTTTACTTTATTACTAGTGTAACACCCGTGCCTTGAAGGCACGGGAAAAAACTTTGTAAAATAAGTAAAAACGAATAGCTATAAATACAATTACATATTATTAGTAAAACATAAACCGTAATAATTACAAATTTTGAAAAATTTTCTTGTAAACAACATTTGTTGTTTCATCAACAGTTTTTCCTTCTTCATCACACACCAATATCTTCAACCCAGCACGATTTGTTACCCTTGACAGAGCAACATACAATTGACCATGGCTGAACACAGACCTCTTTAGAAACAAACCAACATTAGTCAGTGATTGACCCTGACTTTTGTTGATTGTCATTGCATACGACACAATTATCGGAAATTGCCTTCTCTGGAACTTGAATGGCAAACTTAGATTTGAAGGAGTTAACGACATTCTGGTGATAAAAACTTTATCTCCAGCGTTACTACCGTTTATAATTTTTCCTTCGAGCACATGTTCACCAAGCCTTGTGATAATTAGTCTGGTTCCATTGCACAACCCTGCACTATGGTCAATGTTCCTTAATAATAGGCATGCAGATAGTAATATTAAAACCAACACTGTTTAAAAAGTTACATATCACCTTTGTATATTTATCTCGCAATTGGGTGACAGTTTTTCCTATTAGAAAGTCACACGCGTTGTCCCACAACATGAAACTACCAACATCATCACTAGAAATGACTGAAACCTTTACGCTATACCTTGGTTTTGCATGGGGGAGTAGTGAATTGCAATTCGTGCATTCCCAGCCGTTTTTTGCTTGCTAAAGACTTTTTAAACAGTGCTCACAGCTTATGTAAAGCCATTTCTTTTCTGAACAAATTTCAGAAATCTGTCCAACAACCCATATATATCCCTCCTACATGAGACAAAATTTGTTTAGAATGTCATTGGCACTATGTTTTATTATTTTAAACTATAATCAAATTCAAAATGTTTTCTTACTTTTGTTCTTTTCTTCAAATCACCAACAGATATCACTTCACAAGTCCCATTACGAAGATCTTGAGAACTCAGCATATTCGTACTACTCGACATTTGAGCAATCTTTTGAGATTGTGTTGAATCCTCAGAAAACACCCTGTTGATTTGGTTAATTTTAAAAAGTGAAAGCTTTCTTATAATTATATATAACTCAAAATATCAAATTAAGACCAATACCTTTTTAGCTCTTCAATTTCTGGTAAACAGACATTAGTATAGAGCTTAGTAGCATAGTGAGCATTTGACAATGCATTTTTACCTGTAAAAAAGTAATAATTGTTTCATATGAATAATATAATAGAATATGTTCATTTTTTTCTGTCAACAACATATTTAATAATTACCTTGAAACAACTTGGGTTTCACCAAGGAAAACAACACAATTAGAGGCTCATCACCAACTGTTTCAATGTGGGTAAGAATTTGGTCTGCATACTTGCCCCATAATGTGCGTGACAGCTTGTTATGACTGCAGTTTTAAACACATATATGCAAGGTTATTTTTCCTTATACTCAATGATACATGGGTTTTTTTTTTCCAGGCACAAAGGAACAGACAAAGGATTAAAGGCAGGCAAAAGTCTGTGATTATAAGCACGTAAGTTTTTCAATTTCAAGAAAGTTTGAGATCATTAGCATGCAAGTTTTATTCACAATCCATTCTAAAATATAATTTTTTTTACAAATGATTTCCAAAATTGTGACGGTCCAAACATTAGTTTTTTTACAAAGTTTACAGTTATAGAAATTTAAGGTCATTTACCTTTTGTCTTCAATCTCTACCTCCAAGAATTTGGATTTTGGTGCTTTAAACTGTAATGATCCTTTTCCAGCAACTCCCCCAATGACATCTAATTTTTTTTATAAAAATGAAACTATATTAGATAATAGTCATAGCCATAAATTTGTGTAAGAACTGAGAATTACCTATATGAACAGAGTCATTAGGATTTTGAATTGCAGAAATGTCTTCAAAATACATCAAGTTAAACAAAGCACTTCTAGGAAAAATTTTGCCCGCCACTCCAAAGATAAAGGTAGAGTCCAATAGCACCAGTCTAAATTGATGAGCCACAATTTTGTATCTACGATGATTATCCAAAACGATTAGATTTGTGATTATATAGAGTTCTTGTTCATGCAGTTTGTTTTTGAACTTGCTTATCATTTTTTTTGGAACTGTAGCTTGTATCCTTGCTCCCTATAAAGAAAAATAAAATCATTTAGTATAAAATTGTAAACCAAACATTTAAAAAAATAAAATAAAATTGTACATGAGATGAAAAAGAATGTATAAATCGAAGATAATTACCTCTAAGTCCAAAAGGACAAACTCAAGAGTGTTTGGTAGGTTCAAGGGTTCTTCAGTTACCACTTCCCACTTCCGTGCAACATATGCCTTCACGCTCCAGTCAGAACGGCCTTTCTTGACTTCTCGGAATAGACGTTGACTCATTGACATGCTGTTTTTTTTTTAGGATGAAGAAGAATGTTTGTGAACTGTGAAGACTGTGAATGTGGAATGGAATGAAGAGGGAATGGTTTTATACTACAGCACAAACAAAAAAAAAAAACCTTTCATGTACCTGGTTGTTGCTTCAAGTTTATTTATTGATGAGTTTCAATGTAGTGTGTCATTACCAATGTAACAATGATTTAGGAATGGGTAAAATGTGAGAAATCATTAATTAGAAATGAATTTAATCAAAGCATGTGCACGAAAAACGAAGATGGCATGCTATGGAATGATTTTGCTTTGAAAAACTGCTAATTTAATTAATCACAACTTTTCATTAATTCCCTTATTCAGCTCATATGCATATTCAATGCTAAAAAAAAGGTCTTAATTAGTTACCAGTTTTCAAGGATGTTATTAAAGAACTTTCATAAATGTGGTTGCCATATATAAGTGTAAAAAATGAGCGGGAAAACAAAAGTAGAAATTGTGCTAAAGCTGACTTGTGCCATTATATAATTATAGATTATAGATTTGGTTGTTTGTTTTAATGAACTTTAAACTTAACAATTACAACATACGTAAGTTAATCATATTATTTAAATTAAAATTACTATTGATAACAACTACTCCTTCAGTTCCAAGTAAGTTGAAACATTCATTTTGAAGTTGAGAAATTAAGGATACTAATATTATATTAAGAATGAAAGGTAGTGAGGAAGAGAAAGAATTAGTGGGAAATGAAAGAGACTGACGGGAGAATAATGAATGGTTGAGAGGAAGAGAGAGAATGAGTGGAGAATTATAAAAGTAATAAAAAGCTTCCATTTTTTGGATTGTTCCAACTTAAATGAAATGACCTAAATGGCAAAATGTTACAACTTACTTGAAACAGAGGGAGTATAATATTGCATCAGTAACAAGTTTTAGTTTTTTATTAAAAAATTAAAATTAACATAAATTATTACTCAAATTTTATTCAAACAAACAAACAAACAAAAAAATCTTTATTCACCTTTGGGTGAGAAACCTGCAGGCATGACAAAGGGGATTGGGAGACGATTGATCGTAAGACATTAGGAGCGATACTAAGCTATTAAGGCCAAAATACATTTACCTCCAAAGTATGCAACAAATCCCACTTTGCACCATCGCACGAAGGTTGATCGTAAGTGATACCCAATGCTTAAATAATCCCAAATTGCCCCATAGATCCTAACGAATGTTAGAAATTTAACATAACTTTTCATCTGCCTGTCACATGATAGGTTTTGTGATCATTCACTGTTTAATTTAAAAATGCAAAAAAATGTACTTTAACTATTGAGGTTGTGCGGGTTTAGTAACTTATTTTATTTTTGTTATATCAAAAATATTTTAACTCTTTTTGATGTGCATTAAAGGTATTATTGCCTACGTCGTCCACTTTCTACTGTTAACTATCCACGTGCAATGGCACATGACTTCCTTTTGGAGGCAAAGAGGTCAAAACACAATGCCTCATCCAAATTCTTATCGTTAAATTCTTAAAAGGTGCGTAAACTAATGACTTTTCTTATTCGTTCCAATCACTAGTTTTCACTTTCATTTTAGCCCTTAATTTTTAATTTCTGCTTACAATTTCATAACCAACACTACTTGTGTAATAGTGAGAACCGCCCCTCACCGCCACTCAACACCACAACCATCCTCTATCACTCCCACCGCCATCCACCACCGCTGCCAAAAATAACACCAACATCCACCTCCACTCAACACCACAACCATCCTCAACCACCGCCACCATTCACCACCACTGTTAAAAAGTAACACTGCCATCCACCAGCACTTTCATAACAACAATCACTATCAAACCAACGATATCCAAATGAAAAGTAAATAAACCCAGATTTCAAAACCAAAGATTGTTTTTACTAGGTTCATTCTGTGACCGATCAGAAATTTACATACCCAAATTAACGGGAATGTATATTTATACTTGTATTAAGTCAGTTTAGGGTTTTGAGAAGGACTCTGAAATCTACCTGACTTCCAGTTACTTATTCTTGAAGGAAAAGAAACTGCACAGTTAGAGTCCAGTTAGAAACTGACGGACTTAACTAATTTCCGTTATCAAAAAGGAAACCTCAAATAAACTTTGATTAAAAAGATAGGCCCTTGAACTGAACCATTCGCTCGAGCGCGTTCCCGGCCCAGCCGAGCGAGCGAGTGGGGATCGAAGGGTTTCAAGCACACCTTACATGTAGCTTGAACAAGGGACTATGAAATGCCTTGTAATTTATGACACTTCAACTACCCTTTTCAATTTCATGCGGGTTTTCATAAAGCCCTTTTAATATTTCCAATCAAAGGGGAGGTTCGCCTTCTCTTTCCCATGAGGGATGGCAAACAACTCATTTCATCACTGAAAATTAAAAGCACTTAAATGCCTATCTTTGAAGTCTTAGAACTATGTATTTAATTCATAATTTGACTTTCACCAAACACCAATTTTCTCTTGCTATATCATACAATGTATATCAACATTGACCATGGTCAAACTCAAAGGGACCAACAAATGGGACTCACCCAAAGTTGAACCAAATGCCACATTCCAACTGTAACGCCCCGAATCCTTAGATTTGATATAAACCATAGAATTCAGACACGCCACTACTTTAAAAACGAGTAAAATTTAAAACTAAAATACAACTATACTCCTTTAATGGCGTAGGAGCTACACTACTAAAGATGTTCAACACTTGACCACCTTTTACCACTTTACATAGCCAAAAAACTAACTTCTATACTTCCATTACTCGGCCTACAAGCCGGTAAACAAAAGAAGATAACTTTAATTACATATACACAACTGTACCCCAAAATTCTGAGTTTAACATACTCAGTCTAAACAACGTCCTCACAAAACAAAAAGTATAAAACCTACCCAAAAGAAATTTTCCTAGCACCAGAACTGGATCAATACTACGATCCTCACCTCGAGCTATCGCTAGCCTTCTTTGGATCAAAGGAAAACAAAGAAACAATAAACGGGGTGAGATAAAAATCTCAGTAAGTTACTACTATCATAGCATGATATGCACATACATATAGAAATGAAGCATGGAAACAGTTCATTAAACATATATATCAAGTAGCACATCACATGAGTAGATACTCCCACTCATTAAGCAAAAGTATAGCTAAGCACACATTACAAATGATATTTCTTTCCTCCTTATTACTCCATACCCAAACATAACGTTGATGTCGATCTTCATGTTGAAAGGGCCGCTTCACAAAATCAGAGGAGACCCGTTAACCCAGTATCTCAAACCAAGAACCAAGAACAAAAGAGCTATTCAATCATTGTGCTTAATGCTCCAATCATTGAGAAAGCTAGACCTCCTACTGTGATCAATAGTAGGAGCAAATGGTCACAGATGCATAGATTCACGGTTATTACTCAGCCCCAGCTCTCATAATAAACGTGAACCTATACCCCCGAAACACATAAACCAGCTGGACCTCACAACCAAGTACACAAGTAATATTTACTTGACATTATAAAACTAGTACTAGGCCCAAAGTAAGGGACTAGACTATCTACTATGTATCTCACTTAGGCATAATTGCATAAAATGATCAAATCCACTTGTAACACATTTACTATGTATCATTCACCAATTCATCTTCTAGTAATCATGAAGAGATTTAAACAATCATTACTCATCATAGTAACTTCTTATAAACACACTTATAAGACTCTTAACAATTTCCAAACTTATGAATAGGATGCTACACAATGAGGCTGAAACAGGGGAAGGGTGCGCACGCCTCCCCTCCAAGGGTGCGCGCGCCTCCCTAAATCAGAAGTGAGGCCTTGCCAAGCTTAACTAAGGGTGCGCACGCCTCCCCACAATGGGTGCGCGCGCCTCCAACTACTGAAGCTTAAGGAATTCTACATTTTGAGGGTGCGCAGCCTCCTTCCAAAAACCCAAAAATTAACTTCAGATAAAGGGTGCGTGCGCCTCCTTCTCTAGGGTGCGCGCGCCTCCTAATCGAAATTCAGAACAGCAGCATTCAGTTTCTGGGTTTTTCTTGCCCAAAACTTCATTTTTACAATAATCACTTAAACCCAGAATTCCTATTACCATCTACACTTGTTGAACTTGTTTTAGGTGTCTAACACACCAAAACCAACTGAGAACCATACCCAATACAAACCTTAACTCAGAACTTGGGATTGAATGGTAAAAACCTAAAAAGGCACTTCTTGCCTAGAACTTCATAAAAACCCAATCAAATCCCATCTTACTTCTCTATACATCATACCATTCATGAATACTCATAATAACATTAAATTTAGGGGAATTTAGTAACTTACCTATCCCGGAAAAGTATCAAGAAAACGGAAATTGAATCGGTAGAAATACTCTATTCAATGCCCTGAACAATTATATATATTTAGAATTTAAAATAGAGTAGTAAATTAAAAGAAATAAAATTAAAAAGAACAAAACCCTTACCTTCTTCCACCATGGCCAAACACAGAGGGAGTAAATTGGGTGTGTGTTACACTGAGAAAGAGAGATGAGGATGAAGAGGCACAAAGCCTATTTATAGCCTCTCCCCATAAGCCCCTCTACTTTCATTTCTAACAACTAGACCCCCAAACTTTAAAGTTACACTTTGAACCCTAAAGTTTCAACTAACTTATTTATTCCTTTTTAACAAAATTTCTACTAACACATTAACTAACACATTACTAAAATTTTTACCTAGCACATAAAATGCACACTTTTATAATTTAGCACTTCAATTAAATACCACATAAATCACAAAATAAATTATAATTATGTAAATGGCAAAAATATGAAAATAAAATTGGGTGAGGCGTTAAACCAACACCTCCAACTGTTGTGGAGTACCACTTGCTTAAGATGTTTAATAAAAGTTTGCGTTGTTCGCTTAAAAAAGAAGAAAGTAAAATAAGATTATTAATTTAAAACGAGTGAAAAAAATTATCTTCCATTTTAGAGCCTCTAATTTTCGCTTGTAAATTCTTCTCAACATAATTTCCTTCCAACACCACACTCGTGTAAATTGATACGGCGGTTGTGTATATGCAGTTTTTAAATGCCGATAAGAGGCAGTGTCCAAATTTTATTTGGAGTAGAGTCCGAGCGTCCCAAGATTTTGATCGAATTTTTTTTTCGTTGTAGGTTAAGAAATGGATCTTCAATGTATATTTGGGGTGAGCCTCCGACTTATGTTGAGTGCCGTCTCTGTTCTTATCATTAATGCAATTGAATTTGGTGTTTGTTCAATAAAATTAAAAATTAAATTTCTTGTGGATAAATTGCCAAAATAGCCTTACAATCCACTAGATGTATAGATGGTTCAAACTACTGAGAGATTAATAATACTCTCATTTGGTTTATAAAAAACAAATTAAAAAAAAAATACTCTCATTTAGTATTTGTTTTTGTAAATTCAGTTCAAATAGTTTGTCATCAAACGGACGTCATAACCATTTGGTGGCTATAAATTTAGGAAAAAGACATTTGTGTTGGGTTCATGCACCATCCAACACCCGATAGTGCTATTTATAGAGAATTTCCCCCTTCCCGGTATTAATATCTAAATTTTAAATTTACCTTTAATTTAAGAATATAATTTAATATTTTTTTCATTATTTCAGATGAAGGGGTATATATTTCTAAATTTTCAAAAGATAAATTCTTTTTATTTTATTTTATAGATCTACATGAGGTGAAATCAAATAAATTTTCATGTTTTAGATTCTAAAGTAAAATTTGAAGTAAATTATCAATGACAATTTTCATTAATTTTGCCAGAAATTTCGATAGTCCCGTTTGAGTCATAGTCAATTCAATCAAATTTAACTATTATGAATAGCTTATTATCTTTAGATTTAAAATTTATATTGATAGTGTTTTTAATACTGAATGATTATTTATAAGGACAAAAGGAGTGTGTGATAGGTGTCCATGTATTAAAATTGTTCCCAAAACACAATATCGTTTTATTTCTTTTATCAATTTAATTAATATCATGACAATACGTTACTCCCTCCGTCTCAGTTTTGGGAGTTATTTTTTGTCTCAAAATACTTGTCGTTTCACTATTTTCAAAGTTTTTTTTTATTGTTATATACCAATTACATCGTTAATAATGATAGTGAACTATCTCTTACATAACCATTTAATTACTTAGGTAGTTGAATTACTTTATGAGTATTTAGAATAATATAAATTTAACAATTTTTTTTATTTCCAAAATCTTGCGTAAAACGCGTTTTACAAAACGCTTAGGAAAAATGTGTTTTTAAAAAACGCGCGGTGGCATTTTTGTAAATAGTTGGAACTTCTCAACGGTTCTGGATATCGATATAGTGCATTCTGGATATGAGATTGATATCCAGAAAATGTGAAAGTGATAGCTAGAAGTGTTTTAAAAAAACGCGCGGTGACATTTTTGTAAATTGTCAGAACTTCTCAAACTGTTCTGGATGTTAATATAAAGCCTTCTAGATATGAGATTGATAGCCAGAACCTTTGAAAGTGATAGTCAGAAGGGTCCTGGATGTCAATATAAAGCCTTCTAGATATCAATATAAAGCATTCTGGATATGAGATTACCAAAGAGCTCTAGCGGTATCCGGTGTTAGCTTCCCATGAGGAGGTCTCGAGTTCGAATTTCGTTAAGGAGATTTGTGTTAGCCTATTTATAGGCCTAGTTGTAGCCGTCATGGCCATTTGATGTAGCCTAAGGGCAATTTATCTATCTTTAATGAAATAAAAAACCCTTTTTTAAAAAAAAAAAAAAAAAGATATGAGATTGATAACGAGAACCTTTGAAAGTGATAGCCAGAAGGTTTTTTCTGATTTTTTTTTTAGAGTAGCAGAAGTGCTAATAGATAGCCAGTAACAATGTTTAGGATGACCAATTCTGTGTTACGAATATCCAGTGAGTGTGTTTAATAAGTGCTAGACGATTTTGAAAAACACGTTTTTTCTAACCACAACGAAAAACGTGTTTTATAGGAGGAGACCAACTCTTATTTATTAATAATCAATTGCAAAGTGGGATTATCTTGCTGGTTCGATAGAGTAGAATGATTAGGTATCTGAAGTGAGTAAACCATACTCCCTTCGTCTCAAAATAGATGTCGTTTTGAGAGTTAAATTTTGTCTCAAAATACTTGTTGTTTCATTATTTCCAAAGCTTCTTTTTTGCTCTATACCAATTATACCCTTAATAATGATAATGAACTACTCCCTCTGTTTCATAATACATGTCGTTTTAGACTTATTCACACATATTAAGAAATGCAATTAATACATATAAAAAAGACTTGTCTACCCCTAAAAGAATCCAATTACCTATGCAATTAAATGCTTAAACAAGAAATAGGTTGCAATTAATGTATAAGGGTATAATTGGCATACAAGAGCAAAAATGTCTTGGAACTAGTAAAACGTCAAGTATTTTGGAACAAAATTTAACTCCTAAAACGTCATGTATTTTGAAACGGAGGGAGTATCTCTTACCTAACCATTTAATTAGTTAGGTAGTTGAATTACTTTAGGGGTATTTGAGTCTTCTTCACATGCATTAATGACATTTCTTAATATGTGTGAAACACTCCAAAACGATCTATTTTGAGACGGAGGGAGTAACAAATTCTGAAGGAGCTACAAGCGTAATAGCACATTTAATTTGCTTTTATAGAATTATTAATTGACATTTAGAAGTTAGAACCATTTCTTAAAGCAATTAAGTTCAATTGGCTGAGTGATAAAACTCTTGACCCCTCATGTAAGTATGTAACTAATCCCACGACAAGTTTTCATATTTAAAAACAATCAGCAAAATTTGTACTAGTGGAAGGCGGCTGTGAGCCTAAATGACATAACAACCACATTCAATCATTCAATTATTTCCATTAATATCTCATTTTATCTCACAAAAAATATTTCCCTCTCCGTCACATAGTATATGTCCACCCTCTCATTTGCACGGAGATTAAGAAATTGTGAAAGTGATGTAAGTGTTGTAAGTATAAAAGTAAAGTAAGAAAGATAATGAGTGAGAAGGAATATTAAATTGATTGGTATTGTGAGTATAAAAGTAAGTAAGAGAGAGAATGAGTGGGAGGAATAGCAAAGATTCTTTGTCATTTTAGAAAGTGGACATATACTATGGGACAAACTAAAAATGAAATGTGGACATATACTCTGGGACGTAGGGAGTACAATATTTTTTGTCAGTTTTCTTTTTGACGATGTCCACGCCAGAAGGAGACGAGAAGAGGGATCGAACCCTAGCACTCACCGAAAGTGAGGCTTGACTTTACCACTGGGCCACTCATTTGGGGATAAAAAAAAATATTTGTTGTCAGTTTATATACTAGAAATGCGCGTTTTACCCACTAAAATTTTTGCAGATAATAATCAATTTCCGTCGGTAAATTGGATTTAGTGACGGAATCCTTCCGTCGGGAGTCCAGTACTCTTTTGTTGGTAATACCGACGAAAATTGCCGTAGGTATCACTTCAAAAACAAACGTCGGTAAATGGAAAAGAATTTCGTCTATAAAGTATTACCTCGTACATTGGTTGGGAACTTCATAGGAGTATTATTGACGGAAAAATTTGTCACTAAACTTACTTACAGACATTTCCATCAGTAATTTTAACGATTAATGATTGACATTTTCGTCTGTAACATTATTCATTATCGCCGTAGATAAAGTAGTACCCTGTACATAGGTTGGAACTTCGCCAGAGTATTACTGACGAAAAATTCCGTCACTAAACTTACTTTCTGACATTTCCATCAGTAACTTTAGCGATAAGTAATTGACAATTTCATCAGTAACATTATTCATTATTTAAAAAATAAAACTTTTAAATATAATAATTGTTTTTATATTCACATATAATAATTGTTTTTATACTCAAATATAATAATAGTTGATAGGATTATTAGGAATTAAGAACTTGATTTTTTAAATTAAAGAGCGTTATAACTAACCCACAAACATTCACAAAATCACCACCGTGCCCACCACCGTCCGGCACACCACCTTCACCCTACGACTCCATTCAAATTCCATCACCCAGCCAATACTCGTTTCGTAATAATAAAAATATAATCCTTATACCCATGAAATTAATCATTCAAATTCATCTATTCAACACCAAGTAAGTTTTCATTATCAGATCCAAGCTTTATGTCTAGCTAGATCAATCAAAATCTGGAAGAAAACATTAAACTCATACACTAAGAGATTTAGATCTACATACACACATGAACACACACTCATATAAACAAATACACATCAAACTCATACACCACGCCCAAGTCGTTTTAAATTTCATTCAGGTCATTCCATTTTAGAAAACATAGCAACGATAAAATCGTTCCTAACTGATATTTGTCTGTCTCTATTTAGGTATAACCATGGGCGTTGCTAAATTCCGTCCCTATATTGAGTTATTCTAGTATTGTGTTGGAAGAGTCAAAGGGGGGGGGGGATGGAGCTTGGTGTGTTTGTGTAGGTGTTTTTTTGTCTAGAGAGACATAGAGATTAGAGAGAAGAAGAAAATCCAAATTGGGAGAGGGGGTAAGCGCGGCAAGGTTTAAAATTTACTTACGAAACTTTTCGTCAGTATTATTTACAGACATTTCCATCCATATTACTTACGAAAATTTTCATAAGTATTCATTTTGTCGGTAACCTTTAAAAGTGAACTTCTGAGGTTAGGTTACAGTCAATTAAGATTTACTTACGAAATTTTTTATCAGTATTATTTATGAAAATGTCCGTAAGGAAGTTTAAATGCCGTCAGTAACCTTTAAAATTTAACTTTTGAGGTTCCAGCATTGACAAAAGTTGATTTCTGTTGGTAACCAATGGATTCTGCATACCACTACTATCGACGGAATTAGTCTGTCACTAAATTTCCATGAGTAATGAGCGTTTTCCTAGTAGTTACATTGTTATAACTATAACATATATTACAAAAATATTGACAAATAAATTGTTATACTAGTTACTAGACTAATTATGAGATAAAGAGTATTATGCTTCCTACCTACTTACTTCCTATGGTATTTATGTAGTGTCTTCTTTACAAAATACTCCCTCCGTTTCATGAGAACTGAGACTAAAGGAAATGGCACAAGAACTAAGGAATACTAATAAAATAAGGAAAATGTGTGGTAGAAAATGAAGAGAGAGAATTAGTGGGGTAAATAGTAGTGTTGGTTGAATAAAATGAGTGGTGGAAAATGAAGAGAGAGAATGAGTGGTGGGGTTGGGTGAATATAAAAGATTAAAAAGTTTGTCATTTTGGGCAGTCTCAATTGAGGTGAAACGGACGAAAAAGGAAATAAGTCTCAATTCACATGAAACGGAGGGAGTAAATGTTACTAATTTTTTAATTTAAGAGATATTTTTAAATACCTCTTTTCACAATTTAATTAGAAATTTGTATAATATTATTTATATACACCTTCTAAATTTTTATTTTCGATGAATAAAGAAAAAAAAAGTAAAATCATAGAGACAACATTTTATAGAAAAAAACATTTATTTAGAATAAAATTATAAAACACTATTTTTAAACGAACGCCCAGTAGTACTCTTTCGGTGACCAACTTGTGACCCACCAAATCCAAGTCGATTTTCCTTTACAAACATTTCCTAATTTCTTTGACACCTTCTGCACAAGCTTTTTCTTTTTACTCCATCGGTTTTAAATAAATGTCGTTTTGAGAGTTAATTTTGGTTTTAAAATACTTATCGTTTTACTATTTTCAAAACATTTTTGTTGTTGTATACTAATTATACCTTATTAATGATAGTGAATTAGTATGAACTATCAACTATCTCTTGCACAAGCATTTAATTACCTAGGTAATTAGATTGCATTAGAGGTATATGAAACTTTTTCAAATGCATTATTGTACTTCTTAAAAATTGTGCAAGTATGGCTTAAAACGACATCTATTTTGAAACAGAGCGAGTACGATTTAAACATTTGGATTTGTTCTTCTTAGCCGCCATTAAATTAGTGGTGTTAGTTTTATCATTTATTTATTTTTATTAATATTATTGATTTTCTTCCCACTATGCCCCTCAAGTGAACCAACTAAGCTAGGTGAAGGTGTGGTGGGCACTTCCATTAATATTGTGACAGATATGTAATGGCACTCCTTGAGAAATTTCTAAACCTACCCTACCTCAACTACTTCATGTGAAATCTTTCTTTTGAGTGATTTCTTGACAAGTACTATGTTCTAGGAAGAGATGGTAAACTTACCATGTCCAAAGCATTGTTTTCTCATTAGTATTCATTATTTGACACCTTGTAATACTCCATCCGTCCCCAAAATACATACAGTTCTAGGATGTATTTTTTGTCCCAAAATACTTGCAGTTTCACAATTTTTCATACAACTTTGGAGTATTTTTTTATCAACGCAATTTATTTTTAACTAAAATTGTATGATATTTTAACTAACCTAACAAAATTCTATGAGAATAATTGAATTTTCAAATCAAATGGAATTGTTGATCAGAGGAAAGTAAAAGTGAGACATCTTGCTGAGACGGAGAGAATATATTATGTTATGATGAGTGAAATTCAGATCCTTGCCATGTTGCTTAATTGTATACCAGAAGCACAGGTTCATATCTAGTAGAAAATGGAATGAGGGAATTCATCCGCAATAGCAAATTAGCAATAAGTCTATTACATCGGATTGCGTAAGAGTTTGATTGTTTGTAGCTTGATTATTTTGCAAAGTCTAGATCGTTTTTTTTCCGCCTCTCTCTCGCCTCACGTCTTTAATGTAATTATGTACAAGAAAGGATATTTGATGGATGAACTTCGATGCGGCTTGGACTGATCCAGATCCCTCACAATGAGGGAAAAGTACACTGCATTTCCATTATGGGGATGTCAAAGTGTATGGTGGAGACTTGGTCATTGACAAATTCATAGTGAGTAGTCATATTTGGGCATTCAATTTAAGAGGAGCCAAAAAAAAATCCCAAAATTTAAAACGACTCACTTTCTAAAGTCAACTTTTTGTAGGGTTTTTATATTAAGCTAGCACATGTTCAAAAGATTTGAACTCGTTGTTTCCGACAAAAATTAATATCGGATACCATCAGAATTAAAATACTAATTTTTTTAATCAACTTAATGTAGAGAATGAAGAATTGGGTCTCATTTTTAAATCCTAGTTTCAGTTTCCACGCACATCTTCTAATATAAGGGGTGTAAGTGGTTCGGTTCAAACCGCGGTGTGAGACTGAACCGAACCAAACCACGGTTTGAGGCCGCGAGACCGAATCACCAAGCTGAATTGCCAGACCAAACCACATTACATAAATTAATCTTAACCCCAATTTCACATCTTATTTAATTATTTTGTATATCTTTGTATTTTATTATTAGATCAATAAGAACGCCTACATTACATAGACTATTCCTAACTCTCATTTGTATTTTATTAAATATTGATTTCATCATTTGTTATCTTCATTGCGATTTGCGATACATAAATTACCAATTTCTCTCCACGGTCTATATTCTAAAGTGTTTTTTTTTTCCTTCGGCCTCTCTCTTCCTCTAGTCTCTCTCTTCATCCGATTTCCTCTTCAAGACCCACATCTTTCGCCTTCCTCCGTGATCACGAAATTTTAAAATAAATGTAAATAATGAGTTGCGGTTTGAATCATGATTTGAACCGTAGTCTAAACTATGATTTGAACCGCGGTTTGAACGAACCAAACCATAGCGTTTTGGTTTGGTTCGGTTCGGTTTGGAATTTTCACAAACCGATGACTAGTAGTTCTCGGTCTGTAAATCCCCCAAACCGAACCATTTACACCCCTATCTAAAATGTTGGGACAACACCAGCATGGTGAGGCAGGAGAATCTTTTAGGTGGTTAATTTGATTGATTTTTTTTTTTTTATATAATAGGAACCATGTTCTTTATGTAGTTAATGCATGGCTAGTCGATAAAGTCCTGAGGTTTCATCACAAAATCAATTGGTAATGGAAGGAGTAACCCATGATTTTTATATAGTCAATACAATGCATGACTAGTTAATTCCCGATGTAGGATAATGTCTCTACACTTTTTTACAAGAGCAGTAGGTTTTGGGGAAACTAGTTCCTCCGTAAGTTATAAAAAATCATGTTTTTAACCCTTAAACCCTAAAATTGTTAAATTAACCCTAAACTCTAAACCTTAAACCTAAACCCTAAACTTTAACCCATATAAAAACAAGACTTTTTATAACTTATGGAGGAACTAGTTTCCCCCAAAATTTTCTCATTTTGAAATGATTTATTTTTTGAAGCAAATCTCCAAGATTTTTTTTTTAAAAAAGTACAGTAATATTTTTTTTATGGTGCGTCATATATACTAATATATATATATATATTATATATATAATTATATATATTAATTTTATTATTATAATTAAAATTTTATTAAGATAGTGAAAATCTTGAGAAAAAATTGATTTACACTCACTTTAATTGTAAAACATGTTTTCATTAAAACTGACTCATTAAAATAACGGTAAGAAGTTAAAATATGACTATTTTACGCAAGGGAGGGAATAGCAACTGAGAGAGTAATTTGTGAGAAAGAAATGTAAACTTTATTTTATCAATAATTAGAAGGCCCCTTATGTTTTGTGCAATTTAGAGGTTAGAAAGACATATCTTAGGCTACTAATTCCACCTTTTTCCAAAAGCTGTAGCATGCCATGCGGCGGACAGTTTCCTATAGATTCATAATTCAATTTTATTTGGTCGAAATTGAGCTTTATTTTAATTTTAGAGGAGTAATTGGAGTGAAAAGAAACCATGTTTAATTTGTTTGTCAAAAAGGGCTGCTGCCCTTTGGAAAAACGTTCCTGCAAAACAGCACCCTCTTTCTCACTCTCCATTTCTTCTAATTGTTGAACGTTTTTTAATAATACTAGGGGCACAAAAAAGTCATAAAATTTTGCTCACAAACATTTTAGGTGTAAGGATTTTATTGGTGTTTTAAATTAGAGTGTGACGGGTCCCATTATCGATGCAACCAATAAAATATCGCCACCTCATATTGTGAGCAAGATTTTGTGAGCTTATTTTGTGCCCCTAGCATTGCTCATCCTGTTTTTTTTTTTAGTTTGATGTTTGAGCAATCCCATACTCCTTCCGTCCTATAATTATATGCACAAATTTCTTTTTCGAGCGTTCCATTGATAAGTCACACTTTCTTAAAATGGCAAAAAATCTTTAATATTCTTCCACACATTCTATCTCCTACTTTACTTTTATACTCATAACACAAATCAACTTATTATTCATCACCCACTTTCTCTCTCCTACTTCAGTTTTCACACTCACAACAACTACTCATTACTCTATTTATCCCTTAATTCCCGTGCACAACTCATTTGTGCACATAATTATGAGGCGGAAGGAGTACACATGAAAGATGAAGAGAATTTAAGGCTAAGGCAATATATATATATATATATATATATATATATATATATATATATATATATATAATATATATATATAGGGAAAATATAAGAGATTAAAAGGACGCTAGAACAAGGGTTTCCAACGAGTTAAGATCTCATGTATCACTTTTGTGTGCCACTACATGTACCAGTTGTAATCCAACCGTTCACATGTTTGCATAATATTACAATAATACCAATCTCAATAACTGTGGGTCATTAGATCACTTGTGGCACATGAAGTGGTACACGAAGTGTCATAGAAGATTTGGACTCGTTTCCAACTGGCTATGTACAGTTGTACTCCCTCCGCTTCATATACTAAGGTTTTTATTTTCTTTTTTAATCTTTCTCATACTAAATATTGAAGTTTTTAGTAGCTTTATTATTTAAAATGGATAATGAGACCTACTTGTTATTTTTTGCAATAATAACTTTCTATCCATTTTCTCTCTCTACTGTTTCAAACTTTATTTTTCACATACTTACAACATTTATTTTTTCTTAATTTTCGTGTAAATTCAAATTAAAAACCCTAGTCTGGAACGAATGAAGTATCAAATTAAATGTGACATTCTTTATTTTGACTGCTATTGCCTATTACCGTACTGAATAAACCATTTTAATAGTGATCGATAGTTTCACAAATTAAATGTGACAGCCATTATTTTGATTGCCATTAAAGCTGAATGTCACCAGTCCACCAAAATGTTAAATTTTGTGTCTCTGTAGTCCAGTGGTAAAGCCAAGTCTCACTCTCGGTGAGAGTTAGGGTTCGATCCCTCTCATCGTCTCCTTATGGCGTGGACATCGTCAAAAAAAAAACACCAAAATATTGAATTTTGTCTGTAAATATGGTGGCTATCATCGAGACAATAATATGTCACATATGAACAAACTAATTAGTACTCCCTCTGGTCCAAATAACTGTCTGTTTTTTGTCAATCAAATGTACTTTGACCACTAATTTAAATAAAAATAATAATGATTAATTATAATCTAAAATTTATTATTGTATTATAATTAATAATCATTTTAAAATTAATTTTTAGATTTTTATTAAGATCTTTATTTTTGGTTTAAACTTATTGGTCAAACACGTACATTTGTTTGTTTGAACAAAATTAACAGTTATTTTGGATGTAGTAGGAAAATTGTTGAAAAAGATATGAGGGTTGAATTAAGAAGCTTACAACAGGTGTTGACTACACTATCTCTCAACTCACCCCATTTGATACTGTTCCTTCCGTGGCACTGACTTCCGTTTACCCCCGACCATATTTTTATTTCTTCCTCACTCATGCAATTAATGTTTGGTCCAAAGAAAACAAGGGATTATGTCCCCCCCTTGTTACTCCCGATAATAATGGTCAATAAGATTTTAAAACAATATCGAAATTATGAGTTACGACAGAAAAATATTTTTATTTCTTCCTCACTCATTCATGCAATTAATGGTTGTGGTGGTGGTGTAATATTAGGAGACAGTTTATTCATGTGGTTTGAATTAATAAAAATATATTTTAAGCATCTTTTAATATACTCAAATTAGAAATATATTTGAATATATATACTCCCCTCCTTAATTTTCACTTCCACCTTTTTTTTAATTTCCGTGCAAATAAAAGGGTAGACATATACTCTGGGACGAGGAATACTTTACTTCTTATAAAATTGATTCCTCATTCCTTCAAAAAATAAAATAAATTGGATAAAGTATACTCTTTCCATCCTATTTAAAGTCAGAGTAAATTTCTCAATTTAATTTAAGTGTAGTTTGATTTAAATTATAAAAATATTAAGTAATAAAATTTCTAAACATTGTTATTGATTAACCATTACAAATGTTCTCAATAATAATTTTTTAGTCTTTTATTAAGATAACAAAATATTCAGCAAATTGTTAATTAAAAAAGCGATCAAAGTTGACAATTTTTCATTTGATTTTGATCCTTATAATCGAATAGAGGGACAAAGGAATATAAATTTGCTTCCTAAATATAGCACCAAATTAATTAAAAGAAATTATAAGACCAGCTTAAATATATTGCTATACACTTATAATAATACATTGTAAAATACAGTTTCAAAATCTCTCACACGGCACAAAATCGCCAATAGAAATCGGCTACAACTCGCCTATAATTAATAATCCGCAAATACTTTCTTTTTTAAAACAACTCCGCACATTTCTTTACCATTAATAAATAGCGACGTAGTATTCATTTTACTATACGAAATGATTTTCATCGAACTTCAACGAGGAAATCATTGATGTCAAACTCGCCAAATTCCTCGGCGTAGTACTTCTCGATAAGGCCATATCCGGCAAATTGAAATGGCATGTAATATCGAATCCAAATGCGTCAACGTCGCCGTACGTAAATCCATCAAACGGCGTTAACTCGTCGTCATAACGGAGGACAGACGTTGGTGACAAAGCGGCGTCGTTGGCGATTACGTTACTCTCTGTTTGATCAACGACGACCGTTTCAGTAACGGAAACTTTAGTAGGAAGTTAATAACGGCGTCAGGACCTTTTAACATTACGGCAGCCCTGTCGTACACCGTGGCGGCTTCCTCCGGGGTGTCGAACGTCCCCAGCCATAACCGCTTTCCTCCGTTGGGGTCACGGATCTCCGCCGCCCGACGGCCCCAAGGTCTCCGGCGAACGCCCCTGAACTTTTTCAGGCGAGAATCGTTGTAACTCGGCAAAGTCAACTTCTTAAGATTCTGTTTCTAGGTGGTGGATCTTGCTTTCGTGATGTGGAACGTGACTTGAATTTGATTTCGGAGACGTGTCTTTTAACTCTCCGGGGTGAACTGGTGTTGTGTCGTCGTAGTCATCGCCGGAGGAATCGGTGGCGTCGGGTCGGTGAGGATGATCCGTACCACCTTAGTGGGTGGGTCACAAAGACGTGTCTTTTCACTGTCTATGAACTTGTTTGTAGAGACGATGTGCTCGGAGAACTTTACCGTCCGGTGAGCGGACATCGGAGAAACCCAGTAGAGAGAGTGTTAAGAGAAATGGATTAAAGGCTGAAGAGAGAGAGAGAGTGTAGATGGGAATCGGGGATGAGGAGTGGTTTGAAATATAGGGAGATTGAGCACGAATCACGAGGTAAGAGTGGTGGAAAGGAAAGAGGAGGAGTGATCAGTGAGTTTTGGCGGGAGACGGATGAATCTCCGCGCTTTGTATGTACCAGAGAGAAACGAGGAATTGTTGGGGGAGGTGAAGTATATAAGTAGTGCATTGGCTGTGTCACTGTGTGTGAAAGGAAATTAAAATGAGTTAGTTAGAGAAGCACTCAGTCACTGCACTGTTTTTCCTTTTTGACTAGTGTTATAGATTAATTAATTTATTATTAAAAGAGGTGGTTTTCCATGAGAACAAGGGGATCCGTCTCCATGCATGAGACGGGTCGCCCCATGACCCATGGGCCGAACCCGCCACGTGGCAACCCCACCATTGGCCGATTTTTTTTTTTTTTTTTCGGCTTTTCAGTGGTTTAGCAAAAATAATAGTTACCATCTCTTAAAGTAACATTGTTCATAAGTAAACGTAATACTTGTTTTAAAAAAACAAAACTCGTTTTTTACCCATTTGAAAAGTAATAACTTATGTATATGAATGTAATAGTAAGTTTATACAAGTAAATGTAACACTTTGATTGACGAAATTGTAACAGATTTCTATAGATAATGTAATACTTTTACATGTATCATGATAAATTTGACCCCATTGTAACTTATTGTTTGAAAACAAATAGATATCTATACCTATGTATACAATTATTTAAAATACTATTATTCGTAGAAATATAATAACACGTTTGTTACATGTTAGTTTGTATAAGTATTACTTTTGGCAAACGAAGAAAACATAGGAATATACACTATTACTTTAAGAGATGGTAACTATTACTTAAGAGATGGTAACTATTACTTTTCACAAACCGAAAAAACCAAAAATAAAAATATAAA
>JAOWBW010002576.1:0-67888 GCA_026119855.1 Campanula takesimana
AAATAAAAAATATAAGTACATCAAAATCGAAGTGGTAAACTATGTAGTTGAAGCAATCCCAACTTGTAACCATGAAGAAGACTCTCCATCGAAGTCCATATTCCTCAAATCACTTAATTTTTCTATCTTTTTCTTCCTACTTTCTTCCTCTTTACTAAAATCAGCCATGGTCTCGCCACCTTCCTTTGGCCTTGTTGGTACACAAAGCACGCGAATCGGCTTCATGATCACGAGAAAAGTTATTAGACATAAGAGAGAAACTCAAGTCAACATCTTCGGGTTTTCGAATCATTGGCTTCTTAAACACTAATTTTGTCTCTTGATCAACTTGTTTTTCGGGTAAATTAGAAGAGAGCCAATGGCACCTTTTATGTCCTCCTAAAGCTTGCCCCGACGAAAAAACCCTAAAACATATCGAGCATTCATGCAACTTCTCTTTCCGTTTTGAATGAAGGTCCCATGGGGCTCGCCTTGCAGCCTCGAGGACAGGACCGTCTTTTTTACCCCATGCAGCTTCTGAATAGTGATAATAATTGTTTGAATTATCCGATAAAAACTCGTCGTTTCGTGTGTTCATGTTCATGTTCATGCCCTCCTCGTCGTTGTTTAGATTATCAAAACTCGAAGCGAAACAACCTTTGACATTCTTATGACTTGCTCTATGCCCTCCCAATGCTTGGTGGGACTTGAATACTTTCTTACAACCTTTGCATTGAAACCCCCTTTTCCAACAACTTTGGTTTCATCCTCCTTATTACTAGGAAAAACAAAAGGAGTACTAGATAACATGACTAAACAATTCGCGAGTTCTTCTTCTTCTTGGCTCGAAGCACAACTTTCATCATTATCACCATATTTCAAGGGCGCCATCCATGAAATGGGAGATACCATTTCGTTTGTGGTACATTTCTCATCATTTTCATTGTGATCGGGCCATGTCAAGGACATCTTGTTACATGCTTCGCGTGCCTTGCAACTCAAGAAACGATTTGCAGTTGTACGAAGGAAGTAGGAATGCTTGTTGTTCATACCGTCGCTTATCTTGTCTTCAAAGGGTGGATCTTCGTAGTTACGAGCATCCACAAGGCCATGAGCTCTCATGTGGCCTCCTAGAGCTTCTCCACACGCGAATCCCCTTCCACATACTTTGCAATAATGCATAGTACTTGTTGATTGCTCATAATCATCATTCTCAACCATAGCCATTCTTGAGAGAGAGAGAGAGAGAGAGAGAGAGAGAGATGCATATATATATAGAGAGAGAGTAAATATGGGAGTTTGATGAAGTGAATTAGAACATAAGAGTTCTAGTGAGGAAGGAGGTGAATAGTCCTAAATATAGTTGATGGTTAGAGGATGTTTTAGGAGTGAGAAATTCCTTGTTTGTAGTTAAATTAGTTAATTGTGGATAAGATAGTGGATAAGAGAGAGAGAGAGAGAGAGAGGAGAGGGGGTAGTGAGAGAGAGTGAGGTGCATGGTATATATGTTTAAGTGAATGGTAAGGAGCTTAATTCTACGACTTATGTTGAGGTACACTCTTTTATTACATGTTTTATGGTACGTAGGTTGTCCTAATTTTTAGTTAAGGTTTGTTGTTCATTTGAGAGAGAGAGAGAGAAATATGACAAGTGGAATAATTATGTTAACTTTTCCGTTAGTTAAGTTAGTTTTGGATAAAGTTAGTTGTAAGGTTCTCTTACTTGTTGCCGATGTTTACTCTAAATCAAACAATTTCGATTTCAAGGGAGAAAAAAATGGGAAGAAAAAAACATTTCCCGAATAAATTGCATGATGAAACTGAGAATTAATTTGGTGTTAGAATGGATGGATTAAATGGGAATTTGTTGGAATTAAGCATCATATATATTTAATGGTAATATATATGAAGCTAAAGATTTAGTTAAATTTGAAAAAAAATATCCAAGTCTCTTGGAAAAGAAACTAAGAAAAATGGTAAAATAGTGGTAATTAACCAATAAATAAGAAGACTTTGATAGACAATTAAAAAAAACAAGACAACTTAAATCATTCTTATTATTCATTAATTCAATTAGTTCCCCTTCTCTAAAATATGTCTCAGAGGGTTGGATCAATCTAGTAAAGTAGTGTTATACTGCTACATGTATGTTCTTGATCAAGAATAAAATGTTTATTTTATTTTGTAGCGAAAGTAGGCCGGGCAATTTTTACCCATTACCCGCAAACCCGCCTGACCCAACCCAATCCGTCAATTTTACGGGTTTAAACGGGTTACCTGACTTAACCCGTAAAAATTAACGGGTTAAACCCTGGTAAACCCGCCAACCCGTCACGACCCGCCGTAACATGAAAAGTGTTCAGCTTCTTCAGTTTGATAACCTGTTTCTTCCCTTTCAAATCTATTTACAGAACTTTGATCGAATGTATGTTGGAGTAGAGATCCTCAAAGGAACAAAAAGGAGAATTCCAGGCGGAGGGATCGAGCGGGCGCTCGGTGACCAGCAGGCGGGCGCTCATTTGGACAGTAGGTTTCGTTCTTCGGAAATCAAGGCAGGCGGGCGCTTGGGGTAGTCCAGGCGGGCGCCTGGTCCGCCGACGGGATTTCGGGATTCTTTTTTGTTTAGGTTTAGATCTTATTCCAGGGCATGTATTTAAGCAATGTTCCGCCCCCAAACTCATTGTAACTTCAGAATAACATATTATAGTGCAAGATCCTGGCTTGGTAGTGCCCCCAGACGTAGTCAAACATATTGACGAACTGGGTAAACAATTTCTTGTGTCCTTTCTTTGCTTTATTTCTTGTTCTTGTTTGTGGTGCCATTATTTTCTTGGGGTTATTGCTTGGGTTGTGGGGGTCTAATCCACAACAACTGGTATCAAGAGCTCTGGTTGGAGATCAGGGTTAATCGATCGATTGGTTTATCGGACGATTGGGGTTTGTCAAGCAATCAAGAATGGGCAAGGATAAACAAGCGGTGGAGAAATTTGATGGTTCTGACTACTGGTTTTGGAGGATGCAAATAGAGGATCTCTTGTACAACAAAGATCTCTATAAGCCTCTAAAGGGAGTCAAGCCGGAAGGAGAAAAGCAAGAAGATTGGGATCTCATGGATCGGAAATCCCTAGGGGTGGTTAGATCTACTTTGTCGAAGTGGGTCGCTAAGACTACCAAGAAGGCGAAGACCACAAAGGAGCTATTGGATTATCTTACTGAGAGATTTGAAACTCCATCTGCTGCAAACAAGGTTGATTTGATACGCAAGATGGGTAGTCTCAAGATGCAAGAGGGAGAATCCTTAGCTAAACACATCGATGAGTTTATGGATGTTATAGACTCATTGACTGTTGGAATTATGCTCTAGGCCCTTGAGAAAGGCCTTACGTTACATCATGTTCCCATTTGTTATAGAGATAACAACTTTGGGTTATTATATGTTTTACATGTTTATTATAATAATCCCCGTCCCTAGTGCTTATGAAGAACCAGTATAAGTTTAATTGATGATGATGTGATGATCATGTGTATATGATACAGATTAAGCTTATGGGTACATGTTGGTGACCATGTACTGGACATGACCCACCTATGAGATTTATGTCATGGTCAAATGTCATAATTAAATCTCATAATAGTTATATCATTGATATCCTTGGACCTGAGATTATTACAGTCTTCCACATGATGAACATTATGTTTGACGTACTCAAACGTCACCCCTAACCGGGTGGTTATAAAGGCTACGATTGGCATAATCGGATTCATGTAGGGAAAGGTAATAAGTCAATATGGGATTTGTCCCTCTCTCAAGAGAGATATCCGCTTGGGCCTCTCGTAGAGTGAGATTGATGAAATGCGTGGCCGCGCTCAAATGAATTGATGGGATCAATACCATTTGCTCATTATCAGTCTACTCAAGATCGAGAAAGCATTGAACAATATAAGTTGACGTGGACCATGACTTATGTTCAATATGATATCGTGAGACAAAAGGATTGTGATATGTTCTATTAAGGATTACGAACTTCTTTAAGTTATATTAATTGGGTAGTCATGATGGCTTTCTAGAGTCCGCTCATGATTTATGAGTTTGACCTTGGTTGGACTCATTGCCAACTTAATATAATCCTATGGGGTCACACACAAAGAACGAATTGTTTAAAAGGCTAAAAATGACTTTTTGCTGGTGCTCGGCCGAGCACCTCAAAGGACTCGGCCGAGCATGAGAAACAGAAAGTTTTGGCACAGAGGTGCTCGGCCGAGCACCTTATATGACTCGGCCAAGCAGGCCCTGTTTGGGCCAAAAATCTGATTTCGTGTTTTGACGGGTTTTGACCTATTTCTCCTAAAAGGTTTAGGACTAATGAGTTTAAATACCTCTCTCTTAACCCTAATCAGTATGGATTGATATTGTATCATTATTGGTAGCCTCCATATGTTTGAGAAACATATTCTTGAGTTTAGATTAAGAATCAAAAAGCTCAAGAACACCAAAATTCATATAGCCTTTGAAGATTAGAAAAGCGTGTTTTCTAATGGGTCTAGCAATCCAGATCTAGAATCGTTCTAGATATTCGTTCGTGTGTGGATACACATAGAGGATGTTTGTTTTAACATCTCAAAGTTCGTGTTCCTGTAATCGTGATCCGAAGAACGCGAAGAACGAGGAGATCAAATCTAAAGCTTGAAGACTTGAAGATCCGAAAATCTTAAAGCTCCATCACGGTTAGTATTCTAAATTCAACTCCGTATTAATTTAATCATCTTGATCGGATCTAGGCTTTTGGGTTTTAATTCCGCTGCGCATGTTTGCTCAAAACCCAACAGTGGTATCAGAGTCCCGTTCATCATGATTATTTTAATAATATCATGTTAATAATATAATTGGATTATATGTGTTGGCATGTTATTTGAATTTGGATTCTTGATGTTTATGTGATTTGAATTTTATGTATATATATGTGATATATGGAGATCATAAAATCGCACCGTTTAAATACGTTATGTGGGATTTTAAATTGCAATAATAATTTGATTATTATGTTCCTTATGATTATCAAAAATTAATTGGATTGATTTGTTGATGATCTTTGATTCATGAATAAATCGTTTATTCAAGGCTTTGATGAACATGATGATTTGATCATCATGAACATCAAACCCTAATTGAATCGGGAAAGCAATTTGAGAATTGATATTCGAAAAATCTGTTCTGATCATGGTGCTCGGTCGAGCAGTCCATAAGACTCGGCCGAGCAGATTGAATCAGAATGTACAGATTCTGGAACACAAAGATGTTCGGCCGAGCACCTCAAAGGACCCGGCCGAGCAGAAGGATTTTGGACAGAATTTGTTTTTTAGATGGCTGGTTTTAGAAACTGTGTTTCCTGAAATTAAGGCATGTTCAAAATCACTTTGGATTGAACTTGTTTGTCAGATGGCTGGTTTGAGAAACCGTGTTACCTGAAAACAAATTTCAAGGTCAAAGTAATAAATTGATGGGACAAAATAATTTAGAATCGAGTTACTTTATGTAAGGGATTGTGGATGCCTTCTGGCTTAGTTTCGACCTTACATAGTTGTTTCTTCTAGTTTCTAAATTTGGTACGAGATTGTGGATGCCTTATGGCTTAGTTTCGACCGTACAATCGTGCTCTCAATAATGTGTTAAAGAATTTATCCCCATAAATCAATCACATGAAATCTTAATTTAATTAATGAGATTAGTTAAATTATTAACCGTTGCTTTATGTGTTTATATTATGTGACTATAAACATTACCATGCTATATGTTGTGAACCTTCTTTAAAATTTAAGTTCCGTGCCAGTCCATGATTAAAACACTTGTGAGTACGTGGGTAGTTTTGTGTGGGCTCTGCCAAAGCGAGGTGCATTGATTCTATCCATTTATGAGCAAGATGAGGAAAGAGTGATTCCTATACGTTTAAAATGGTTTGACTTAATTAGGCTATCAAAAGACAAAGTTTTGGGCCTAAGGCACAGATGAGATTAAAACATGTTAGATATACGATATCTACAATCTCATAAAAGATCTAAGAGTCATATATGATATGATTGACAATGAGTTGTCTACCTAATTAATTTAATTTTGAGCAGTATCGCCAAAGCGGACTTGAAATTAAATTAAAGAAGGATCTTAGCCCATTCAAATTATATTATACATTGGATGTATATGAAGGTTATATAATTTAGTGGGAGTATTTATGAAATACAATCTATATATCTCTTAAATGACTGGTATGAAATATAGGTGTATATTTATTTGCATATTTGTGTAGAATATTTTCTTAAACTTTAATTATGTTTATTATTGCGATCTGTTCTTCAGAATGGAAATTATTCATGAGCTTAAGAATTGTTCTAAAGCAAGAATGGAAATTATACATTCTTAATAATCCTGAGTAACCTAAATTGCAATATTAATTTGATTAATATGTTCCGTAGGATCATCAAAATTTAATTTGATTAACTTGTTGATGATCTTAGATTCATGAATAAATTGTTTATTCTTGGTTTTGATAATCATGGTGATTTGATCACCATGAGCACCAAATCCTAAATGAATCAAGAAATGCAATTATAGGATAAATTTGGAAATTTAAAATCTACCGCTTCTAAGATAAATATTTTGAGTTGAATTTAATTATCAGATGATTGGTTTCAGAAACCATGTTTCCTGAAATTAAATGTCAAGTTCAAGATTAATCTGTGATTGAATCTAATTTCAGAAGGCTGGTTTGCGAAACCAAGTTTCCTGAAAAGTGATGTCAATTAAGAATTCAGATAAACTAAAATTAGAATCTTGAATTGTTCTTGATTGCTGAAGTTAGTCGAATTGATGAGACATTGGTTTGTGCTCTCAATATCTGAACTATCATGCGGAAAGATGATGACCTAAGTCGAAAATTCGATTTTGACTTTATGATTTTCTAAAAGGAAGGATTAAAAGCTAAAGGTAAGACAAACGTTGTCAAACCTAAAGGAAATAATTGTGGCTAAAATTATGACTCTGAATAATGCAATTTGGTAATGTGGCAATTTGATTGACCATTTAAAATTGCAATCAAAATTTTGGATGATCAATAAAAGGTGAATGGTAGTGAAACAACCACAAAGGATATTTATGCTATAAAATTAATCTTTCTAATTTTAATCATTGGGTATTGGATACCGGATTGGATCCCACATTTGTATAAATGTGCAACAATTAATAAAAGGAAAGACTACTTATAAAAGGTAAAGTTAATCTGCGAATGATAATGATGCAAGAGTTGCAACATTGTTCGTGGAACACTTATGAAGTGGCTTTGCTCATTAAGTAGAATGTATTATTTTGCTATAAGATAATGAAGGATATTTATTTCTTATTTGGAATAAGAAAGAGCTTTATTTATTATGATTTGCTTTATCGTATTGTTAAATCATATAAATAAATCTCATATCCTAAATCTTGAAGAACAAAATAATAAATAAGACTATAACATAAATAATTAAATTCTCAAGGCATTATTGTTTTGATCAAATAAATGAGAAACGCATATCTAAAATTCCATGGGACGGAGTTTTAAAGTCATACGATTTTGAATCATATGATTTATGCAAATCTTATTTACTTGGATTAAGACAACTTTTACTAGGAGCAGTAAAAGGCTGATATCTTATTAGACCTAATACATGTCGATGTATATGGTTCATTAAGTAGCAATGCTAAAAGAGGATTTTGGTAACTTGGCAAAATTATTCAGAAATCCCGATTCGATCGTGATAATGAATAATTGAACCAAGAATTTGACAATCATCTTTAGGTTGTGAAATTGTTTCACAAATTAACTCCACCGAGAACACCATTTAGAATGATGTGTCTACGTGGAGGTGTAGAACCTTATTGGATATGGTTCATTAGATGAGAAAGTCAAATTGATCTTCCATTATTTATTTTGGGGTTATGTTTTGGAAACCGCTATAATTACACTAATTTGAGTTCCATTAAAATAGGTTCAAAGGTACCATATGTGATATGGAATGAAAGAAAACTTGGTTTGTCTTTCATAAAGATTTAAGATGGTGAGACTTTTTGCGAAAAGACTTGTTTGGAACAAGCTCACACTTAAATCTAATAAATGTATTTTCATGGGATATCCCAAGGAAATTTGAGGATATTATTTTACTTCTAAGAAACAAATTGTTTGTTGCTTGTAATGGTACTTTTCTAGGTAAATTGTTTATCTCTAAAAGAATCAGTGGGGGTAAAATATATCTCGAATGGTTCGAGACCTAGAAGATAACATAGAACCTTAGATGGAAGTTGAATGAACTTTCGCAAGGAGTTGTGGAAATTCGTTCAAATTACACAAGTTAATTGCATATATGATAGGATACAATCTATAATGAGAAATATTGGATTTCTTATTAAAGAAAGTATAAGAGGTAAAGTTCATTGAGAATGGTATATTTACTTCCTATCAAAATGCAATGTCCGCTCCATTTTAGATTAATGGCCTGGAGTCATAAAATCTAAAAGGCAATCCATGTATATTAATCAAGTTTGGAACTTGATCTTTCTAACCTAAGGTGTAAAAACCAAAGGATGGAATCAAGTTTTCTTGGAGAAAACTAACATGGGTAGCAAAGGAACATACTAATTAAGCAAGATTAAATGTGAAAAGGTTGACTCATATTTCGACTATGATAAAACTTTCTCACTTGAAGTCATGCTTTAAGTTATTAGAATTCTCATTGTCATATCTTCATATTTGGAATATGAAATTTGTCAAATGGATATCAAAACAGCGTTTCTTAACGGGAACTCACTTAAGGATGTATTGGATACAACCTGAAGGTTTTGATAGTTTAGAAATTCTAATAAAGTACGTATGTTGCGGAAATCCATGAGATGGATTGAAGCAAGCTTCTTGGAGTTGAAACAATCATTTTGATGGAGCGTTCAAATCGTTTGAAATTCATCAATAATGAGACTTGTGTTTGCTAAGAAATTAGTGGGAGCATAGTCTAATTCCTAGTCTTAAATATATGTCTAACATATAGTTCATTTGAAAGAGTTTCTTAATGAAAGGACTTAGGAATAAGCCGCTTATATCCTTGAAATTAATATCTATTGATATTAATCTAGGAAGTTGTTTGGTTTGTGTTAAAGTACTTATGGAGACAATGTACTGAATTGTTCAGTATGCAAGACTCTTGGAGAAGAACTTGCGAAGTTGTCTAATGACAGTGTTCTTGGCAAGACTTAGTCTTAGTGGAAGACTAATGAGCAAGAATACATTATTAGGATTCCATATGTTTCGGCAATTGGATCTATCATGAATGTCATATTATGTACTTAGACGGTATAACTCGTATACTTGGAGTATGATGAGAACATACTGATCATATCCTAGTGAAAGTCACTAGATAATGATCAAGAATATCCTTGTGTACTTGAGAAGAACTAAGGATGCATTCTTGATGGTTGTTGACATGGGAGATGATCTAGTAAATGGTTACATAGATGCATGCTTCCACATCGATAAGGGTAAATCGCAGTATAAACATATGTTTAAATAAGTGCTATTAGTTGGAATAGTTCCAAGCAAATACACTGTAAATATTCTATGAATAAAATTAAGTATTTGGTTACAAGAGTTGTAACTAAGGGAGTTGTTTGAATATAGATGTTGTTAGTAAAACTGGAAATAGTTTCTAGTGATACTGATCCTATGGACCTTTGTTGTAAAATAACGGTTATTGCACAAGATAAGGTGTCAAGGGCTCATCTATGATCCAAACACGCACTCAAACGTTTCCATCTCTACGAGAAATCGTTGACATGGGAAGTGTCAAAAAATGCAAAATACCTTATGATGATGACAAGGATAATCATCTTACATGTGCTCACTTGTAATAATGATGGAGATCATAATGGGTATTGAATACTCATTGATTGGGCCTAGTGCAAGTGGGAGATTGTTGGAATTATGCTCTAGGCCCTTGAGAAAGGCCTTACGTTACATCATGTTCCCATTTGTTATAGAGATAACAACTTTGGGTTATTATATGTTTTACATGTTTATTATAATAATCCCCGTCCCGAGTGCTTATGAATAACCAGTATAAGTTTAATTGATGATGATGTGATGATCATGTGTATATGATACAGATTAAGCTTATGGGTACATGTTGGTGACCATGTACTGGACATGACCCACCTATGAGATTTATGTCATGGTCAAATGTCATAATTAAATCTCATAATAGTTATATCATTGATATCCTTAGACCTGAGATTATTACAGTCTTCCACATGATGAACATTATGTTTGACGTACTCAAACGTCACCCCTAACCGGGTGGTTATAAAGGCTACGATTGGCATAATCGAATTCATGTAGGGAAAGGTAATAAGTCAATATGGGATTTGTCCCTCTCTCAAGAGAGATATCCGCTTGGGCCTCTCGTAGAGTGAGATTGATGAAATGCGTGGCCGCGCTCAAATGAATTGATGAGATCAATACCATTTGCTCATTATCAATCTACTCAAGATCGAGAAAGCATTGAACAATATAAGTTGACGTGGACCATGACTTATGTTCAATATGATATCGTGAGACAAAAGGATTGTGATATGTTCTATTAAGGATTACGAACTTCTTTAAGTTATATTAATTGGGTAGTCATGATGGCTTGCTAGAGTCCGCTCATGATTTATGAGTTTGACCTTGGTTGGACTCATTGCCAACTTAATATAATCCTATGGGGTCACACACAAAAGAACGAATTGTTTAAAAGGCTAAAAATGACTTTTTGCTGGTGCTCGGCCGAGCACCTCAATGGACTCGGCCGAGCATGAGAAACAGAAAGTTTTGGCATAGAGGTGCTCGGCCGAGCACCTTATATGACTAGGCCGAGCAGGCCCTGTTTGGGCCAAAAATCTGATTTCGTGTTTTGACGGGTTTTGACCTATTTCTCCTAAAAGGTTTAGGACTAATGAGTTTAAATACCTCTCTCTTAACCCTAATCAGTATGAATTGATATTGTATCATTATTGGTAGCCTCCATGTGTTTGAGAAACATATTCTTGAGTTTAGATTAAGAATCAAAAAGCTCAAGAACACCAAAATTCATATAGCCTTTGAAGATTAGAAAAGCGTGTTTTCTAATGAGTCTAGCAATCCAGATCTAGAATCGTTCTAGATATTCGTTCGTGTGTGGATACACATAGAGGATGTTTGTTTTAACATCTCAAAGTTCGTGTTCCTGTAATCGTGATCCGAAGAACGCGAAGAACGAGGAGATCAAATCTAAAGCTTGAAGACTTGAAGATTTGAAGATCCGAAAATCTTAAAGCTCCATCACGGTTAGTATTCTAAATTCAACTTCGTATTAATTTAATCATCTTGATCGGATCTAGGCTTTTGGGTTTTAATTCCGCTGCGCATGTTTGCTCAAAACCCAACATTTACTGCGTTGGATATTACGTTTGATGATGAGGTTCATGTGTGTTTGTTGCTAGCGTCTTTACCAGGAAGTTGGAGCGGAACGGTGACAGCGTTCAATGCTTCAGCGGGTAAGAACAAATTGAAGTATGATGACGTTAAAGACTTCTTGTTGGGCGAGGAAAATTGTTTGAAGAAGTTGGGGACATCGTCTACTTCGGGATCGGCCTTAGCTACTACTAGCAGGGGAAGGCCGGGTACTAGCAATAAAGGGAGAACTGAATCAAGGGAAAACGTAGTGGGTGGTAAGGGCAAGGCCGTGGAGATCAGAGATAAACCAAGAGTCGCGAAAGGATCGGTGCAGTGTTATCATTGCAAGGAGTTAGGACACTACAAGAAGGATTGTCCCAATCGTGGGGGCAATTCGGTGAATGTGACAGTCGAAGGTGATGATGTACTGGTTCTGAGTGTTAGTAGTGCACTAGAATCATGGGTGCTGGATTCGGGGGTATCATTCCACTCTTGCGGGCATGCAGAAGAGATAGAGAATTATACTTCCGGTGATTTCGGTAAAGTCTATCTGGCGGATGGCGAGCCTTTGGAAATCAAGGGGAAGGGGGATGTCAGAATAGGAGCATCGGAAGGGAAGGTCCTACATCTACACGGGGTCAGACACATTCCGGGTTTGAAAAAGAACCTGCTTTCAGTTGGGCAGTTGGATGAAGAAGGTTACAAGGTAACTTTTGGCTGCAGGAACTGGGTTATTACCAAGGAGGATTCTGAGATCGCTCGGGGTAATAAAGAGGGGACATTGTATTTGGCGAATAACACCAAGGATAGTATTGCGGTGGCGTCAGCCAATGGTGATACAGATTTGTGGCACTGTCGATTGGGTCACATGAGTGAGAAGGGGATGAAAGTACTTTGCTCAAAGGGTAGACTATCGGGTTTGAAGACAGTCGACGTAGGGATCTGCGAAAATTGTGTGTTTGGAAAACAGGCGAGGAGTAATTTCTCGAGGACAGGTAGGGCTTTGAGGGAAGCAAAATTGGATTTGGTCCACACGGATTTGTGGGGGCCGGCCCCGGTAACTTCTCTAGGTGGTGTGTCATATTACATGACCTTTATTAATGATTCGACAAGGAAAGTGTGGGTTTATTTCTTGAAACACAAAGATGAGGCATTCGAGGTTTTAAGAAATGGAAGGCTTTGGTGGAGAATCAGACAGGTCTTAAGCTTAAATGCTTGAGATAAGATAATGGTGGGGAGTATGAGCTCGGGGAGTTCAAAGAATATTGTGCAGCGAATGGCATTCGCATGGAGAAGACTCCAAAGGGCACACCACAACACAATGGGGTTGCAGAGAGGATGAACAGGACATTGAATGAGCGGGCTAGAAGTATGAGGTTGAAGTGTGGACTTCCGAAGACGTTCTGGGCATATGCAGTTGACACGGCAGCTTTCTTGATCAATCGGGGACCATCGGTACCATTGGGGAATGAAATTCCAGAGGAAGCATGGAGTGGCAAGCAGGTAAATCTGTCCTTTCTTCGCATATTTGGCTGCGTTTCATATGTTCATATTGATTCTACTGATAGAACTAAGTTAGATGCAAAATCTGTAAAATGTACGTTTATTGGGTATGGCGGGGATGACTTCGGGTATAAGTTTTGGGATGACCAAAACCATAAAATTATTCGTAGTCGAGATGTGGTATTCAATGAACAGGTATTGTACAAGAATAGAAAGGGGGCATCTGATGATATTAGTTCGGAACCGGAGGTTGTAGAGGTGGATATTCCAGACTAGGGTGGGAGCAGGACGGTTCATGATGACCAAGGTCAGGGGGTCACTGAAGATGAACCACATACTCCAGAACCGGATATTCCGCTGCGTAGATCCAGCAGATTGCGTGGATCACCTGACAGGTATACTCCTTCGAATTACTATTTGTTGCTAACAGATAGTGGTGAGCCGGAATGTTATGCGGAGGTTGTTCGTAGTTCACCTTGTAACAAGTGGAAAGCTGCGATGGATGATGAGATGGACTCATTGAAAGCCAACAAAACTTGGGAGTTCATTAAACTGCCTAAGGGGAAGAAGGCATTGCATAACAAGTGGGTTTACAGGATCAAGGAGGAAGCAAACGGCAGTAAGCGTTACAAGGCAAGGTTGGTTGTAAAAGGATTTCAGCAGAAATACGGTATTGACTACACCGAGGTATTCACTCCTGTTGTGAAGATGACCACTATCAGAATGGTTTTGGGTATAGTAGTGGCAGATAATTTGCTGCTGGAACAGATGGATGTAAAGACGGCCTTTTTTCATGGTGATTTGGAGGAAGAAATTTACATGGTACAACCAGAGGGTTACTTGTCTAAAGGTAACGAGGAACTGGTTTGCAGGTTAACTAAGAGCTTGTATGGCTTTAAACAAGCTCCTAGGCAGTGGTACAGGAAGTTCGATGGATTCATGCATGATATTGATTTTATCAGATGTGAGGCGGATCATTGTTGCTACTTCAAGAACACGGACAATGGGTATATAATCTTGCTGTTATATGTGGATGACATGTTAATAGCGGTCTCTAGCAATAGAGAGGTAAACAGATTGAAGGCTCAGTTGTCAGAACGGTTCGAGATGAAGGATTTGGGGGAGGCCAGAAAAATCTTGGGCATGCGGATTGACCGGAGTAGGGAGTTGGGTAAGTTGGTTCTTTCACAGGCAGAGTACGTCGAGAAGGTCTAGGCTAGATTTTGCATGGAAGAGGCGAAGCCAACGGGTACACCACTGGGTATGCACTTCAAGCTATCCGAGAAGGACTCACCTAAGGGCAAGGAAGAGCGTGACAAGATGGAGAGGACTCCATATGCTTCGGCAGTGGGGAGTCTAATGTATGCAATGGTGTGTACAAGGCCGTACATTGCACATGCGGTGGGAGTAGTCAGCCGGTACATGGGCAATCCAGGGAAGCAACATTGGGAAGCGGTCAAATGGATCCTGCGTTACTTGAAGGGTACTGCTGGTAAGGCTCTGTGTTTCACAAGCAAGGATGTCGTGTTAGCGGGTTATGTGGATGCGGATTTGGCATCAAGTGATCTAGACAAGAGGAGAAGTAATACGGGTTATGTTTTTACATTGGGTGGTACGGCAATCTCCTGGGCTTCTAAATTGCAGAAGATCGTAGCTCAATCGACTGCAGAAGCAGAATATGTGGCAGTGACCGAGGCAAGTAAAGAGATGGTATGGTTGCAGAACTTCTTGGGTGAACTTGGGAAGACGCGAAGTGGTAATGCTCTCTACAGTGACAGTCAGAGTGCAATTCATTTGGCTAGGAATCCGGCGTTTCATTCTAGGACGAAGCATATTGAGCTGAGGTTTCATTACATCAGGCATCTCTTGGAAAGGAAGATCTTAAGGCTGGAGAAGATATTGGGATCGGAGAACCCGGCTGACATGTTGACAAAGGTTGTAAACCTTGATAAATTGAAGCTATGTATAGCTTCAATGGGGCTTGGAGAATAGGAGAGGAGGAAGGCACTACCATGATCGAGGTGAGCACTAGGACGACACCAATGATGAGTTGAAGACGGATACGGGGTTTGTATATGCCGTTGATCTCTAGGTGGGAGATTGTTGGAGTAGAGATCCTCAAAGGAACAAAAAGGAGAATTCCAGGCGGAGGGATCGAGCGGGCACTCGGTGACCAGCAGGCGGGCGCTCATTTGGACAGTAGGTTTGGTTCTTCGGAAATCAAAGGCAGGCGGGCGCTTGGGGTAGTCCAGGCGGGCGCCTGGTCCGCCGACGGGATTTTCTTTTTTGTTTAGGTTTAGATCTTATTTCAGGGCATGTATTTAAGCAATGTTTCACCCCCAAACTCATTGTAACTTCAGAATAACATATTATTGTGCAAGATCCTGGCTTGGTAGTGCCCCCAGACGTAGTCAAACATATTGACGAACTGGGTAAACAATTTCTTGTGTCCTTTCTTTGCTTTATTTCTTGTTCTTGTTTGTGGTGCCATTATTTTCTTGGGGTTATTGCTTGGGTTGTGAGGGTCTAATCCACAACAATGTATACAATACTAGGGGTGGCCAATCGTACCAAACAAAACCTACCAACCGAGTACCAGCCGAACCGAGAGCTTTGGTATACCGACAGTCGGTATACCGAAAGTTCGGTACGGTAATACCGAACCGAGTTTGCAGTATGGGTTGGTACACGGTACACAAAAGTGAGTTCGGTTGGTATACCGTGTACCGAGTTTATTTTTATAAAAATAATGTTTATTATATATTTAATAATTTAATAGAAAAGTAAGTATATAAAAAAACTAAAAAAATGTGTTATTTAAAATTCCAGTCAGTTTTTTGATTGTTTCAGTTAGTTTTTGACAGTTTCAGTTAGTTTTTAGACAGTTTCTCAGTAAGTTTTTAACAGTTTCAGTTAGTTGTTTGACAGTTTCAGTTAGTTTTGACTGTTTCAGTTAGTTTTTTGACTGTTTCAGTTAGTTTTTGACAGTTTCAGATAGTTTTTTTGACTGTTTCAGTTAGTTTTTGACAGTTTCAGTTAGTTTTTTTTTACTGTTTCAGTTAATTTTTGACAGTTTCAGTTAATTTGTCTTCCACTTTTCCTTCTTTGGTAGAGGTGTAGTACCAACCGTACCAACCAAGTACCAACCGTACCAAGAAGTTGGTATACCGAGTTTGTTGGTACGGTACTGGTACTCATTTTCATGTACCAACTTCATCTTGGTTGGTACTGGTACAAGGTAAAAAATGTTGGTATACCTACCATGCCACCCCTATACAATACATCAGCAAATTAATTTCATTATCATGGAATCAAATCCATGAAAAAATTCCAGTAACATTATGTTTACTGAACCAAAAAAAATATCAAAATGTCTGTAAATGCAAAGACCTGAACAAGAGAACGGAGACGGTTGGAAGGACAGGGAGAAAGGGGGAAGAACGGCGGTCTCCTCACCATGTAAGATAGGTGTTCTGTGGCCGGCGATAAATAGGGAAGAGGCGCCGACGACGAAGCTTCTTGCTTGTTCCTGTCAGCGTGGTGGTAGTGGCGGTTGATGACTTGATGGCGAGATTCGTTGGAATGGTGGTCGCGTCGGCGGCGAGATCCACCGGAATGGTGGTCGCGTCGGCGAGCTTCGGTGGTGACACTTTGGGGGAGATGTAGTGGGAGAAAGAAATAAAGAAGAGTAGAAGACGAAGGAGAGTAGAGAGAGAGAGAGAAAGATGGAGAGGAGAGGCGAGGCGCAACATTTGGATTGTGAGAGTCTGATGATAGAAAAACGTAAGTTAGGGTTTTCCAAATTAATCTAACGGCAAGGAGAGGCTTATAATCAACATCCAAACCAAAGGTCAGAATAAATTATGCAATATAAATTAATTAAAAATACATAAAGTAAAATAAAAACCAAAAAAAAAAAAATCGTGTAAAAATAAGTTTCCAGCACTTTTGGCAAAAAAAATAAAAAGAAATCAGGGGCCCGCGGGTCAACCCGGTTTAACCCGACCCGTCAGACCCGCGAAACTAAACGGGTTGTAACGGGTCGGGCCCGTTTTAGCCCGCCAGCCCGCTTTAACCCGACCCAACTCACCCAATTGTCAGGCCTAAGCGAAAGGAGTATTCCGCCAGAAGTTTAGAGAAAATTTTGGAGTAATGGATATGTGTAAAGCATAGAGTGGACTTGCATATGATTATTTTGGTGCCGGGATGAGAAAAATCTACGTATACAACCATGACATTTTAAAGAGAAAAATGTATTCGACGCCTGATTGTTAATGTCCAAATTTACTCTTAATTTTTAATCGTTGTCTTATTTTAAGACGTGAGCGATTTTTAAGTACATATTCTTTTCTTCTTCATCTTCATTCTTTTTTGGGAGGGAGTATGGCTTACATCTTCGCGCGCCGTTACTTTCTATATGAAGTTCCTGCATCAGAGCTGAGCACAACTGATCTCTAGGCCCTAAATGAGTGTCCAAATTTCATTTTAAGAGACACTGAAAATCTCAACTATTTGAACAATTTGGTAACAACGATTCATATATAATCTTGTAATCTCCTTTCCAAACCTTTAATTTTGCATGTATAAAGAAACCGGTGAAATTTTTTTCGAAAAAAAAACGTTTAGGGAGAAAGTTATGTTAAAAAAAGACACTCATTTAGGGACAAATTTTTTTTGAAAATGGACATTCATTTAGGGACAGAGGGAGTACTAGGCTTGAACTAGTAAATAAATTATTTCCTCATCGAAAAACAAGGTTCAAATTTATGTAACTTAAGGAAGAATGAAACTTTATTTGTACCTTAATAAAAGCACATTCAAATCTTATATATATATATATATATTAAAGTTGGTGATGAGGGCTGTGGGTTTGACATGTGTACATGTCTTAGTGAAAGCTTGAATTTGGAGAAGCCACATCAACATCATCCTAAAATGTAATGACTTTTGATATTCTCATTCTTAGCTAATACTATTAGTTAATCATATTAGTAATTATATAAGTTAACTATTAATATTAGTATAAGTTAACTATTACTATTAATAGTATAAGTTAAATAATATTAGTTAACAATAATAGTTACTATACAAGTTAAATATTATTATTAATAGTCTTAGTTAGCTACAATAGTTAATATACAAGTTAAATATTACTATTAGTAGTATTAGTTAACTACAATAGTTCCTATATTAGTTAACTATTACTATTAATAGTATTATTTAACTATAATAGTTACTATATAAGTTAATTATTACTATTAATAGTATTAGTTACCTATAATAGTGGTAGGCTTAGTCGCACACCTACTAAATTAGACCTGAACTCGGCCACTAATAATGTAATTAGGGTAAGTCAGGGTCGATCCACGAAGAACGATGATTATTTGCGAACAGTCACTTGACCAGATTGGGGGTTTAATTGAGATTTTAATTAATTCCTAAGACGGGAAAATAAACTAAGATGATAAAAACAATGATTTAAAAGCACTTCAGATTGATCACTATCCCCGTCATCTAATTCAATTTCATTGGTACTTCTATTTCTCTGTTAATCCTATTCACTTGATCACGAGATATATTGCAATCTCTGTCTCTTCTTACAGATTAGTCTATAGCAGTGGCACACTCACTATAAACCCTAATTAATAAATTAATCTAACTGGCACAGTCTAGATCGCAGAATTAATTGATTCAATTTAAGAGACTAAGATCAAGAACGCTTTCTAGGTTACTAGATAATCGTTTAATTTTGCCTACTTCCCGAATTGCTATGGCACATACACAATTCGTGAAGATGCTACGGTGAAAACCCTAATTCTGGCACAGAACAGAGAATTCTAGCATAGATCAAGAAATAGAACTAATGGATTGGCCAAATCCACAAACCCTAAATATTAATCTAGAATCAGAACAGACAAAATTATAAATAGATCAACAAAAGAATAAGAAAGATTACCTCAATTGAATTAAAGTAGGTTCAAGATCTCAACCCAAAGCAATGGAGTTTAGTTCTCCATTAATGGTTTACAAAAGCTCCAGAGAGAAAAAGAAAGAACGTGGTATTCAAAAGTCCAGAGAGAATCATCACCTAATCCCCCTTCATTCTAAACTAATAATGACTTAAAAAAAATAAAATTCAAAAAGAAATTAAAAGAATAATAATAAAAGAAAAAGAAAAAGAAAAAGAAATAAAATCCCTCTGCCAGAGATGCCGCTGACTAATGCGTAATGCGGAATCATCTAGCCCAAATTTTCAATTAGGTCCCTGGAGTCTTTTAATTCATGACAGCAATCCCTTGGCTTTCCAACAATGCAGAACAATCCTCTAGCTTCCAGAAATTTCAGTTTGTACCCATACTCCTCCGCTCCGGTTAACTTTGACCTGACTTGACTATGACTATTCTTGATCTTTGAGACAAGACTTTGAAGCTCACCAAAAATTACATCCAGAAAATAAATAAATAAATAAATAAATAAATAAATAAATAAATAAATAAATAAATAAATAAATAAATAAATAAGAACTATTCTACCACGGATTACAATAAAAGCCCAAATGATAAATAATGCCCCAATTACAGCAAATCTAGTCTAAGTACATCAAAATAAACCAAAATATATGAGAGAATAAGGTAAATAATGTATACAAAATCCGCCACATCAAATTCCCCCACGCTTAGACCGTTACTCGTCCCTGAGTAACATCCTAACCCCACTCTAAACTCCGGTCTAATCAGTGTAGCATGGGAGAAAATGACCCCTAATCTCCTCAGTCAAAAGTCAACAAACACAAACAACTCGGAGTATAAGAAACTCCGTCCCCATATAACTCCAAAAACAAAATAAAGATCAATGGCCTTAGCCCGATACAAACTCCAAAATAGTGAAAAACAGTATCCGGACTAAGGCCCACTCATAAAAGCCACGGGGAACTAAAATATCCTAAATTTCCCCCACGCTAGTCTCATACTACAAGTCTCCCTCATAAAAATAAGTTTTTAGCCGGGTAGTGGTCCCGCGTAAAACTCACCTCGTATTTAGCACCTACTCCCCCTTATAACTCTAAAAGCAAAACGAGGATTTCTATCCTATTACCCACTAACCGAACCTCCAACATCAAAATATCCTAACCCAAAACTCCTTACCCCCCTTATGACTTCTCTCCGGTGAATAAATGATAAAACACTCAATATCTCACCTTTTGCCTAAGCACCCTTTCGGGTTTTCACTTAGCCTCTCTATTTTTTTATTTTTTATTTTTATTTTTTTTATTGCACACCCTTGTTTTTGCCTAGACTGCCCTTTCGGGTTTTCAATCTAGCGGGCTTCTTTTCTTGTGCATTTTTTTTTTTTAAGAAAAATTAACTAGCTATCTAGAAATAAAATTCATACTATACAACTACAAATCCGTCCCCTACGCTTAAACTACACAGTGTCCTCAATGTGTCTGCAACAATAAAAGTGCTAGGACAGTAAAAGCGTAAAAGAGGGGAAAATAATACCATCACTGAGGGGGCCATTGCCACGGTTGCCACTGCTAATCTGGGTACTGCCACTGATCAAATGACTGTGACTGCGAACTAGAACCCACATCAGGAGCAGGCATCCGTCTAGATGCACGCCTCAACTCACGGGCCTCTGTACGGGACAACATAATGGCGTAGTGCTCATCCGCCACAGGGACATATGCGGGAGGTCCCTGCTGCTTCTGCATCCAAGACTCCATCTGTCTCTGGCGGCTGTCTATTGTGATCTGTCTGTCCCGTATCTCCTCTAAAGTATCACCATACTCATCCCACCGCCTATCCTCAAAAGCTACCCGGCTCATGAACCTCTGGTCTTCATAAACATATATGTCCTGGGTCCTCCTGTCCTCATAGGCATATCTCTGATGCTGCTCATCGAGAAATGACCTCATCTCTCCCCAATTACCCATTGAACCGGACCCGGCATGATGATCGGTTTGTCTAGCTCTGGCTCCCTCCTGCTCATCCATATCGTCATCCTCCTCAACCGGCACTTGGTGTTCATCGAGATTAACCACCCCCGGCATTCTCCATTCTTGTGCAAAGTCACCCGAAAGAAACATCGCATACCGTGAACAAGGTACCGAGAATGAATTTCCATATAGGAAATAAAGGGATCTGGAATCATTAGGAAAAGGGTCGAAGCAGTCATACTGACACAAGTATGCAAAATCAAAGAATTTCGGTCCACCCATTAACCCCGCATCCGCAGAAGCTTCCGGAATAAAATGCTGAGCCAAGAGGGTAATCATTCCACCAACGGGGATGTTGCCACTGTCCCTAAGAAGATAACCCTTACACCTTGCAATTAAAGCATCTACCCAACATGGCACACAAGGTGATGTACATAAGCCCGATCTCATCAAGGCCATGTCGGATATACTCAATTGTGCGGGCTCGCCCTTCCCCAGAAAGTTCATAGATAATCCCCTATAAAATACTTTCCAAGCCGGATGAGAGAGATTCAATGCAACATTATGTTGGTAGTGGTTCCCTAGGCACGTTTAATAAACGTTGTAATTGTTATCATTTATTTCATATCAATAAAGAGATGTTTTGATTATTATTGTTGTTCATGTTTACTTATAATAATCTCCGTCCCTAGTACTTGTTAAGCACTAGTATAAAGGCTAAATGATCATGGGATGATCATGTTAGATTTATGGGTACTTGTTTGGAACAAGGTACTGGACATGACCCGCTCTATGAGATTTATGTCATAGTCTATGTCATACATATATCTCATATTAGTTATGTCATTTGAATCCTTAGACATGAAGTTATTATAGTCTTCCACTTGATGAACATTATGTTTGACATATTCAAACGCTACCTTTAACCGGGAAGTTATAAAGGGTATGATTGGCATAATCGGATTCCCGTTGGGAAGAATAATAAGCTAAATGGATTTGTCCCTCCACGGAGAGACGTCAAGCTTGGGTCCCTCGAAGGAATGATGTTGATGAAATATTCGGCCGGACTCAAATGGATTGATTGGATCAATAGCATTTGGATTATCAACATATTCGGAATCGAGAAAGTATTGAACAAAACAAGTTGACTGTTTGACCATGATTTGTGTTCAATGACGTCGAGGACAAAGGGATTATGACATATTCTAAGTGGAATGCGAACTTGTATCTAGTTATACTAATTGGGTAGGTATGAAGGTTTGCTAGAACCTAATCATATCTTATGGTTTCATGTTTGAACCCATTGCCAACTTAGTATAATCCTAGAGGGTCACACACAATAGAACGAATCTTTAAAAGGACTATATTGGAATTTTAGAAATTCTGGACATTCTGGGGAAGTGGGCGACCGCATAGTATGGACTGGGCGGCCGCACACTTAGCCCATTTTTGTACCAGTTTTGTTTCAGATAGTTGTGCGACCGCACAGTGCATTCTGGGCGGCCGCACAGTACTGTCGGGTGGCAGATTCCTAATTTGATTAGGAAACGAATTTTGGACGGATTTTGACACAAGTTTCCTATTTGGAATAGGTCATACTTGTGTATAAAAGACCAAATTCGGCCAGCACTCTAAGCTAATGATTTTGTGAGTCTCAAAGAGTTTGAGAGATGGTTTATTTTGTTCCAAGACATTCTTGGTTGAGGAACAAAATAATACACAAAATAAATTCCATATAGTTCTTTTGATTGTGGAAAAGTGTTTCACAATTTGGTCTAGCAACCAAGATCAAAGAAGCTCCTTTGATATTCGTTCGAAGTGTGGATACCGCTAGAGGGTGAAAATCATCATCTTCAAAGTTCGTGTTCAAGCTTTGTGATCGTGATCAAGTCTTCAAACCTCCACCAAAGACCAAGAGAATTTGATAGCCATCAAGGGTTAGTTTATTCCTTTATTCTTATGTCGTATTTGATTTAATCATATGAACGGATCCATGGCTTTGGGTTTCAAAATTTTAAATGCTAAATTCCGCTGCGCATGTTTGTTCGAAACCCAACAGTGGTATCAGAGCCCCGTTCATGTTGATTAATTCAATACTTGGATCATGTTATGTGTATATAAATTGTTTATGTGCCTTGCATGATATGAATATTGGAATATGTGATGTTTATGTGTTATGTGATTTTATGTGGTTTATTGTTTTGCAACTTTAATCGCACGATTCAATCGCAATAAATAAATTATGGTGGATTCAGAATTGTTGATTATTAATTTTTGATTGGATCAAAGTTTTAATAATCGGGGAAAAACGATTTTGAGACAAAATTTTCGAACTTTGAAAATTCTGCACATTCTGATGGCACCGGGTGACCGCACAAAACGCCTTGGGCGGCCGCACAGTTTTGGGCGACCGCACAAGGGTTTTTGGGCGGCCGCACAAGGGGATCAGAAGGTCTGATTTTGGTTGAAAAACAGAATCTGGAATTTTTCGAAAAATTCAACAAAACCAGTAACAGAACCAGTCCAGACTTGCTGATCTGGAATGGGTTTTGGGTAGTTGGTTTGTGTGTGGATTTTGGGTTTTGATTTTCCTATTTGTTTTAGTCTTGTGATTCCTAGATTGGTTCAAGTTTTGGATGGCTAATCTGCGTTCATCGAGATTGTGTTTCCCAAAATTGATCGCAATCAAAGTTTCAAAGATAAAACGAAGTTAGAATTATGAAGAGTTCATAATTGCTAAAATTGAGAAACAAAGTTCTTGATTCAATGATTGGAGATTCATGTGGAATTGTGAATGCAATTGGCCTACGTTCATCGAGACCATCTATTGCTTAGTTTCGGCCACATGGACTACTTTCTTGGTCTCTTGAATTAGTGCGGGATTGTGGTTGCCTAATGGCTTAGTTCGACCGCACTTCTTGTTGTCTTGATTTGGAGATAATGACCAAAGTTGAAATAGTCTCATCCTCATAATTATAGAGAAACTAATGACACATAAATACCATGCTTAAATTAATGGGGATTAATTTAGTGGCTAAACTTGATGTGTAACATGTTTATATTATGTGCTCATAAATGTGTTATATGCTATATGTGATGAACCTTCAAAGAAAGTTTTAAGTCTTTTATTGCCATGCCATGATTAAAACACATGTTAGTACATAAGTGACTCTAATGTAGATTCGCCCTAGCGAGATGCATTAAATTTATTTATGTATGAGCAAGATAGATAATGTGGGCACGCCCTAGCGGGACACATTAACTATGTGTTTAAAATTGTTAGACTTAATTGGGCGTCAAAACAGTTTTGGGCCTAGGCAAAGATGAGGTTTAACATGCTTTTTGAAATTGGATTTCTTAAAGAATCTCATAAAAGGAACTAAGAGTCATATGAGATATGATTGACAAGAGTTGTCTACCTAATTAATTTGATTTTGTGTAATCCGCCTTAGCGGACTTGAAATTAAATTAAAGTTGGATCTTAACCCATTTAAATTATATTATACATTGGATGTATATGAAGGTTATATAATTTAGTGGGAGTATTTTATTTGAAAAATACATTATTTATCTCTTTAATGAAAATCGGCACTTATAAAATTTTGGAAATTTTTGCATATTTGTAGATAATGTCTAATAACACTCAATCAATGTCGTTGCGATCGATCCTTGAGAAGGATAAGCTCGAAGAGAATGGTACCAACTTTATGGATTGGATCCGTAGCATAAGAATTGTTCTTAGGCAAGAAGATAAGTTGTACATTCTCGATGGGCCTCTCCCCGCTGAACCACCGCCTACTGCCCCTAGGGTAGAAAGAGACAATTACAAGAAACATCGTAATGATTCTAGAGATGTAAGTTGTCTCATGCTTGCCGCTATGTGTTCAAAACTCCAACAAAGTTTGGAACATTTGGAAGCCTATGAGATAGGCGTGGAGTTGAGGACCATGTTTCAAGAGCAAGCTAGGCAAGAGAGGTACAAAACCATTGTTGCATTCACTACTAGTAAAATGAATGAAGGGAAACAAGTGAGTCCTCACTTTCTTAAAATGAAAGGTTATGTAGAGCACCTTGAGAAACTTGGCTATCCAATCCCATTGGAGCTAGCCACGGATCTCATTCTTAATTCATTGCCTAAAAGTTATAATCAGTTTGTAATGAATTATAACATGCATGGAATGGATAAGAATCTCTCTGAGTTGCATGGGATGCTCAAAACTGCAGAGATGAAAATTGTGGAGAAAGGTTCTCCCGTGCTCTTGGTTCATGATGGGAAGAAGCCTGGTGCCAAAGGCAAGGGTAAGGCAAAAGTTGTCAAACCCAAGATAAGCAAGGCAAAGGTTGCCAAGGCTTCTGAGGCAAAACCCGATTCACAAAAGGATGCAATCTGTTTCCATTGTCAAGAAATTGGTCATTGGAAACGTAATTGCAAGGCTTTCTTGGAAGAGCAAAAGAAGAAGAAGAGCAGCAAGGCTGCGTCGACTTCAGGTATCTATATGATAGATATTCTCCTTTCTACCACTGATTCTTGGGTATTGGATACCGGATGTGGTTCTCACATTTGTCTAAATGTGCAGGGACTAAAGAATAGGAGACTGCTTAAAGAAGGTGAAGTAGATCTACGCGTGGGGAATGGAGCAAGAGTTGCTGCATTAGCCGTAGGGACTTATGAAGTCACTTTACCTTCCGGATTAATTCTTGTTTTGAACAATTGTTATTATGTTCCGGATTTAAGCAGAAATATTATTTCAATTTCTTGTTTGGATAATGAAGGTTTTAAGTTTCTTATTGAGAATAAGAAATTTTCTATTTATTTAAATGATGTGCTTTATGGTATTGCTAATTCATTAAAGGCCTTTATATCTTGGATGTCAAGAATGAAAATAATGTCTATCATGTAAATAAGAAATCTAAACCTAATGATGTAAATCATACTTATTTGTGGCATTGCCGTCTTGGTCATATTAATGAGAAGCGTATCTCAAAACTCCATGGGGAAGGACTTTTGGGTTCATGTGACTTAGAGTCATATGATACTTGTGAGTCATGTCTTCTTGGAAAAATGACTAAGACACCTTTTACCAAGTTGGGTGAAAGGGCAAGCGACTTATTGGGGTTGATACATTCCGATGTATGCGGACCATTAAGTAGCAATGCTAGGGGAGGATTTCAATACTTCATAACCTTCACTGATGATTATAGTAGATTTGGGTATGTTTACCTAATGAAACATAAAAGTGAAGCATTTGAGATATTTAGAATATTTCAAAATGAAGTAGAAAAACAACTTGGCAAAAGTATAAAGGCACTTCGATCAGATCGAGGTGGTGAATACTTAAGTCAAGAATTTGATGATCATCTAAAGAATTGTGGAATAGTTTCACAATTGACTCCGCCCGGAACACCACAATGGAATGGTGTGTCTGAGAGGAGAAATCGGACTTTGTTAGACATGGTTCGATCAATGATGAGTCAAGTTGATCTTCCAATATCCTTTTGGGGTTACGCCCTAGAAACCGCTGCTTTCACACTAAATCAAGTTCCAACTAAATCGGTTCCAAAGACTCCATATGAGATGTGGAGTGGAAAGAAACCTAGTTTATCTTTCATGAGGATTTGGGGTTGTGAAGTTTATGTCAAGAGACTTATCTCTGACAAACTAGCACACAAATCTGATAAATGTATTTTCGTGGGATATCCTAAGGAAACTAAAGGATATTACTTTTACAACCGAGAGGACAACAAAGTGTTTGTTGCCCGAACTGGTGTCTTTCTAGAGAAAGAGTTTCTCTCCAAAGAAATCAGTGGGAGTAAAATAAATCTTGAAGAAATTCGAGACCCAGAAAATAACATTGAACCAATAGTGGAACAAGAACAAGAACCACAAGGAGTTGTGGAACCTGTTCAAAATACACAAGCATCTCGCAGATCTAGTAGGTTACGATCCGAGCCCGAGAGATATGGATTTCTCGTAACGGATAGTAATGAGGTAGAAATCATTGAGAATGATGAACCGTCAACCTACCAAGAGGCGATGTCTTCTCCTGATTCGTACAAGTGGCTTGGAGCCATGGAATCCGAATTGCAATCCATGCAAGACAATCAAGTTTGGAATTTGATTGATGCACCCGAATGTGTAAAAACCATAGGATGCAAATGGGTCTTCAAGAAAAAGACTGACATGGATGGGAAGGTGCATACTTACAAAGCTAGGCTTGTAGCGAAGGGTTATAGGCAAGTTCATGGTATTGACTATGATGAGACCTTTTCACCCGTAGCAATGATCAAGTCTATAAGAATTTTGCTTGCCATTGCCGCATATCATGACTATGAAATATGGCAGATGGACGTCAAAACCGCTTTCCTGAATGGAAAACTCAAGAGGATGTGTATATGACACAACCAGAAGGTTTTGAACAAGATTCTAAGGTATGCAAATTGCAAAGATCCATCTATGGGTTGAAGCAAGCTTCAAGGAGTTGGAATCTCCGTTTTGATGAATCGGTCAAAGAGTTTGGTTTCATCAAGAACGAAGATGAGCCTTGTGTATACAAGAAGATTAGTGGGAGCATAGTGCTATTCCTTATTTTATACGTGGATGACATATTGCTCATTGGAAATGACATTCCTACACTTCAGTCTGTGAAGACTTGGTTAGGAAAGTGCTTCGCAATGAAAGATATGGGTGAAGCCGCATACATACTTGGCATTAAGATCTATAGAGATAGATCAAGGAGGCTACTTGGTTTAAGCCAAAGTACATACATTGACAAGGTCATTAGAAGATTCCGTATGGAAAATTCTAAGAGAGGCACCTTGCCCGTGTTACATGGAGTTTCTCTAAGCAAGACTCAATGTCCTAAGACAAAAGATGAGCGTGAGAAAATGAATGATGTTCCATATGCTTCGGCAATTGGGTCCATCATGTATGCCATGATTTGTACTAGGCCGGATGTGTCTTATGCTTTGAGCATGACAAGTAGATACCAATCCGACCCTGGCAAAAATCACTGGATAGCTGTAAAAGCGATTCTTAAGTACTTGAGAAGGACTAAAGACTCGTTTTTGGTCTATGGAGGAATGGAAGATGATCTCGTTGTAAATGCTTACACGGATGCAAGCTTCCAAACTGACAAAGATGATAGCCGATCGCAATCGGGTTTTGTATTTATGTTAAATGGTGGAGCTGTAAGCTGGAAGAGTTCCAAGCAAAGTACAACCGCTGATTCTACAACAGAAGCTGAGTATATTGCTGCATCGGATGCTGCAAAGGAAGCTGTTTGGATTAAGAAGTTCATAACTGAACTTGAAGTGGTTCCTAGTATTGCTAGTCCAATAGACCTTTATTGCGACAATAATGGTGCTATTGCTCAAGCAAAGGAACCAAGAGCACATCAGAAATCCAAACACATACTTAGGCGTTTTCATATCATTCGAGAGATCGTTGATAGGGGAGACGTAAATATATGCAGAGTACCTACTGATGACAATGTTGCGGACCCGCTAACAAAGGGACTTCCACAAGCTAAACATGATGGTCATGTTAGGTCCATGGGTATAAGATACATGGGAGATTGGGCCTAGGGCAAGTGGGAGATTGTTGGTAGTGGTGCCCTAGGCACGTTTAATAAACGTTGTAATTGTTATCATTTATTTCATATCAATAAAGAGATGTTTTCATGTTTACTTATAATAATCTCCGTCCCTAGTACTTGTTAAGCACTAGTATAAAGGCTAAATGATCATGGGATGATCATGTTAGATTTATGGGTACTTGTTTGGAACAAGGTACTGGACATGACCCGCTCTATGAGATTTATGTCATGGTCTATGTCATACATATATCTCATATTAGTTATGTCATTTGAATCCTTAGACATGAAGTTATTATAGTCTTCCACTTGATGAACATTATGTTTGACATATTCAAACGCTACCTTTAACCGGGAAGTTATAAAGGGTATGATTGGCATAATCGGATTCCGTTGGAAGAATAATAAGCTAAATGGATTTGTCCCTCCACGGAGAGACGTCAAGCTTGGGCCCCTCGAAGGAATGATGTTGATGAAATGTTCGGCCGGACTCAAATGGATTGATTGGATCAATAGCATTTGGATTATCAACATATTCGGAATCGAGAAAGTATTGAACAAAACAAGTTGACTGTTTGACCATGATTTGTGTTCAATGACGTCGAGGACAAAGGGATTATGACATATTCTAAGAGGAATGCGAACTTGTATCTAGTTATACTAATTGGGTAGGTATGACGGTTTGCTAGAACCTAATCATATCTTATGGTTTCATGTTTGAACCATTGCCAACTTAGTATAATCCTAGAGGGTCACACACAATAGAACGAATCTTTAAAAGGACTATATTGGAATTTTGGAAATTCTAGACATTCTGGGGAAGTGGGCGACCACACAGTATGGACTGGGCGGCCGCACACTTAGCCCATTTTTGTACCAGTTTTGTTTCAGATAGTTGTGCGACCGCACAGTGCATTCTGGGCGGCCGCACAGTACTGTCGGGTGGCAGATTCCTAATTTGATTAGGAAACGAATTTTGAACGGATTTTGACACAAGTTTCCTATTTGGAATAGGCCATACTTGTGTATAAAAGACCAAATTCGGCCAGCACTCTAAGCTAATGATTTTGTGAGTCTCAAAGAGTTTGAGAGAGGGTTTATTTTGTTCCAAGACATTCTTGGTTGAGGAACAAAATAATACACAAAATAAATTCCATATAGTTCTTTTGATTGTGGAAAAGTGTTTCACAATTTGGTCTAGCAACCAAGATCAAAGAAGCTCCTTTGATATTCGTTCGAAGTGTGGATACCGCTAGAGGGTGAAAATCATCATCTTCAAAGTTCGTGTTCAAGCTTTGTGATCGTGATCAAGTCTTCAAACCTCCACCAAAGACCAAGAGAATTTGATAGCCATCAAGGGTTAGTTTATTCATTTATTCTTATGTCGTATTTGATTTAATCATATGAACGGATCCATGGCTTTGGGTTTCAAAATTTTAAATGCTAAATTCCGCTGCGCATGTTTGATCGAAACCCAACACATTATGTGGACGAGACAATGGGAAACCGGTCAACCGAAAGAAAACGGTTGCATTCATCGCCTCAGTCTCGTCAAACTCCCCAGCCGGTCCACTCACTCCCCAAATACTTCGGATATCATCATACGACAACACCCTCTCCTCATCATCGAGATGGAACCTAATCTCCGGCCCAGTTTGTCTATTAACCACCCGCTCAAACGTTGATAGGAACTCAAGTGTGTATCTCTTATAAACAGGTGCACTCTTACCCAAAAATTCCTCTAGCCCCGCATTTTTCATCAACTCCTTAACCGGCGTTTCCAACCCAAGATTTGTTAAAACCGTTGTATCTAAAAACCGAGTTATTTGAAGATGACGGTCCTGTTTATATAACTTCTTCCATTTAGTCTTTTGAGCTCGAGTCAAGTTTGTCAATCCCATAAACATGGCATCCTCGGGAGGGGGTGGGGGTGATACAACTCCGGATGTTCTAGACTTTTTGGTAGCCCGACTAGTACTACTACCATCTCATTTCTTTCCCATTACTTTGATAACCAGAATTTGCACAACAACACTTCCACAATGCAATCACCCTATAGCATCGCTCACCAATACTCTCACCAACAACAAGAAACAATAATAATAAACACACAATCGATTTAACACAACCACAACGCAATAAAAACTTTCCAATAATATCAACCGAACCACCACAAATTTCAACCAACAGATGCACCAATCCCAACAATTCAAATGTGAGAATTGAGAAAATTAAACCTCTAGATGCTCAAGTATGCCCATGTAATCTCCTTGTCTCTCCAAGAATGCTCCAAGAAAGAGAAATCCAAAAAGACCCAATTTTGAAAAATTAGGGTTCTTGAAATTTGGTGTAAACTCGGACTTTGATGATGGGGTAGGTTGAAATTGGTGAAATATAGGTAAGAAGGATGATTGGAATGTGATTTAGGGGAAGAAATCGAGCCAATTTGATGATTTTGGGTGGTTAGGGTTTAGAGAGAGAAAATTGATGAAGGGTGTGTTAATGGAGGAATTGAGGAGTAAGAAGGAGTTTGGGAGGAAGAAGATGAAGAGGGGGAATGATTCGTGATGTGTGGGTGGCGATTTTCCCGTCGGATTTGATAGGAGGAAGAAGAGGTGGAAGTCGGGTAATTTGGAGAAGAAAGAATAATGGCGTGAAGGGCTGTCCAGAGCCAAATATTCGGCATTGCCTGAGCTACACGAGTCGTGTAGACAGGCACGAGTCGTGCACCTATGTAATCAGCATCTACACGAGTCGTGTAGAAGTGCACGACTCGTGTAAGAAAATACCCCTTCAGTATCTTGGATGTACACGAGTTGTGTAGTATTGCACGAGTCGTGAACAAAAAGACCCCTTCAGAAACTGGACCTACACGACTCGTGTAGTTGTGCACAAGTCGTGTAACATGCCTTTTTTTTTTTTTTCAGGCCTGCCCTCGGTACGACCAATTGTGCCCCCATGCTATGATTTCCTGCACCCACAAAAACAAAAATATACCCTTCAGTAGCACCAATTCAAAATATAAAAATTAAAATCAAAAGCATAATGTACACAAATAACAAATAAAATAAGCAAATAAATCCCGGGTTGCCTCCCGGTTAGCCGCCCTTATTTAACGTCTTTAGCTAGACCAAATGCCGGGAAAGCACCCGACATGCATCAAAATTTAAAGTCTTTGACAAGACTCGGACCCAAAGCTATCAAACATATACCGGGTCTTGGAGATCAATCACCTCCAAATCCGCGGTATTCACGACTTCGTTCTCAAAATACGGTTTTAACCGTTGACCATTGACTTTGAATCCTTTGTCCTCATTAGGACTAGAGATTACCACCGTCCCAAGCGGGGACACCTCCCTCACCACATAAGGGCCGGTCCACCGAGACCTTAACTTGCCCGAAAACAAACGAAGACGGGAATTGAAAAGTAGGACCTTTTGACCAACCTTAAAGTCCTTTCTAATGATCATTTTATCATGCCAAATCTTCGTTCGCTCCTTATAAAGAAGGTTATTCTCATAGGCATCTCTCCTAATCTCATCCAACTCACTCAAGTGCAATTTTCGCTCCTCACCAGAACCCTCTAAGTCCAAGTTGAACTTTTTGACCGCCCAATAGGCTTTGTGTTCAAGCTCCACCGGTAAATGGCAAGGTTTACCAAACACCAATCGATATGGTGACATACCAATCGGTGTCTTATATGCCGTCCGGTAAGCCCACAACACATCATCAAGCCTTTGACTCCAATCCTTCCTATTCGGGTTCACAGTTTTTTCAAGGATGGATTTTATCTCTCTATTGGATACCTCGGCTTGGCCATTTGTTTGGGGATGATAAGCAATTGACACCTTATGGGTGATATGATATCTCTTGACTAGATCTTCGACTGTCTTATTGCAAAAATGAGTCCCCCTATCACTAATAATGGCCCTTGGCATCCCAAACCGACACAGAATGTTGCTCCTAAGGAAGTTGACCACTACTTTTGAATCATCGGTGCGGGTAGGGATGGATTCCACCCATTTGGACACATAGTCCACCGCAAGTAAAATATACACAAACCCACAAGAATTAGGGAACGGACCCATAATGTCTATCCCCCACACATCAAAGATTTCACAATTCACAATGAGGGTTTGTGGCATTTCATCACGGCACCCAATATTACCAACCCTTTGGCACCTATCACAAGTCTGACAAAAAGTGACCGCATCCCGGAACAAAGTTGGCCAAAAGAAGCCACAATCCAAGACTTTCCTATCGGTCTTTTTCGCACCAAAATGACCACCACACGCATACTCATGACAGAATTTGAGAATAGAGGACACCTCACTATCGGGAATACACCTCCGAATGACTTGGTCGGCACAATGCCTCCACAAGTTGGGCTCATCCCACACATAATATTTGGCATCACTACGGAATTTGTCTCTTTTCGATTTTGACATCCCCGGAGGGAATTTATTCGAGACAAAAAAATTGACCAAGTCCGCATACCAAGGGGCCACTGAATTCACTGCCCAAAGAACCTCATCAAGAAACTCACCCCGGATTGGGTCTTGTTTATAAGGTTTGTCCTCCTCCATTACAAGGCGACTCAAATGGTCGGCAACTAGATTTTCAGCACCCTTTTTGTCCTTAACCTTTATGTCAAACTCACTCAACAAGAGAATCCACCGAATGAGTCTCGGTTTAGCCTCTTTTTTAGACATTAAATACTTAAGAGCAGCGTGGTCGGTATAAACAATGATTTTAGTGCTCAACAAGTAGGACCTAAATTTCTCTAGTGCAAAAACCACCACCAACATCTCTTTCTCAGTAGTGGAGTAATTTCTTTGTGCCCCATTCAAGGTCATAGACGCATAATAAATCACATGCGAGGCACGCTCTACTTTTTGACCCAAAACTGCCCCCACGGCATAATCATTAGCATCACACATGATCTCAAAGGGACGAGACCAATCGGGTGCTTGAATAATGGGGGTGGTTGTCAACCTAGATTTCAACTCATTAAAAGATTGCTTGCAATTTTCATTAAAATTAAAATCAACCTCTTTTTGCAACAGGGTGCATAGAGGTGAAGCAATCTTTGAGAAATCCTTAATAAACCTCCGGTAAAACCCGGCATGACCAAGGAAAGATCGGACTTCACGCACATTGGTCGGGTAAGGAAGTGAAGAAATGACATCAATCTTAGCTTTGTCAACTTCGATACCCTTTTTCGACACAACATGACCCAAAACAATGCCTTGCTCGACCATAAAGTGACATTTTTCAAAATTTAAGACCAAATTGGTTTCAATGCATCTATCCAATACTAGTCCTAAATGAGCAAGGCATTCATCAAACGATTCTCCATGGACAGTGAAGTCATCCATGAAAACTTCCATAAACTTTTCCACAAAATCGGAGAAAATACTCATCATGCACCTTTGAAAAGTCCCAGGTGCATTACACAATCCAAACGGCATTCTCCGATAGGCAAAGGTGCCGAAGGGGCATGTAAATGTAGTTTTCTCTTGGTCTTCCGGGGCAATAGGTATTTGAAAATACCCGGAAAAACCGTCGAGAAAACAAAATACGCCCTTCCGGCTAACCTTTCCAACATCTGATCAATAAAGGGGAGGGGGAAGTGGTCTTTACGAGTTGCCTCATTTAGCCTCCGTAGATCAATGCACACGCGAATTCCCGTTTGCTCCCGGGTTAGAACCATCTCTCCCTTTTGATTACGGGAGACCGTGATCCCGCCCCTCTTGGGCACACACTGTGTGGGGCTCACCCACTCGCTGTCGGAAATGGGATAGATGATCCCCATCTGTAGTAGTTTCAGGACCTCCTTCTTCACCGCCTCCATCATTGGCGGGTTAAGCCTCCTCTGTGGTTGCCTCACCGGCTTCGCATCATCCTCTAGGTTGATCCGGTGCATACATAAGGATGGACTAATGCCCTTGAGATCGGCAATAGTCCAACCAATCGCAGATTTCCGCTCCCGGATCACCTCAATTAACCTCTTCTCTTGATCCGCTGTCAAACTACTAGAAATCACCACCGGAAGCGTCTCTCCCTCACCTAGATAGACATACTTAAGGTGCTCAGGGAGGAGCTCCGGTGCCTTCTCTATAGATGGCACAAGCTGTTGGGTTTCTAAGTAACATGCGCAGCGGAATATAGCAATTAAAATTTTAAGAAACCCAAAGCCATGGATCCGTTCATATGATTAAATCAAATACAACAAGATGAATAGAGGAATAACTAACCCTTGATGACTATGAATTTTCTCTTGGTCTTTGGTGGAGAAACTTGAAGACTTGATCACGATCACAAAGCTTGAACACGAACTTTGAAGATGATGATTTTCACCCTCTAGCGGTATCCACACTTCGAACGAATATCAAAGGATCTTTGATCTTGGTTGCTAGACCAATATTATGAAACACACTTTCACAATATAATAAAAGAACTATATTGAATTTATTTGTGAATTATTTTGTTCCTCAATCAAGGATATCTTAGAACAAAATAATATCTCTCTCAAACTCTTTGAGACTCACAAAATCACTTGTCAATATGGTCTGGCCGAATTGGGGTTTTTATACACAATTAAGACCTATTCCAAATAGGAATCTTGTGCCAAAAACCTTCCCAAATCGAATTAGGAATTTTCCTGTCGGCAGCACCAGGCGCCCGCCTGTAAAGGGCCAGGCGCCCGCCTGAATGACCAGAAGGTCCCTGTCTTTCTGGAATTACTTCAGGCGCCCGCCTGGTCTGAACCAAGCGCCCGCTCGGTAGACCAAACAGCCCAGAATGTTTCCAAAATTCCTCCAAGGTCCTTTGACTCTAAATTCCAATATATTCCTCTTATTAAAGATTCGTTCTATTGTGTGTGACCCTCTAGGATTATACTAAGTTGGCAATGGGCTCAAACATGATCCCATAAGATATGATTAGGTTCTAGCAAACCGTCATACCTACCCAAATAGTATAACTAGATACAAGTTCGCATTCTTTTAGAATATGTCACAATCCCTTTGTCCACGATGTCATTGAACACAAGTCATGGTCAAACAGTCAACTTGTTTTTGTTCAATACTTTCTCGATTCCGAATATGTTGATAATCCAAATGACATTGATCCAATCAATTCATTTGAGTCCGGCCGAACATTTCATCAACATCATTCCTACGAGAGGCCCAAGCTTGACATCTCTCCGTGGAGGGACAAATCCATTTAGCTTATTATTCTTCCCAACGGGAATCCGATTATGCCAATCATACCCTTTATAACTACCGTGTTAAGGTAGCGTTTGAATATGTCAAACACAATGTTCATCAAGTGGAAGACTATAATAACTTCATGTCTAAGGATTCAAATGACATAACTAATATGAGATATATGTTCGACATAGACCATGACATAAATCTCATACAGCGGGTCATGTCCAGTACCTTGTTCCAAACAAGTACCCATAAATCTAACATGATCATCTCATGATCATTTAGCCTTTATACTAGTGCTTAATAAGTACTAGGGACGGGGATTATTATAAGTAAGCATGAACAACAATAATAATCAAAACATCTCTTTATTGATATGAAATAAATGATAACAATTACAACGTTTATTAAACGTGCCTAGGGCACCACTACCAACAATCTCCCACTTGCCCTAGGCCCAATCTCCCATGTATCTAATACCCATGGACCTAACATGACCATCATGTTTAGCTTGTGGAAGTCCCTTTGTTAGCGGGTCCGCAACATTGTCATCAGTAGGTACTCTGCATATATTTACGTCTCCCCTATCAACGATCTCTCGAATGATATGAAAACGCCTAAGTATGTGTTTGGATTTCTGATGTGCTCTTGGTTCCTTTGCTTGAGCAATAGCACCATTATTATCACAATAAAGGTCTATTGGATTAGCAATACTAGGAACCACTTCAAGTTCAGTTATGAACTTCTTAATCCAAACAGCTTCCTTTGCAGCATCCGATGCAGCAATATACTCAGCTTCTGTTGTAGAATCAGCGGTTGTACTTTGCTTGGAACTCTTCCAGCTTACAGCTCCACCATTTAACATAAACACAAAACCCGATTGCGATCGGCTATCATCTTTGTCAGTTTGGAAGCTTGCATCCGAGTAGGCATTTACAACGAGATCATCTTCCATTCCTCCATAGACCAAAAACGAGTCTTTAGTTCTTCTCAAGTACTTTAGAATCGCTTTTACAGCTATCCAGTGATTTTCGCCAGGGTCGGATTGGTATCTACTTGTCATGCTCAAAGCATAAGATACATCCGGCCTAGTACAAATCATGGCATACATGATGGACCCAATTGCCGAAGCATATGGAACATCATTCATTTTCTCACGCTCATCATTTGTCTTAGGACATTGAGTCTTGCTTAGAGAAACTCCATGTAACACTGGCAAGGTGCCTCTCTTAGAATTTTCCATACGGAATCTTCTAATGACCTTGTCAATGTATGTACTTTGGCTTAAACCAAGTAGCCTTCTTGATCTATCTCTATAGATCTTAATGCCAAGTATATATGCGGCTTCACCCATATCTTTCATTGCGAAGCACTTTCCTAACCAAGTCTTCACAGACTGAAGTGTAGGAATGTCGTTTCCAATGAGCAATATGTCATCCACATATAAAATAAGGAATAGCACTATGCTCCCACTAATCTTCTTGTATACACAAGGCTCATCTTCGTTCTTGATGAAACCAAACTCTTTGACCGATTCATCAAAACGGAGATTCCAACTCCTTGAAGCTTGCTTCAATCCATAGATGGATCTTTGCAATTTGCATACCTTAGAATCTTGTTCAAAACCTTCTGGTTGTGTCATATACACATCCTCTTGGAGTTTTCCATTCAGGAAAGCGGTTTTGACGTCCATCTGCCATATTTCATAGTCATGATATGCGGCAATGGCAAGCAAAATTCTTATAGACTTGATCATTGCTACGGGTGAAAAGGTCTCATCATAGTCAATACCATGAACTTGCCTATACCCCTTCGCTACAAGCCTAGCTTTGTAAGTATGCACCTTCCCATCCATGTCAGTCTTCTTCTTGAAGACCCATTTGCATCCTATGGTTTTTACACCTTCGGGTGCATCAATCAAATTCCAAACTTGATTGTCTTGCATGGATTGCAATTCGGATTCCATGGCTCCAAGCCACTTGTCCGAATCAGGAGAAGACATCGCCTCTTGGTAGGTTGACGGTTCATCATTCTCAATGATTTCTACCTCATTACTATCCGTTACGAGAAATCCATATCTCTCGGGCTCGGATCGTAACCTACTAGATCTGCGAGATGCTTGTGTATTTTGAACAGGTTCCACAATTCCTTGTGGTTCTTGTTCTTGTTCCACCATTGGTTCAATGTTATTTTCTGGGTCTCGAATTTCTTCAAGATTTATTTTACTCCCACTGATTTCTTTGGAGAGAAACTCTTTCTCTAGGAAGACACCAGTTCGGGCAACAAACACTTTGTTGTCCTCTCGGTTGTAAAAGTAATATCCTTTAGTTTCCTTAGGATATCCCACGAAAATACATTTATCAGATTTGTGTGCTAGTTTGTCAGAGATGAGTCTCTTGACATAAACTTCGCAACCCCAAATCCTCATGAAAGATAAACTAGGTTTCTTTCCACTCCACATCTCATATGGAGTCTTTGGAACCGATTTAGTTGGAACTTGATTTAGTGTGAAAGCAGCGGTTTCTAGGGCGTAACCCCAAAAGGATATTGGAAGATCAACTTGACTCATCATTGATCGAACCATGTCTAACAAAGTCCGATTCCTCCTCTCGGACACACCATTCCATTGTGGTGTTCCAGGTGGAGTCAATTGTGAAACTATTCCACAATTCTTTAGATGATCATCAAATTCTTGACTTAAGTATTCTCCACCTCGATCTGATCGAAGTGCCTTAATGCTTTTGCCAAGTTGTTTTTCTACTTCATTTTGAAATATTCTAAATATCTCAAATGCTTCACTTTTATGTTTCATTAGGTAAACATACCCAAATCTACTATAATCATCAGTGAAGGTTATGAAGTATTGAAATCCTCCCCTAGCATTGCTACTTAATGGTCCGCATACATCGGAATGTATCAACCCCAATAAGTCGCTTGCCCTTTCACCCAACTTGGTAAAAGGTGTCTTAGTCATTTTTCCAAGAAGACACGACTCACAAGTATCATATGACTCTAAGTCACATGAACCCAAAAGTCCGTCCCCATGGAGTTTTGAGATACGCTTCTCATTAATATGACCAAGACGGCAATGCCACAAATAAGTATGATTTACATCATTAGGTTTAGATTTCTTATTTACATGATAGACATTATTTTCATTCTTGACATCCAAGATATAAAGGCCATTAAATGAATTAGCAATACCATAAAGCACATCATTTAAATAAATAGAAAATTTCTTATTCTCAATAAGAAACTTAAAACCTTCATTATCCAAACAAGAAATTGAAATAATATTTCTGCTTAAATCCGGAACATAATAACAATTGTTCAAAACAAGAATTAATCCGGAAGGTAAAGTGACTTCATAAGTCCCTACGGCTAATGCAGCAACTCTTGCTCCATTTCCCACGCGTAGATCTACTTCACCTTCTTTAAGCAGTCTCCTATTCTTTAGTCCCTGCACATTTAGACAAATGTGAGAACCACATCCGGTATCCAATACCCAAGAATCAGTGGTAGAAAGGAGAATATCTATCATATAGATACCTGAAGTCGACGCAGCCTTGCTGCTCTTCTTCTTCTTTTGCTCTTCCAAGAAAGCCTTGCAATTACGTTTCCAATGACCAATTTCTTGACAATGGAAACAAATTGCATCCTTTTGTGAATCAGGTTTTGCCTCAGAAGCCTTGGCAACCTTTGCCTTGCTTATCTTGGGTTTGACAACTTTTGCCTTACCCTTTCCTTTGGCACTAGCCTTCTTCCCATCATGAACCAAGAGCACAGGAGAACCTTTCTCCACAATTTTCATCTCTGCAGTTTTGAGCATCCCATGCAACTCAGAGAGATTCTTATCCATTCCATGCATGTTATAATTCATCACAAACTGATTATAACTTTTAGGCAATGAATTAAGAATGAGATCCGTGGCTAGCTCCAATGGGATTGGATAGCCAAGTTTCTCAAGGTGCTCTACATAACCTTTCATTTTAAGAAAGTGAGGACTCACTTGTTGCCCTTCATTCATTTTGCTAGTAGTAAATGCAACAATGGTCTTGTACCTCTCTTGCCTAGCTTGCTCTTGAAACATGGTTCTCAACTCCACGCCTATCTCATAGGCTTCCAAATGTTCCAAACTTTGTTGGAGTTTTGAACACATAGCAGCAAGCATGAGACAACTTACATCTCTAGAATCATTACGATGTTTCTTGTAATTGTCTCTTTCTACCCTAGGGGCAGTAGGCGGTGGTTCAGCAGGGAGAGGCCCATCGAGAATGTACAACTTATCTTCTTGCCTAAGAACAATTCTTATGCTTCGGATCCAATCCATAAAGTTTGTACCATTCTCTTCGAGCTTATCCTTCTCAAGGATCGATCGCAACGACATTGATTGAGTGTTATTAGTCATTATCTACAAATATGCAAAATTTCCAAAATTTAATAAGTACCGATTTTCATTAAAGAGATAAATAATGTATTTTTAAACAAAATACTCCCACTAAATTATATAACCTTCTTATACATCCAATGTATAATATAATTTAATTGGGTTAAGATCCAACTTTAATTTAATTTCAAGTCCGCTAAGGCGGATTACACAAAATCAAATTAATTAGGTAGACAACTCTTGTCAATCATATCTCATATGACTCTTAATTCCTTTTATGAGATTCTTTTAGAAATCCAATTTCAAAAGCATGTTAAACCTCATCTTTGCCTAGGCCCAAAACTGTTTTGACGCCCAATTAAGTCTAACCATTTTAAACGCATAGTTAATGTGTCCCGCTAGGGCGTGCCCACATTATCTATCTTGCTCAAACATAAATAAATTTAATGCACCTCGCTAGGGCGAATCTACATTAAAATCACTCATGTACTAACAAGTGTTTTAATCATGGCATGGCAATAAAAGACTTAAAACTTTCTTTGAAGGTTCATCACATATAGCATATAACACATTTATGAGCACATAATATAAACATGTTACACATCAAGTTTAGCCACTAAATTAATCCCATTAATTTAAGCATAATATTTATGTGTCATTAGTTTCTCTATAATTATGAGGATGAGACTATTTCAACTTTGGTTATTATCTCCAAATCAAGACAACAAGAAGTGCGGTCGAACTAAGCCATTAGGCAACCACAATCCCGCACTAATTCAAGAAACCAAGAAAGTAGTCCATGTGGCCGAAACTAAGCAATAGATGGTCTCGATGAACGTAGGCCAATTGCATTCACAATTCCACATGGATCTCCAATCATTGAATCAAGAACTTTGTTTCTCAATTTTAGCAATTATGAACTCTTCATAATTCTAACTTCGTTTTATCTTTGAAACTTTGATTGCGATCAATTTTGGGAAACACAATCTCGATGAACGCAGATTAGCCATCCAAAACTTGAACCAATCTAGGAATCACAAGACTAAAACAAATAGGAAAATCAAACCCCAAAATCCACACACAAACCAACTACCCAAAACCCATTCCAGATCAGCAAGTCTGAAGTGGTCTTGTTACTGGTTTTGTCGGATTTATCGAAAAATTCCAGAATCAGATTTTGAACAAAATCAGAACATTCTGGCCTAGCAAGCGCGCGCCTGGTCCAGCACAGGCGGCGCCTGAAGCGAGCGCGCGCCTGGTCCAGCGCGGGCGGGCGCCTGAATGGTCAGAATGGTATGGAATTTTCAAGTTCGAAAATTTTGTCTCAAAATTATTTTTCCCCGATTATTAAAACTTTGATCCAATCAAAAATCAATAATCGAAATAATTCAGAATCCACCATAATTTTTTATTGCGATTGAATCGTGCGATTAAGGTTCGAAAAACAATAAACCACATAAAATCACAAAACACATAAACATCATATAATCCAATATTCATATCATGCTTGGCACATAAACAATTTATATACACACAACATGATCCAAGTATTGAATTAATCAACATGAACGGGGCTCTGATACCACTGTTGGGTTTCTAAGTAACATGCGCAGCGGAATATAGCAATTAAAATTTTAAGAAACCCAAAGCCATGGATCCGTTCATATGATTAAATCAAATACAACAAGATGAATAGAGGAATAACTAACCCTTGATGACTATGAATTTTCTCTTGGTCTTTGGTGGAGAAACTTGAAGACTTGATCACGATCACAAAGCTTGAACACGAACTTTGAAGATGATGATTTTCACCCTCTAGCGGTATCCACACTTCGAACGAATATCAAAGGATCTTTGATCTTGGTTGCTAGACCAATATTATGAAACACACTTTCACAATATAATAAAAGAACTATATTGAATTTATTTGTGAATTATTTTGTTCCTCAATCGAGGATATCTTAGAACAAAATAATATCTCTCTCAAACTCTTTGAGACTCACAAAATCACTTGTCAATATGGTCTGGCCGAATTGGGGTTTTTATACACAATTAAGACCTATTCCAAATAGGAATCTTGTGCCAAAAACCTTCCCAAATCGAATTAGGAATTTTCCTGTCGGCAGCACCAGGCGCCCGCCTGTAAAGGGCCAGGCGCCCGCCTGAATGACCAGAAGGTCCCTGTCTTTCTGGAATTACTTCAGGCGCCCGCCTGGTCTGAACCAAGCGCCCGCTCGGTAGACCAAACAGCCCAGAATGTTTCCAAAATTCCTCCAAGGTCCTTTGACTCTAAATTCCAATATATTCCTCTTATTAAAGATTCGTTCTATTGTGTGTGACCCTCTAGGATTATACTAAGTTGGCAATGGGCTCAAACATGATCCCATAAGATATGATTAGGTTCTAGCAAACCGTCATACCCCAAATAGTATAACTAGATACAAGTTCGCATTCCTTTAGAATATGTCACAATCCCTTTGTCCACGATGTCATTGAACACAAGTCATGGTCAAACAGTCAACTTGTTTTTGTTCAATACTTTCTCGATTCCGAATATGTTGATAATCCAAATGACATTGATCCAATCAATTCATTTGAGTCCGGCCGAACATTTCATCAACATCATTCCTACGAGAGGCCCAAGCTTGACATCTCTCCGTGGAGGGACAAATCCATTTAGCTTATTATTCTTCCCAACGGGAATCCGATTATGCCAATCATACCCTTTATAACTACCGTGTTAAGGTAGCGTTTGAATATGTCAAACACAATGTTCATCAAGTGGAAGACTATAATAACTTCATGTCTAAGGATTCAAATGACATAACTAATATGAGATATATGTTCGACATAGACCATGACATAAATCTCATACAGCGGGTCATGTCCAGTACCTTGTTCCAAACAAGTACCCATAAATCTAACATGATCATCCCATGATCATTTAGCCTTTATACTAGTGCTTAATAAGTACTAGGGACGGGGATTATTATAAGTAAGCATGAACAACAATAATAATCAAAACATCTCTTTATTGATATGAAATAAATGATAACAATTACAACGTTTATTAAACGTGCCTAGGGCACCACTACCAACACAAGCTTCTCCAACGGAACCTCTAGCTTCATCTGACCATGACCCGGCGCGGTAGAAAACATAGCACTCTCTGTAAGACCCATCACTGCTTCCTTCATCGAATCTGAGATGTCAAATTCTAAATTTGCATACCCCAAAGCGTTCTTTAACGCAGTCTTGAGATCATCATCTCCACTAGACACCTCAAACAGCTCTTCTACCAATGGCTCGATCACATCGATGAAACACAATGACTCTGAGTCCTTAGGGTATTTCATAGAGTCAAAGATATTGAACTCCATTACTTTCCCATCAAACTCCATTGTCAAAGAACCATTAGCCACATCAAGCTTGGTCCTAGCAGTCGACATAAAAGGCCTCCCCAACAGTATGGGAGCCTTTGGATCCATCTCCATCTCAAGAACATAGAAATCCGCGGGAAATATCATCTTCCCCACTCTAACAAGAACATCCTCTACCAATCCCTTCGGGTAGGCATTCGACCTATCCGCCAACTGTATCACGACTCTGGTGTCCTACAGTGGTCCCAACTTAAGAGTTTCGAACAACGCATAGGGCATGACGTTGATTGAAGCCCCCAAGTCTAACATCGCCTTATGCTCAGAAGCATCCCCCAAAGTAACTGGAATCACGAACATCCCTGGGTCACTGCATTTCTTAGGCATTTTCCTATGATACACTGCAGACACATGCTCACTAACCTTAACCTTCTTTTTACTCCTTTCCTTCTGATTCCTCTTCAGATTACACAACTCCTTCAAAAACTTCGCATACCTCGGGACAGTCTGAAGAAGGTCCAAGAAAGGAATATTCACCTCCAACCTCTTGAAAGTATCGTAAATAGACTTGTCAGGCTCTTGCTTTCGATGTTCTTTCAATGCCTCCAGGAATGGAACCTCAGGCTCATATACAGGAGCCTTAACCTCTGGTGCAACTTCTGTCTGATCTGGTACCTTCTGTACTGGCTCTGCAATCTCAACCTTTGCCTCCAGTTCCTCATTTACGACCTTATCCTGCAGCTCCTTACCATTGCGAAGAGTCATCGCACATGCATTCTGCTTAGGATTCGGTTCAGTCTGAGATGGCAACTTCCTCGAATCCCTAGCTTCTATCCGTCCCACGGCATCAGCTACCTGACCCATCTGTTTCTCCAAGTTACCAATGCTCGCATCTGTGCGCTGCTGATACTGCTGAAAATTCTGGTTCATGGTGCTAACACTCTGAGCCAAAGATTTCAGCAATGCCTCTGTAGACTGTCCCGGAGCATTCTGCTGCTGCGGATACTGCTGCTGTTGCTGTGGCGGTCTATAAGAGTTGAACTGATTACCCTGGTACTGCTGCTGCTACTGATAACCCTGCTGATTACCAAACTGCTGTCCCTGACCACCCGGCTGATTCTGCTGCTGACCTGTACCCCATATGAAATTAGGATGATTTCTCCAGTTGGGGTTATAGGTGTTACCCATCGGTCTCTGTCCCTGCTGCGCAAACCCCACTGCATTAACATCCTCCATCTCGCCCGTCTGTAGAGACGGACACGAATCTGTAGGGTGCGTAATGTCATAACAAATCCCACACGGTTTCGGTGTCTGTCCCAGAACCAACTATTTAACCATCCCCTTAAGATCCTCCATATCTGTCTCGAACTTATTAGACACCCCACTGTTCGAACCTGCTGCACTGACCTGTCTCACATTAGACCTCTTGCCATGGGTCCTCGTACTCTTAGCCAGCTCCTCGATCAACCTCTTAGCTTCCTCGGTAGTCTTGTTTAGAATGCTACCCCCACAACATGAATCCACTAGCCGTTTATCCTGAATAGTCAAACCCCCATGAAAATAGACGATCAGCTGGTCCTCAGTAAACCCGTGATACGGACAACTTCTACAAAGCTTGTGGAAGCCGTTGTAGTAGTCATATAGGGTCTCATCAGCCTTCTGCTCCATATTACTGATGTCTCTCTTCATCACATTTATCTGATCCTGAGGGAAGAACTCTTCTAGGAATACCTCTTTCATCTGCTGCCATGTCGTGATGCTGTTGGGTGGCAAATGATCGTACCACCCGTTCGCGTTATCTTTCAGTGTGAAAGAAAACGCCCTCAACAATAGGTGCTCGATCGGAAGCACTGCCGGCTTCATACTCTGACAGATTTGCACAAACTGTGAGATGTGCTGATTAGGATCCTCTCCGGGCATCCCTGTGAAGTGCGGTAGCTGGTTCAGTAGCCCCGGCTTCAACTCAAATGTCACTCCGGCAGGTAAGGCAGGGAATTGTACAGCATGTGGTTGCTCATTCCAATTCAGGGCAGTCATTTGCCTCAATATCTGTGGTGGAACTGCTTGTCTACCTCCTGCTCCACCACCACCAGCATTATTTCCATCAGCGCCACCACCAGCACCACCGCCACCAACATTATCTTCACCAGCGCCACCAGCACCAGCATTATTTCCGGTCTGCATCTCTTCAGCTAACAATATCCCCTTGACTCTCCTACTTTGTTGTCGTCCTTTCCTGAAAGATCTTTCGATTTCTGGATCAAACGGAACAATCAAATCGTTAGTAGAACGGGTGTGGACCATACACGGTTCCACACTACAGGATAACAAGTAATAAATATAACTAAAGAGATAACAAATAAAGAAATAAAAGAAAAATAAAACAAATAAGAAAAGAAAAAGAACGCAAACAATAACACCGTTCCCCGGCAGCGGCGCCAAAATTTGGTAGGCTTAGTCGCACACCTACTAAATTAGACCTGAACTCGGCCACTAATAATGTAATTAGGGTAAGTCAGGGTCGATCCACGAAGAACGATGATTATTTGCGAACATTCACTTGACCAGATTGGGGGTTTAATTGAGATTTTAATTAATTCCTAAGACGGGAAAATAAACTAAGATGATAAAAACAATGATTTAAAAGCACTTCAGATTGATCACTATCCCCGTCCTCTAATTCAATTTCATTGGTACTTCTATTTCTCTGTTAATCCTATTCACTTGATCACGAGATATATTGCAATCTCTGTCTCTTCTTACAGATTAGTCTATAGCAGTGGCACACTCACTATAAACCCTAATTAATAAATTAATCTAACTGGCACAGTCTAGATCGCAGAATTAATTGATTCAATTTAAGAGACTAAGATCAAGAACGCTTTCTAGGTTACTAGATAATCGTTAATTTTGCCTACTTCCCGAATTGCTATGGCACATACACAATTCGTGAAGATGCTACGGTGAAAACCCTAATTCTGGCACAGAACAGAGAATTCTAGCATAGATCAAGAAATAGAACTAATGGATTGGCCAAATCCACAAACCCTAAATATTAATCTAGAATCAGAACAGACAAAATTATAAATAGATCAACAAAAGAATAAGAAAGATTACCTCAATTGAATTAAAGTAGGTTCAAGATCTCAACCCAAAGCAATGGAGTTTAGCTCTCCATTAATGGTTTACAAAAGCTCCAGAGAGAAAAAGAAAGAACGTGGTATTCAAAAGTCCAGAGAGAATCATCACCTAATCCCCCTTCATTCTAAACTAATAATGACTTAAAAAAAATAAAATTCAAAAGAAATTAAAAGAATAATAATTAAAAGAAAAAGAAAAAGAAATAAAATCCCTCTGCCAGAGATGCCGCTGACTAATGCGTAATGCGGAATCATCTTGCCCAAATTTTCAATTAGGTCCCTGGAGTCTTTTAATTCATGACAGCAATCCCTTGGCTTTCCAACAATGCAGAACAATCCTCTAGCTTCCAGAAAATTTCAGTTTGTACCCATACTCCTCCGCTCCGGTTAACTTTGACCTGACTGACTTTGACTATTCTTGATCTTTGAGACAAGACTTTGAAGCTCACCAAAAATTACATCCAGAAAATAAATTAATAAATAAGAACTATTCTACCCCGGATTACAATAAAAGCCCAAATGATAAATAATGCCCCAATTACATCAAATCTAGTCTAAGTACATCAAAATAAACCAAAATATATGAGAGAATAAGGTAAATAATGTATACAAAATCCGCCACATCAAATAGTTACTTTATAAATAGTTTTTATTATTAATAATATTAGTTAACTATAATATGCTATACACATTAACTATTACTATTATTAGTATTAGTTAATTGTAATAGTTATTATATAAGTTAAATTATTAATTTTTAATATCAAGTAATCATAACAACTACTATATCAATTAACTATTACTATTAATGGTATTAGTTTGTTATAAATAATTATAATAATTATTATTATTATATAGATTAATCATTGATATTGATATATATTAACTATTACTATCAATAATATTAGTTAATTATAATAGTTGTTATAATAATCATAATCATAGAGATTAATTATTTTTATTAATGATATCGTTAAAATGATGATTACTGTATTAGTTAACTATAGTTAAAATATGTTTTTAATACATAGTATTGGTTTCCCGTGCAGAGCACGGGTTACCTGCTAGTTTATTTTGTTTCATAAAATTGTAGATCTTTTGTAAACAAATGATAATATGAAATTCAACTCTTAATCTTTTAGGCTGAGTAAATAATTAGATGACAAATTCTTGCTTGCGGCCGTCTCACGCCATGCGACGGGCGCGTGAGACGGACGCGTCCCCTTTCCCATTTTCCAAAAAGTCCACGTGTGTTAAAAAAAAAAAAAAAAAAAAAACCAAAATGTTTAAATGTTATATCTTAGATTTATAAGTCAAAAAAATATTAAAAAATACCGTTGTGTTCGTCTCGACGAGACGAATAAAACTACATAAGTCATGATATGGTTTGATTTTTTTTTTTAAAAAACATTTTTTTACACATAAAAAGTTTGAGGTGCTTTGCCAGCTGAAATGTAACACTCTGTTCTGATAAAAGTAACACTTTCATTTTCAAAAAGTAACACTTTTCTACTGTCAAATGTAACATCAATTTTACAAAAAAAAAAAATGGGTTTGCATTTCAATTGTTACTTTCTCAATAAAAAAAATTGTTACATTTCATATATAATGTACATTAAAGAATATAAACTGTTACAATTGAGAAAAAAAATGTTACATTCATTTTTTATAAAATGTAACATTAGTTTAGTTGTCAATCCTATGTTAATTTTCGGAGAAAAGAAGTGTTACATTTGAAAAATGAGTGTTACATGCCATTATAAAAAGTGTTACATTAATTTAGTTGTCAATCTTTTATGTTATCTTTATCTATTGTAGCAAAATTGTGGTACATTTTTTTTTTTAAAAAAAGTGTTACATTTGAATAAAAAAGTGTTACATTTTGTTATAATAAGTTTACTTTTGTTGGGAGGAAAAAAAGTATGGGTGGTACATTTGAAAAAAAAGTGTTACATTTGAAAAAGAATGTTACATTCCTTTATAAAAGTGTTACATTAATTTAGTCGTTAATTTTTATGTTATCTTTAATCTATTGCATCAAAATTGTGGTACATTTTTGAAAAAAAAAATGTTACATTTGAAAAACAAAAGTGTTACATTTCGTTATAAGAAGTGTTACTTTTGGTGGGAGGGAAAAAGGTTGTGGGAGCAAAAAAAAAAAAAAAAAACAAAAGGGCATGGTCGGCGCCGCACGGGGTGCGGCCGCCGCACCAGAGACCGGCTCTAATTAGATAGCCTTGAAGTGTAATTTGACTTGATTTTAATTTGTTTTACAAGATTTACGAGGTTTCGCATTCGAACCATCTTCAACGTGATCCCAAAGACGCGCACACCATCAAATTATACTGAATAACATCGAATTGTGATCTTACATCTTACAACAAGGGACACCGCGTACCATATACAACAAGTACGCATCCTCACATATATATATCCTACATCAGTCCTAAACCTAATTCGCGCAATACATACCTATATATACACACAAACTAACCCAACGGAGAGAAATACTACATTGTTTACATCAACTCAAAAGAGCCTTCTCCATGTCGCTTATTACATTCGTCTGTTCACCTTCTTCGATGAAAATGCCTTCTTTCCCTTTAGCCCATAGCACAAAGTAGACTCCGGTAAACATAATGAACATCCCCAACAAGCTACACGAAAGAAAAAACGACTATCAATAAAAGGTCAAATTTTACACTATGACTAATGCTGACATTTTGCTCAAAAAACGAGTTTTTTCTCGGCTTTTTAAACAATCAGTTATACTATTAAGGTTGCCCGATCAGTATCAAGTAAAAAAAATGCATTTTAAAGACACAGACCGCCTAATTTAACAGTAAAACTGACAGTTTTAACTTCCTAAATTGATTAGAGTTTAAACTGTTTGTTTTAGCTTCTAGCTCGTCACCTAAAAGTGTCCATTTTGCTAGGTAGTATTATGACAGTTTTAACAGTAAATTCTAGCCGTTTAAAAGTAATACAACTAATATTCTTAGGGTTCGATCCCTCTTCTCGCCTACTTCTAGCGTGGACATCGTAAAAAAAAAAAAAAAAAACTAAACTGGTTTTTTTTTTTTTTTTACCTTCCGAAGCCAATGGTTGTCCCATGAACGCGGACAGGATGACTGCAACTACTGATCCGATAGGACAAAACATGGAAACCAGGACCGGACCTCGCTTCCCCATTGCCCATCCATTGAAGCTTACACACGCTCCACTTACGCAACCTGACTGTACCATACAACAATTCAATGCACTCGTAAAAGAAAACGAGTTAATGAAAACAAAATCGTCATAAAACTTAAACTAATCAGCCAGAATTTGAAGGTAAAAGTTCCGGTCTTAAAAGGTGATTACAGACTACATACCAGGAGAGCATACACGACGAAGTATCTTAAGCTCAATCCAGTCCATCCGGTTATGATTTTCTGATCTTGAATCAATTCTATTATTGCGGTTATGATCACCCGAATAATGATGTTATGCAACATAATGAAATTGGTGCTGGAAATTCACCCAATGTTGCAGCCTGCAAAAACAACAGTTTTTTCTTGCTAAAAGGGACTGAAAAAATCTAATTAGAAGCAAATATTGAGGCTTGATGTTTGTAAACACATCGGGATATAGTCTTAAAGAAACACGTTTTTTTCTAACACTAGAAACACGAGTTTGTAGATGTGAAAATCTCGAGAAAAACTTGTTCTACACTCGTTTTAGTGTAAAACTTGTTTTCATTTAATGTAAAACATAATCTCTTTGTAGATTGCTTAAAAAAAAATTGGAGTTTTTAGGGCTTTAAAACTATCAGTTTTACCAATGAAACTGAGTTTTTTTTTAATTGAAAATTAATTTTCCTATTAAAACCGCCTTCTACTATTAAACTAAAGTTTACAGTTGTTAGTTTGTCAGCTAAAACTCTCAAATTAGTGTCTGACAAATTATGAAGTTTTAACTGACCACAATTCTAATAGTAAAACTGACAATTTTCACTCGTCTTCAACTATGACTTTTTAAACACTTAGATAGTAAAGTTGATAGTTTTAACTGCCAGATGAACAATTTTAAAGTCATAATAGTATTATTTTTTCCTAGCTTCGCAAAAACTAATTTTTCACGAGATTTTGGGCTCGTTATTAGAGGCCAAGCCTCATGGATGTTAATTTATTGAGACACTGAAGAAGCTATATGTGTATATATACCTGCAAGACGACATTGCTAGAGAGAACGACGACTGCAGCAATGAGATAAATGCAACCGATGATCTTGTCTTTGTCGAAGATGAAGAGATAATGGGCGTGCATATGTGAATCTTTCGGGGTTTGGACCCCATGGATTGAACTCTGCGTTAAGCTCATTGTAAGGGCACCAATAACACATAGTAATGTGCCCGCGATTTTCAGTTTGCTGTATTTGCAGTTCAGTTTAACCTTCTCTAGGCTGTCCATACAAAAAAAAATAAACAAAAAAAAAACACTATTTAGACAAAATAATTGAAAAAAGATGGATAATGATCGATATTAGATAGAGTGAAAGAATTCTAAGTTATAGTGCTAATTAAGCGAGAAAAAAGAATTGTTGCAGCGGAGTATTCGCTGCTCCGCAGCAGCATTTGGCCAAGACTACTTCTTTTTACATCGGGCGTTGGAGATTATTTGGTAAGGGAAATTTATCGCTAGCTAGGTCCCACATTTATTCCAAACAATAACTACAGCCTACAACTAAAAGAGATAAACTTGGCCCAATGTTGCAGTGCAGCAACAAATCTGTCCTTGCAGCAGTTCCAAATTCCTAGTTAAATTGTGGATTTAGACACTCTTTGTGCAAAAATAGTTATCGGTATTTTATGATGCAAAAGAAAGAAGAGTATGTTTAACAACTCAATTTTAAGAGTCGGATTAGGAATTGGAAGATCACTTTAAAGTCCGCGGAAATCATTTTTTTATCTACTTTCAAGACTTAGAATGGGAGTTGTGAAACGCAGTCGAAGCTCATTCAAACTAACAACGAAAAAAAGGGGGCTAATTTTTCGGGACGGAGTGGGCATATACCTGGAAGCCCAAGCAATGATAAAGATGAAGCCAGGAGCAAGGTTAGGCATAGCTGTAGCAATTGCTGGTGAAGTCAAATGTATCCCCTTTAGCATGAGTGATTGGAATAATGTTACCCTGTTACCAAACATTCCACAACAACAAAATAATTAACCCCTTTTATTTTCTTGAAATAATATGATGAAAACACACTCACACACATCAGTTGCGGACCTAGGATTTTTTTTTAAACGGAGGCAAAAATTGCATAAGGAGGCAAAAAAAATGTTAGCGTATTTTTTATCCTACATATCTAAGGGGAGCAAAGCTTACTAAATTGCACTAACACTCCTATCCTTTACAAAAAAATTGCACTTGTAATTTATTTATTTTCAAAGCCTCTACCTAGGTCTGCCCCTCTGACGCGCACACACAAAAAGGAAAAAGTATTAGATGCAACTATTTCATAAACATAAATTTTAGGGTAAAATAATGAGAAAGAAGAACAAACCACCCATAAATATAAAAGGACAATTTGTCATGCAAAAATGATGTCAAACATTCTATGAGTCTGGAACTCTTTTTATTTTTTACAGAAATTACTCACTCCCCATTTGATAATAACAGTAAACAGTTTACTTGTCAAACATTCAGAAAAAAAATGTATTTTACTTGTTTATATATGTTTGTACTATAATAAATTTGTAGACTATTTAATTATTTGAAAACGCGACTTATTTTGAACAAACTAAAATAGAAAGGATAACATTATAGTTTCGTTTAAGACTAAGAAAGTTTATATTTATTGGTTTAGCGGTAAGAGTATCAATTAGTTGCTATGTCAAAAAATATTTAAATAACTCCTATCAATTATAATTTCTAGGTGCGTAAATGCTACATACAACATCTCATTGTTTTGCTGCAGTGCAGCGTGTGTGAGATGTGGTCAACAGGTCAAGATTAATTTGAGGTTTAAAGAGCTCAGTGAGCATCTTCTTATCTCGACACTCTATCTCACAAATAGAACCATAAGATCAAATCACAGTCGTCGGTTGCAGCGGAGTAGTGAAACTCAGCGCAACAATTCCAAAATTCACAATTTCTATGGTGGGAGTATACCCTCTATTTGATTTTATTTCATTTTACTTGTGTTTCCATCAAACACCTTTGTTTCCATGGTGCATCTCTCATCATGTCCTAATTAATGATTTCAAACATAAATAATTTAATTCTGCCAAAAGAAACATAAATAATATAATTAAGAAAATATTATAAAACAAAAACATAAAATTTTCTCACCCAGCAAAAGCAATCAAAACCAACTGAATTAAAAACTTGCAACTGAACTTCTTCGGCCATTTTTTTCTGCAACACAAAAATAAAACACACCTTCACAATTTTTGTCACAACTCGACGTTTTAAAAGTTAAATTGATTAATTTCACGTCTTAAATTAATCAAAATAGATGCGTATCAAAATAAACGCGTATATTTATATAAATTTAATGAAGAAAAATAAAAATTGTACCTTTCGATAAGAAATGCAAGAGGAGAGAGGACGAGGAAGGTGGCAAAGGTTGAAGAAATAATAAGAGATGAAGGTTGAAGGCCAATAGATAACAAATAACTTAACACCTCAGAGTTTCCTGCATATACAAATTGCACCCCTATTAACCCTCCAATTATACAAATCTCTTCAAACAGGTCCTTTTTCCCGTTATATAATTTTCCTTCCATTATCTTTTTCTTTTCTTTTCTTTCTTTCTTGATCCAAACCCAAAAGAGAGAAAGAGAGATTTTTTTTTTAATTTTGATCAAGAAAATCTCTCTCCATCCCCTTCTTCAATCTCCCTATCTCTCTCTCTCTCTTGCATGCAAGAATTTATTTGCAGGTGAGTTTGAATTTGTAATGGATGTTCTTCCCTCTTTTCCCTCAACTGGTCTTTGTTGTTTTCAGGGCATTTTTTTGTTTGTTTGCTGGGGAAAAAAAAAAAGAGATTTGTGTGATCAATAGTTATGTCTTTATTTTGGTTGGGAAAGTTCACTACTTTCTCTCTCTTTTTATGCACCATTTTCGGTGAAATTTGACTTTTACTTTCTTATTATTATGCTGACAAAATGAAACAGATGTATCTCAAGTTTACACTCAGTTCTATTGATATTGATGCGTGGCAATTTGAATGCACTGTTTTAATCAACCGCTTATGCGCAATATAGTTTCTTAGAGCTGTTGCGTACGGTGTGAAACTCGTCACATCAGTCTTTTTTTTAATGCTTAACGGTTGAGATGAATTTTGAGGCAGGATCCATAATTTGTCAAATAAATCTCAGAATAAAAGAAGAAAAAAATAGCGACGTGGCGAGCTTGGAACCGCTCGCATGAACGCCAAAGGAGCAGTTCGCTTGAGCAGTTTCGAGTCCAGATTGATTTTAAGTCCATATACCGGCTCGATCCTTCTAGAACCCCACCCATAGTGGTAGAGCTCTTGTAGTATCAAGTTTTTTTTTTTTCTTTTTTCTTTTTCATCTAGGATAATTTTGAGAGTTATATCCACTCCCCCAACTCCACTTCAATGGGGCCATAGATTTGTCCGAAATTTAATCAGGACCGTTGATTATTTGGGGACAGACATGCAATACTTCCTCCGTCCCATACTTATTGCTACCAAAATAGAATGCACGAGAATTAAAAAATATGTTGGAAAAGCAAGTATTGTGAGTGGGTAGGAGAGAGAAAATAAGTTAGTGGATAGTTATTGTGAGTGGATATGAGAGAGAAAAGTGAGCATTTTGGGTAAGTAGCAATAAGCATGGGACTCCCAAAATGAAAAAAGTAGCGATAAGTATGGGACGGAGGGAGTACAAGGAGAATGCAAATCATTCAGACAATCAACCTAAATTCATTGAAAATTTGCATATTCTTGATTGAAATTGAAGATTCTACACCTGGTAATTTATTGAGTAAATTCAAATTTGAGTATGAGCAAATGGCACTCTTCCAAATACAATTATGGAATACACTGTAGCCGAGACGTACTACAAAAATCTCTGCCACCATGTTGTTGACTTTGATCGTCTTGCCAAGAACATTGAGTCACCTCGGAACCGATAAACCCAGCTCTAATCCAACACAAAAAAAAAACATGCAAAAATGAAAATCACTATCAGAAACTAGTACCAGTAAGTAAACCATGATTTATCTGAAAATTTAACCGGTAAAAATAAATCTTCTGGGGCTTTTACAAGAATAATTTCTACCAAATACGATAAATTTATCATCATAAACAAATAGTGACGCGTATGGGGAAAAAAGTACTTGTATCCCCTAATCAAACAATTTATCGTCCTAATAAATATTGTTTAGATTGTTTAAGTAATGGCATATGATCCGAGTAGAGCATGTATCCTCGCTATTAAAAATGGTGATGAAGCCCACCTCTAGAAACAGCAAATGTATCACGTTCCATCAATTTCATCTGGGAAAAGGAGAATTCTTGTTACTATAGCATTCTACTGGAACTAGAGGCAAAAGTCAAATTTTGACAAAACTTCAACATCAATAAAAGTACGTTATCATAAGTCCCATCCCTTTTAGTAATTCTGTTCATTTGAGGTTTCCGGTTAGCACTCAGCAGGTATGTATAAGGGATTTAAACGCCAAGAAAAAGAAATGGAGCATCACCTTAGCACTAAATGTCTAACAAGCAAGGAAAAATGAGTATCATGGATGGTAACAACACGTGTAACTGGCATCCGTTTTAGCACATTATTGGATCAAAGAATATTAGTGTCTATCAGATAAAGTTTTCCACCAAGATATGTTAAGTAGCTTTACATGTATGGTCAGGAAATATATGGGAGCAATAAACAAAATAAAGGGTTATCTTGCAATAAATAAGAGCAATGCTAGGGGCACAAATTAAAGTCACAAAATCTTGCTCACAACATGTGTTGGCGATATTTCATTGCATCGATAGTGGACCCGCCACACTCTAATTAAAAACACCAATAAAATCATTACACCTAAGATTTTGTGAGCAAGACTTTGTAACTTTTTTGTGCCCCAAACATTACCCCTTAAATAATTTCCGTCTTACTTCCCATCGACAAACTCAAATGTGACTAAATTCCCAACCAAAGTTACAATACAAAGCCACTATGGAACCAATAATAATATAAACCCAAAGAACGAATCCAGCAAGAAGTCTAACAACTCGAAGTAGACGTAGAGACGTGAGCCAGATTCAATATCATTTTTCTCAAACAAAATTAAAGAGTTCACATAAAAAACCAAAATTCCGTTTGGGTTTTAGACAAAACATCACTGATGGTAATTTCTTTCCCTTTCTTTATATGTGTATAACCCTAGCATGTCTAAGAACAGTTAATGGAGTATTCGTACTTGGGAATGAAGAATTTTGCAGGTCTCCTTAAACCCCGGTCATTTCAAGCTTTAGGAAATCATGTGCCTGCAGGAACCAAACTCTAGTCAGATACCTGATTCATTCATTGCCTACTCAAATCCCTAAAACATACCCAAATTGTAGAATTAGGTCGTTTGTTTTCGTGAAGTCCAGAAATTATGACAACTGTACCCAGGAAAACAGAATCATTGTCTCTCAAACCTCACATGTAGTGAGTATGAATTCCCATTAGGTGCAGCTAATTCTAGATATGAATTATTGCACAAAATTAAGAAGAGAATTATGGAAATTCTATTGATAGGAAAACAGCAATATGGTGGTACAGCCATATGCAGGGAGTGTTGAACGCATAGGTAAGCTTCACAAGGACAAGAGTGTCCAACATTCTTGAGAAAGAATAAAACAAATTCAATCCTTTGATTGCAGCATGTTTTTAAGAAGTTGGATCTAGTTAACAACAATGTTTACTTGAATTTTAGTTGATCACCGAAAACGTAATAATCATGTTACACTTAACAAGTCAGCAAGTTGATTTCAAAATCCATGCAGTTCTGAAGGGGTAGCAGAAGAAACATAATAGGCTGAGAGAGAGCTTTCGAAGCCTACTTTTATGCTAAAGCATACGTATCTCCAACTATATCTTAGCATCCTCTCTGTATATTATCCCAAATTCACTCTCATATGTATGCATCTTATTTACTCCATTTATCGTCCCTCTGATTCTTTGGGATGATTCAAGTCCGTCAGGCTAAGGCCTCCAAGTCTCAAGTACGGAGTAATATTAATAGCATAAGAGTTTATGACTTTACTAATGCAATTAGTCATACTCGGATCATACACAAATAACTCTAGTTTTTGCCAGGTAACCTGAGAGGGTGATAGGTGATGTACATTACTGAAGCTTCTCTGGCGTACGATATTGCTTAGTGCCATCTTCTAGTCTGTATATGTATATATTGTTACACGTGATCTTAACAGTGGTTTGCATTAATAAAAAGGGATATATCAGGATCCACCTTAGAATGATAAGTTTATATAGGTTTATGTATTTGAGGCATAAAGTGTAGCCAAAACCCAACTGCCTGGAGTAAAAATTAGGAGGGCAATATGTCATCATTTTCCTTAGTAAAACATACTCCTCCGTCAAAATAAATGTCCATTTTTGTCTTTCTAATTTGTTTTTGATCATGAGCAAATTTAAAGAATTTTAGGACATACATTTTGGGACACAGGAAGTATTACATTAGGGGAAAGTTCAATTTGTTAGTGTGTTGGCAAATAATATGGATTCCCAGAAGCACTAGTTGAATGAGTCATTAGCAAGGACTAACTAATCAATAAGATTATTAAAATTTAAATTGAACAAGCTGAAACTGGAACACAAAGTATAAAATATCATAGGAGAAGTAGCAACTCACACTCAAATAACAAAACATATATTAGAGGTCGGGAGAGGTACGGCAGAGTGTACCCTGAGAAAGCGATCTGCAACTCCTTGAACTTGTGCTCAGGCAAGGGTCATCCTTGCTGCGGCAACTGCATTGTGGAGAGGTAATAGAGACTGCACACCTCCAAGTTCCGATGGGGACCTATTAGGAACATTAAAGCAAGCTTTAATAAGCTATTTAATGCATTATTAAATATGAAACCTCAAATAAGTACATTCAACCAAAAATAGTTTTGTTATGTAGGGAGCTGGGAACTTCCATTTACTGTGAGGACAAGTAAGCATAGCACTCAACTTATTCTTACTTCACTACCTCTTATTGCTTGATGATGTCACAAAACGATAACAACAACAAGAAAGCCTTAGTCCCAAAAAGATTCAGGGTCGGCTAATGTGAATCTCATATGGAATCGTCAATGAAAGAACTGAGGGAAAAAGAAGGGTAAGAAGAAACTTAAAAGAAGCATTAGGTTGGAAGAAGAAAATCATGTCACGAAATGATAATGTGAAATAAATCATTTAGGTACATACTAAATGGACACGGTCGGATAGAAAGAATTCATGTAATGAAAGTAAAAGCACGACCTTACTCTTGGATATTTCCAATCATAATATCCTACATAGCGAGATCCCTGCTCTAACCCAACTAAAGACTCTCAATAGAAGCATATATATCACCTAATGGTATACAAGGATTTTTTATGAAAACACCACTTAATCATGGTTAACTTCAAAATCTAGACTTCTGATTCCACTTATCATCAAGTTAAGCCAATGCATTAGTAAAATGTGTGGAGAATATTTGATAACAAAGTTTTGCATTGGAAGATGGTGGCATCAATTTTTTTAGCCAATGCGTTTTCCAAGCAATGATTTTCTACATAGAATTTCTTTAATATCAACTCAGCCTATCAATCTAGGCAATTAGAACAAAGAAAATTACATTTCCAACCTAAAAAACACAATAAATAACACTATGAAACTCCAACCTCAGAGCGTATGTAGAGAGTTAGCATTGATGAGAAAGGAAAAAGGTTATGATGATGGGGAATTGGGGGGCTCTCCACATCTACTAGCCCATACTAGCAGCCATCAACATGGAGAAAGTAATTCAACACATGAACAATAATATGAAAGAACATAAAAAACACCATGAATTTGTTGACCCAGTTCATTCAACACATGAACTACATCCGGAGGCACCAAGCCAGGATATCACTATAATATGTAAAGATTACTATAATTTAGCACATGCACTCACACAGATCTAGCATGGCTACTCTCCATGAATTATCTCTCATACATATTATCTCACCTTCCCAAGAACACACAAACAACACGGTCATGGCCGGTTTGTAGGATCGCCCCCCATGGCTCTCCTAGGCCCCAGGCCCCTCTTAGACACTATTTTGTGGCTCTCTTGTGTATCCTAACTTTCTCCTATCAAGCACACAATATTCTGGACAAAATCCCATTTTTATAGGTGTAGGAGAAGTCCTAAACCTAACTTGGGAAGATATCTCATCAAAATAGGAAACTAAATATGAGTAAGACTGTTTCCCGACATTGCACGGCCGCGCTTTATACATGGCACGCCTGTGCTTCACAAAACAGCTCCCAGATGAAACTCCAGCATGACCATGCACCTCCCGCGCTTCATTGGCTTGCATGGCCGCGTAGCTATTTTAGCATGGCCGTGCAGTGCAATTCCGGCTGCTGTCTGGTTTCCTTCTCCCGGTTGATCTCTCCTTGATATCTTCTCAAACCCCCAACGATTTAGACTCCATTCTCTCCTTGTCTCCCATTGTTTATTTTAGGACTCCACTCCAACATATGCTTCATCAGTTCACAAAATTCTCACAAAATCCTCGGTGTTTGATAGTATAAACATAGGAAGATTAATCTTTACATCCAATTTACCACCCTCCTTATTATCAAGGGCTATAAAAAGGACCATCAGTGATAAGACAATCGAACTATACAATTTCCACAACCAAATGAAAAGATAATACTACAAGCGACCAAGGGCATTTATATCTTGTCCAAATGGCTTGTATAATTTATCTTCCATCACTAAATTCTATAGCCCGTGAATTCTCTTAGGCAATCAGCTAACAAGTGCCCAAGTGTATTCAAACTTGTGAATGATGGTCCTCAGACATTAACATACTATTCCATCTATACAAGAAAGTAGTCCCACTTTTAAATTTTCGCTTACGCAAACCTATAGACTTCCATCATTGTTTTGATTCAATTTTTTTTTTTACCGAAATAAAATAATGAAATTTCAAAAACACACACACAAACAATGTCATTTAGAGTGCATTTGGCAACCTTAATTCCAAGCCTTGCAATTGCAATTGGAGCAACACAATGAATTCCGCTAAACAAAAAATAAGCGACCAATTTCATTGTCATGTCTTGGTACCGAGTAGCCAAACATTCGATTAGCGACAATATAGCAATCCGAGGGGGGGAAAGAAAGCTACAATATTAAAAAGTATGAGTTCTCAAAAGAGACAGCATTTTGGGGAACAGGTTTGTATCACAGATATACAATCTTCCTGCCTTCTTAATGCAGCATAGAGTTAGAAGTACGAAAATTGATTTCAAATTAGGTATATAGTCAATAAAAATCCCACCTTTTGTAATAAATTCTGTTCCTATGCTTCCATAGCAATCAAATTAAAACCCAAAACATAATCTACCTATACAGAAACAATCACACACAAATAGATAGAGGAGTAAGGACCTGGAGAGAGAAAACCGGCGAAGTGGAGAGGCGGTGGATCTAGTTGGGAGGGGGAAATTGGGAGCTGAAGAATTCGCAGATCTGGCGGCGGAGGCTGAGGAACAAGGTGCCGGAAAATTGGATTTAATGGCGGATTTGAGGGAGGATAATGATGATTTGTTAATGATTCGGCTGCACCTGGAAGCCATCGCCGATTTTTTCTACAGTCGGGTTTTAGGGTTTTAAGTCTGTGAAATTTGTGTGTTGGTTTTTTCCGTTGGCCTAGTTGTACAGTCGTACTCCGCCACTCCGGTATACTAAATAAATTAAAAATAAACGATTATGGTTTGATTAATAATATTGCATCACAACTAAATTTTGTATTTGACTTTTTTTTTTTTAATAACTCAAATTTTATTGGTCAATATAGTTGTGATTCAAAAGTTTGAAAAAAAAATGTCGTTATAAAATTATAAAATTTGTTAATGATAGATTATTAAATATATTTTTAAATTTTTATTAATAATATAAATTAATGGTCAAAGTTCAATCAAGATTAGGTTCGACTATGACCAGCTAAAGGGGCCTATATTTTGAAAGATTTTTTTTGGGTAACTGGTTCCAACATAAGTTATAAAAAATCTTGTTTTATAAGGTTTAAGGGTAATATTAATAGAGGTGGTCTCCCATGAAAACAAGAGGACCCGTCTCATGTATGAGGCGGGTCGACCCATGACCCATGGGGCATGACCCGCCACGTGGCAGCCTCCCATAGGTCCCCCAAAAAATTGAGTTTTTATATTATTTTTTCAGCTTTTCCGTCGTTTACCAAAAGTAATAGCTACCATAACTTAATGTAATGACTGTATACATATAAAGTAACATTGTTCATAAGTAAACGTAACACCTGTTTTACAAAAACAAAAGCTCGTTTTACCCATTTTTTCAATGTAATACTAACTATAATTACATGTAACTCAAACAATATCTAAATGTAATTATCATTTATACTGAAATGTAATAATGCTTTTGTAAAAATGTAAAATATTGTGTATTTTGATTTAATTTTTTAAAAGAAAGTAACATTTGAAAAGTAACAACTCATATACTATATGAATGTAATTGTTTGTACAAGTAAATGTAACACTTTAATAAAAGAAATTATAACATATTCTATTGATAATGTAATACTTTTACATGTAACACTAATCAAGTGTTTTTAGCTCTAAAAATGTAAATGGTTGAATTATTACTTTTTCTATACATATGTTTACAATTATGTATAAACATTATTACATATAAGTAACACGTTCGTTACATTTTAGTTGTAATAAGTATTACTTTTGCAAACGAAGAAAACATAGAAAAAAAACACTGTTACTTTTCTCTATATATGTATTACTTTTATGTATACAAACTGTTACTTTATATGTATACAGTCATTACATTAAGTTATAGTAACTATTACTTATGACAAACCGAAAAAAAAAAAACAAAAAAAAAATATATATAAATTTTTTTTAAAAAATGGGCCTATTAAAGCTGCCACGTGGCAGGGTTGCCCCCGGGTCATGGAGCTGGTTCAATGGGCCGTTTTATGGGTCAAAAATGACCCGTCTCATCCATGAGACGGGTGATAGTGTTCTCACATAAGTTTTTTCATATTAATATTAAAAAGTGGACCTTTTTATAACTTATAAAAAAACTAGTTTCACCCAAAACATACACTACATCTTGATTCAACATCGAAATAATTGTGTGTGAATGAATAAAGTTAAAAAAAAAAAAAAAAAAAAACATAGTTGAGTGGTTGATTTACGATAAACGTTACTAATGTCAAAGCTAAAACTCTTAGATATAAATAATTGACAAAACTCATGTGACATGACAAGTTATATTGAGAGTGAATGGTTTGCTCCTAACTAACATGAGACGAACTTATTTCTTTTCTTATCGAACCCCATTTCATACATGAAACAATTTCACAAAGCTTTCTTCTAAATTAATTTTAGAACAAAAAGAAATTCATTCTTCGACAAAACAATATTTGGGGGGCTCGGTTGGTACTTTCTTCATCTCTTAGAGCATTCACAATGGTAAGAGCTTTTTAGAAAACTTTTTTTATAATTTCATTATGCCAAATTATTATAAACTATATAAAAAAGCTTTTTAAAAACTTTCATAATGGTAGAGCTCTTTCATTACCTAGAGATATATTTTTTTAAAGAACCTAGAGAGTTAGTGAGTATTAATGTAAAACTTACATGAAATATCTCTTTCTATAAAGAGCAACTCTTTAGCCAAAGAGCTCTTTAAAGAGTTTCACAATGGTAAAAAGCTCTTTCACAAAAATAAAAAAACTCATAAAAAGCTCCCATTGTGGATGCTCTTAGTAAAATGGGAAATCCTCCTTCATTCTTTTTTAGTTTTGCCTAAAAGTTATAGTTATACTCCCTCTCTCCGTTTTAGTAATAAGAGTCATATTTTTTATTTTAGTAGTAAGAGTCGTATTTTTTATTTTAGTACGTTCTAATAAGGGTCATACTTTCTATTTTTGTAGCAAGACTTATACTTTTTATTTTAGTATGTCTCAGAGTAAGACTACATCTTCCAAAATGACAAATAATGGGAAATGATGAATAGTGTTTTTGACAACTTTGTTCTTCTAATGTTTCTACAATTATAAAAAAACAAATACTTACTAAGTTACTTTTTACACACTTGCACTATTAATAGTATTTTAGACAATTATATCTTCAACCCACTTGCAATGTTTACCCATTTTCTATTATTTGTAAAACTCTTGCTTTGAAACAAAAGGTGTATCATTTATAGAAAATACTTGATACACTTTTAAAAGTGCTTATAAATAAAGATTTAGCTTTAAAAATTGTTAAATGAAGCTATCATTTTCATATTTAACTAAAAAGACAAAGCAAATCACTTTACCACACCAAATAGAGCAACATAACTAAACACGCCACAATTTTATACGTGTACGACTTTTTGTCATAAGTTTTCTGTCACATATGGAAACAAACAATAGGATAAATTGGATCAAATCATTCCAAGTAGTAGTTTTTATTGATCGACATAGAAAACAAGAAGAACAAGAACAAGTGAGCTCCATTGTTGCATACTCCTTCCGTCACAATTTAAACTTTAAAACTTTGAGTTTAGAATTAAAAATAATAATGTAATGTGTTGTGAGTGTAGATGGTTTGGCAGGAGAAAGAAAGTAGGGTAGAAATAGTTAGTATTGTTGCGATCAAAATTGAATTTAGGACTGACATACATATAAATCACGTTTACAGACTTTCTGCTTACACTTCAATTTTGTTTATTTTTTATTTTTTCTGAGTTCAAAGTTCGCATAGCACGAAATTATTTCAGACATTTTACTGCTCAACTTGATCTCGCATGTTTTTGCAAGGATAAATTAATCTTGCGTGCTCATTGAGCCAACCTACCAAACAAACTAGCTACTACTTAATCATCCTTCACTAATTAATCACGAATTGCATATCAAATGAAATTAAAAGAATGATTCTATATACCCTTTTTTGAGTATGAATATGTATACATCTCTAAATTAGACCAAAAAATAATATGAAAAGACAATTTTGCCCATCATAAAAGAAAGCACAAGAAGGAAACCACAAATACCAAACAACTAGTAACCCATTTCATCGAACTTCTTCTTTCTAAACCAATTCCCACTTGAAGAAATATCAGATTCCAACAATGAACTATACCTGAAATTCGGGTTTGACCCGTATAATGCTTGGATCCCCTCCACGTCATCAATTTTAAGGTCCACTTTTTAGTCCTCGGGTTCAAAATCGGGTACATAATCGCTTCCTTAGCCGTAGAATGGGCCAACCCGAGTATATGTCCAATTTCATGGGTCACCACTGATTCCAATCAACGGCTTTTTTTGCCTTCTGAAGTTTAAATCAACGGCCACGTTTCAGCTCCATCTAAATGTAACTTCCCATCTTCTGGGGAAAAAGCATGAGCTAAACTCCCAACACCCCATCAAACGACTCCCCGTCGCCGTGATCGCCGTTGTAAAACCCGATTTTTATCTCCGCCGCTTCGTAGTCGTCGGATTCCGTGAAGTTGACGGGTATGACCGACGACCACCGCGAAAAGAACGTTGGAAAACGGACTTTATTTCGGAGAAATCGATGTAGCAATCATATGATTGTTCGAGAACGCGTATGTTAAATTCATCGGAGTTGACTTTGACCACCTCGGCTCCCCGGAAGTCGGCGTAATGTTTAGTATCATGAAACCTCGTACCATGATGATGTTTGTATATCTATGATGATGATGATCGCTGACTCCACACCTTGGGGACATGATTTGTTTGACCGTGCCACTATCAAGCTGCCCGGTCACGGGCAGGCCAAGCCTTTTCTGGTAACTTAAAACGGCGGCTTGAAGGCTCTCATCGAAAGTATCGGTCAGATTATTTTCTGAAATTCCGAGGTACCCAAAACGTTGGAAGTATTTCTTGAGCTCCGACATGCCGGTGTGGTTGTTTCCTTTTCCGGCGCCGACGAATTTAGCAAAGTTATGCCACGTGTGTTACGCGAGTGGACGGTTAGTTCCATTACTGTGTCCGGGATGGTCTGGCGGGAAAGGTGTGGGGAAGAGAGAGAAAGAGCGGGAGAATGATAAAGATGATGAAGAGGTTGTTGTTATGGTTATAACGGAAATATGGAAACATGTTTTTTTTTTTTTCGTATTGGGATTCGGGAAATTTGAGAAAGGGGGAAAAGTTTATTAATAATAACGATTAATGATGTTATGTAATTATTTATATATATATATATATATATAATATAACGTATTTTATTTCGAATTAGTTTTGGTTTTGGAATTTAGTCATAGATAAGATCGATGAACAAGAAAGAAAAGAAAAGGGATGGAGAAAGTTAGAAATATTCTTACTTGTGTACTACAGTACCCGAGTAGTATTTGATGGGGACATATTTTTTGGGTGGGTCAACTTTATTTCTTTTCTTTATTTCACTTTTGAATTTAATAATTTTAAATTATTTTTTAAAAATAGTTGTAATAAGATTTGAGATAATTATGGAATGATATTGAACTTGTAATCGTTCGATAGTTGTAATGCGAGTCCAAATTCGTTTACAAGGGCGGACCTAAGGCATAGATACTGGGTGGTGGTGTATCCAATATCTAAAGTTGTTGGAGTGTTGTGGTAAGTGTTTTTGGAATAATATTAGGGCCACAAAAAAATCACAAAAACTTGCTCACAAAATCCTAGGTGTGGTGATGTAATTGGTGTTTTTAATTAGAGTGGCGGGTCCATTATTAATGCAATTAATAAAATATCGCCACGTCAATTTGTGAGCAAGATTTTGGGCCCTTATTTATGCCCCTAGCATTGCTCAGTGCTTTTGTCTATTACTTAGTTAACTCCGGTTCGATTCCCACAAGTAATTTTTTATTTGTGTACCCACTTTGATTTACTCCTGAGTCCGCTACTGTTCGTTTACATTTAGAAGTTTTAACAATAGAAATTTAATGTAGTACAAAATATGAAACTCATCTTGACGGCATAATGAAAAAAAAAGAGAGAAAATTGTATAATTTTGATCTCAACTGAATAATTAAAAATAATAATAATAATAATAACTGATATCACAACCAACCGTTGGAACATAATAACATTCTCGAGCTTGGTCCATTTTAGTATGACATCCCCATAGGCTGGGAAGATACTTCATCGGTCCAAAATAACTGTCACTTTAACTTTTTCACATGTTTTAAAGGAAGCAATTATTACTCTAGTTTAATGAATAAATACCAAATATATCTTTATTTATTATCAGTCTCACCTACATTTCATCTCACAACAAACACAATCAATTAATATCAACAATTTTTAATGTAGGGATAAGAGAGTAAATTGAACAAAAAACGACAACTATTTTAGACAAAAAAATTGATCTAAAAGCGACAAATACTTTGGACCGGAGGGAGTATTTCTCTTTCAAAGGCTAAAGACCCATAATTGAGCTTGTTTTTCGTAAGTTCTTGAGGAATTATCCTGATGTAGCAAGAAGAAGAATCCGTGAGAATACAGCCATGGTGATCCGCCTGGACCAGCCTTGCACGGCCGTGCCAGTTCCAATACCCGACCGTGCAGAAAATGGGTGAAAAATTGGGAGGCTCGACATTGTTGGCACGACGTGCGGTTCTTGAAGCACGACCGTGCCCGGTAAAATCAGACGGATTTTATGTTTTGCAGACTTCTTTTTATTATTTGTTTTGAGGGTATTTTTGGTATTTTGTTAAAAACGATTTTAGGGTTATTGTTTTATTAGTGATAGGGTTTAAAATCTTTTTCCTACTTTTGTTGAGCATGTTTTTTTTTTTTGATTAATTAATTTTAAAGTTTGCTTTGCAACTTTATGGGTTTTAACCCTAGAAGCCATTATTGGCTTGTTGAAGGTTTCATTCCTCCTGTTGTTATGCTAGATCTTCTGTTTGGTTGACCTAGGTTGTATTCCGCTGCATCATATCCACAAAACTGCTCATTCCAATAAGAATATAGACTTATGTTAATCTAAGGACTATGTTACCTGGACACGGTATCGAGGATCCGTCACAGATACGGATCCTAGTGCGGATACAATTTTCTTAATAATTTTGGACACCGGGACACCGTCCTAAATTTGGACACGGTTACGGATACGGTTCATCACTCCATTCCTTTTTTTTATGCATTCTCCTTCATCACTAGCTGTGTTACAAATCATATTATTTTGATAAAACTTCAATAATATCTAAAAATCTATTAGGGGCTTTAGAGGAAATAACAAAATATAGACTCCTATATGAAGAAACAGTAGGTTGAGGGGCTACTGATGAATTGACTCTTAAAACAAAAGAATCGAGAATAAGGAGGAAATAAAGGAACAATATACCGAAATCGCGAGAGAGTCGGAGTACGTCGTAGTCGACTGCGTTGAAGCTTGACGCCATCGTCGTTGAAGGATTCTCATCATAGTCAGGTCGCGGTGTAAGTGTTCTCCAATTGTCAATTTATCTTTGGAAATTTAGGTCTTACGATTTTAAGAATCAATTTTCTAAATCAGTCGATTTTAGAAATCCTTGCCTTAATTACGAAATTCTCTAAAAAAAAAATCCGTGTCGAAGTTTATTAGACGTATCCGCGTCGGATTTCATACCAGTGTCGATGTCGTGTCGTGTCGACACTGGTGTGGCGGCAAAATTACCAAGTCCGGTTTCTATCAATATCTTTAATTATAAACTAAAAAAAAAAGAAGTTGAATACAGGAGAAAAAATAATAATAAAATCCTGATCAACTGAAGAACTTTCATGAAAGCTGGGCCTAGTACACTTGATTGAAAACTATATCCTACAATGACTTGATGTACTGTATCTGTTATTATTAATTAATGTTGCATAACATTTTCTATTTTTGCTTTCATGAAGGATAAAAATGACATTTCTTTTTATTTTATGACGTTATTATGAACACAGAGATATTTTTCGACAAAACTTGTGTGAGACGGTTTCACACGTGAGCCGGGTCTCGTTGAGAGAGTAAATGGTTTGCCCCCTATAGACGGGGCGGG
>JAOWBW010002577.1:0-67825 GCA_026119855.1 Campanula takesimana
TTTTGGTGTTTATTTAATTTATAAGGGTCAATTTGAAATTTTCGATTGTAAGTATATGTTAACTTATTAGTGATCGTTAACATTCACTAACGCCTGTTAGCATTTTAGGTACGATTTGAGAGCTTACATGGACGTCTCGTTAAATTTTAACGGGGGTTAAAAATTAGTCTAAAAATATTGCCAATCATAAGACCATGTCACATTTGATGTTTATAAGTACGCGAGATGTCAAATTGATTCTATTCCACAAAGTACGCATAGCCACTTTTGCAATAAATCTATCTTATTGTACATGCATGTAAAACTAGTTCCTAATTTTGAAATGTAAAAATTATTTTTTGAACAATTATTTTTTGAACGAAGGAGGAAGACAAATATTAAAAATAAAATACGAACACAACATTGCAGTGTTTCTTGAGTTTATTAATGAAAAAGTGGCATGATGAAATAAAATAAAAAACTGTTTTTTGAAACTCAGAATTTGAGCTTCAAAAAAAAGAATACTCCCTCCGTCCCACTCACTTCTTGAGACTTATTTCTATTTTGGTCCGTCTCACTTCACTTGAGACTTCCCAAAATAGTAATATTTTTTATAATTTTTATACTTCAATCTACCACGCCCACCATTCTCTCTCTTCATTTTCCATAAAATTCCATTCAATCAACCCTACTATTAACCCCACTCATTCTCTCTCTTCATTTTCTACCACATTTTCCATATTTTATTCTTTTTCCTTAGTTATTATTCTTCACCTTTAGGTCTCAAGTGAGGTGGGACGGATGGAGTATGTTCTCATTGCAACAAAAAAAACTGTTGTCGAAATTTTTTGTTGCGATAATGAGTACAAGTATGTCACTAGCTCTAGAATTTGAAAATACTTTTTCGGGACGGAGGAAGGAGTATTATTTGAGAAGGAGGGCGTATCTATGTTGTCGGACCCTAACTTCAATTTTTTCCACTTTAACCCTTTAAATTTTGTGAAAAACTATATAATTTACCTCAATTGATCCCCCCAAATTTAAAAACTTGACCCCCTCAAATGTATTTATATTTTATACTTTGTTAATCCTAAACTAAATATCTATAAAATGTTAATTTCTATTTTCTATTGTTGTCACTAAATTTTAATACTCCCTTCGTCCCAGAGTATTGTTCACCCTCCCATTTACACGGAGATTAAGAAATGATGAAAGTGATGTAAGTGTTGTGAGTATAAAAGTAAAGTGAGAGAGAGATGAGTGAGAGTGAATAGTAAGTTGATTTGTGTTGTGAGAATAAAAGTATGTAGGAGAGAGAATGAGGTTGGGTGGATAGTAAAGATTCTTTGCCATTTTCGGAAGTGGACATATACTCTGGGACGGACTAAAAAGGAAATGTGGACATATACTCTGGGACAGAAGGAGTACTTGTTTCACATTCCATTATATTCTTACAAAATAAAAGGTTTAGAAAATAGATAGCAAAATAAATTATATCTTTGCATTAAATTCCATAAAAGAATAATCATTTTCATAATGTCCATGTAATAAACAATAGAAATTCAATTTGAGACGAAGAGAGTAGTATAAACATTTTATAACAAAAAAAATGTATAATATCTCTTTCATGCTAGTTTGATTAAAAAATCTAAAGTTAATGCTTAAATTAAACAAATGATTAGGAACATATTTACACTTTGATATAATAGTCCTTTCGGTTGAGACTAAATGTCGGTTTAGAAGTTAAATTTGATTCAAAATACTGTCATTTCTAAGACATATATGCGATATTAAAATTTAAGCTTTCAAAATGTGATTTTCATTTTCTCATTACCTCAGAATTCGACCCCCCTCACTAAAATTTCTGGATACGCCACTGCTCTCGTGTGAGACGACGAAGCTTATTTTGCCTCTTATTAGGGCATCTCCAATGGTGGGTATCAAAATCAAATTTGATACTCACCCCAAAGAGCTAGTATCTCCAATCCATAAATATGTAGGTATCAAATTTGAGAAGGAGCTAGGAAAGGTACCATATTTGGTACCCACCTTAACTCTTCTTGGAGTTAAGTCAACGCGCGTGGAGCATTGAAGAAGGACAAATATGGAACAAAACTGTCAGGTGGTGTTCCCACAAGCATTAAACTCACTTTTTTTTTTTTTTTTTTTGTCTTTTATGTAATCCGTGACTTTTTACTTTTTTTTTCCCCTTCATGCTATAAAATACTCCCTCCGTCCCACCCGAAATAGGATTTTAGTAAACTTGATAGATATTTCATTTTTAAATTTAAATTCAATTATCATCTTATCATATGTAATCTACTGAACGAATGAGAAAAGCCACGTGTTAATATAGATAATTTTTTTAATTAAATAATTATAATTATTATTAAAATTATTCATATTTCATTATTTAAGATATATAATTAAGGAAAATATTTAAATGTAAATAAATAAAAATATTTAAATGTAAATAAATAACATGCAAAAATCAAATATATATTTTGATACTTTACTTAACTCTTACATTGAAGATAAACATTTAGTACCCAATGAATAGTGTTTCAAGGTACCAAAATTTGATTTTGGTACCTTTGCTTGACTCTACCATTGGAGATGCCCTTATGAACTTCTGTTTATGTACATAGGCATGCATGAAAGTTGACTGCTTATCCGAATATGTGCACATTTCAAAAGTCAACACACCAAAAGTGTATTTGTAACACCCCGAATTTTCTTAATGTATCTTGAGCATTTAATGGCATTTAATATCAATAAATAACAATAATAAATACTTCAATTTAGGGTTCACAACGGCCCCTTATTTAACCATAAATTCAAAACAATAGCGGAAGCGTAACTTAACATGTCTTGGTAGGTAACAACCCTAACCATCAGTGTACTTCAACGTACATCAATAAATAACGTACTTAAAACTACTAAATTAAGAGTCTTCAATCCACCGTGTCTTCCTACGGCTGCTTTCCTTGTCTTGTCCTTCTACTTATATCCTGAAACAAAGTTTATGGAGAAGGGATGAGCGAACGAATGCTCAGTAAGTTCTTACGTGGCCTCTCCGGTTACTAAGGAGAGACGACCAGAACGAATACTTAGAATAACTTTTCAAAGATAGGTTCAGTTACTTTTGGATTCAAGGCTGCAGAACAATACAGTCTTATTACTTTTAAGATTTCACTTTCAAAGGATTATGGCACTACAATCCAAAGGGATTCATTCAAGTTTCCGTCAATTCCTTGGTAACGTACATTATAACCTCAATGCCAAAGGTACAATTTGTACACCTAGCTTCTTCAGCCAATAGTGTGGGTCGAAACATATATGGTATCCACACACATATGCTCGGGGTCTAGAATCATCCTTGTAATCAGACAATTCCTGAGAGAAGGCATGTGATCACTCATGCAATCCCTATTTAAGGACGAGTCTTTTCTAACTGGACTGTCCGTCAATGTCTTTTCTAACTGGACATTGGATGCCTTAACAAGTAAGTGGTTAACTTACAAGTTAAAATTAGAACATACCATGGTACAAGTATGTGATACAAGTTTCAAACTTCGATACTTAGTAGATCGATGGGACATCACTAAGTATAGAATATTTCAAGGAACGTTCAATAACGCAGAGTTCATTCAAATACTATCATGCCATACTGATAGCTGTCTTTAGAAAGAAATACCGAATTCCAATAAACAGGAGTTCAAATACTGTAAGGAACGTAATCCCTTACCTGAATTGCTTTTCCTCGCAATCTCCTCTCTGTGCAAATCTACAAGGCACGGAGTAATTTACTTTAGTACTCTCTACATTGTTAACTATTTTTACTTAGTTAACTGAGAGATGCGTTTAACTTCTTTACTTCGTTACTTCTTTCTTTACGTTTAAGTTTCTGACTTTGATTTACTAGTCAGTCCTTTAACTTTGATATAATTGCAATTAAGTCCTTTATCTTTGGGTTAATTACAATTTGTCCTCAACTTTGGGTTAATTGCAAATTGGTCCTTCAAATTTGATTCAATTGCAATTTAGTCCTTCTACTTTGGATTAATTGCAGATTAGTCCTTCAACTTTCTTTTAATTACTGAAAGGTCCTTGGACTTTGGTTTTGTTTATAAGGTTCCCTAAGTTTCTCTTTTCAATCACTTAGGCCCCTCTAACTTCAAAGTTTCCTTTATTCCTTTTAACTTTAATTCTTTTCAGTTTAGTCCTTTTCTGTTAGGAAACTAACTGAAATTTCTAATCTTTTTCTTTCTCGTTAACTTTTTAACTTTGAAGGTCTTCCAAGTGTTTATTCTATTTCCTCAAGTTACTTTTCTAACTTGTTAATAATTCTTCTAACGATTTTGCTTTCTTTCCATTAGAAACTTAACGAAAACACTAACTTTCCGTCCCAATTCTTAACCTTTTCAATCAAGAATCAACACCCACTTGATATAACCAAAGCCGAATCATACTCATTATGGTTCATCGATTTTTGATCAACTTTTCTAATTCTTACAATTTTTCTAAGTCCCCAAACATCAATCTTTATTCATAAATCAATAACACAATTCATTAAAATCAACAAAGCAATTTTTCAATTGATCTAGGCCATTCGGCCGAAACATATTCAAGGGAAATCCATAATTTTTTCTTCTTTGATAAACCCAATTCAACCTCAATGATTTATGTGTTCAATCCCAAGTCATTGTATAATATAAATCAATTCAATCCATGATTATATAATCAATCAAAAGAACGAATTTAACTAGTATCAAGATTACTACTTTTGTTTTCTCCATAGCATCTAGATCACTCCATTAACCTTTAAAATTTTGATCATAAATCCTTAGCATGCAAACCCTAATACTTGTATTCTTAAAACATGCATAACTTATGTTTTAAACATCCAAATCCAATGAAATAAATTTTAGGATGTGAGTTTCGATATTACCTTGAGTTAGAACGGATTAATCTTCAAGAACAATGGTTGAAATTTTTCTTCTTCCTTCTCCCCAGGATCGGCCGGCGGCTTATTGAAGAACTAGGGTTTTGTTTTTTTTTTTTTTTTTTTGAGTTTATGATTATAATGAATTTCCTAAGTTGACTAACTCATTTATTTATATCTTGGGTTGATTCCTATTTGGGTTGGGTTTACTAATACAAATTTTGGCCCTCTAATTATTTGGCCCACTTCTTTCAATTACTTTATATCTTCTAATTATTGTTTAATTAACTTTGTAAAACCGAAAATAAAATAAATAAAATTAAAAATCCGGCTATTACATTCTTACCCCCTTAAAAGAAGTTTGTCCTCAAACTTTGACAATTCTTAATCCGAGAAGATGTCCGGGTACAATTCGCGCATTTCACTTTCTTGTTCCCATGTCGCTTCTCTTTCTGAGTGATTGCTCCATTGCACTTTTACATAGGGAACCGTACGCTTTCTTATGACCTCGTCTTTTCTGTCGACGATCTTGATTGGTCGTTCATCGTACGTCAAATCTGCCCGAACTCTTAACTGCTTGTATTCAATCACATGACTTGGATCATGAATATACTTCCTTAGCATGGAGACATGGAACACATTATGCACTCCAGCTAATACCGGCGGTAACGCCAATCGATAAGCCACTTCTCCGATCTTATCAAGAATTTCGAACGGTCCCACATATCGTGGACTTAACTTTCCCTTAATCCCAAAACGCATAACTCCCTTCGTAGGCGATATCTTTAGGAATACTCGATCCCCTGGCTGAAATTCCAGTTCTCGCCTTCTGTTGTCTGCGTAAGATTTCTGCCTACTTTGCGCAGTCTGTAGCCACTTCCGGATCTGTTGTACTTTATCTGCCGTGACTTGTACGAGCTCCGGTCCACTTAACTTCCTTCACCGACTTCGTCCCAACACGCCGGTGATCTACACTTTCTCCCATACAACGCTTCATATGGAGCCATCCCAATGCTTGCGTGAAAGCTGTTGTTGTATGCGAATTCTACTAATGGTAAGTGTTCGTCCCATGCGTTTGGCCAATCTAACGAAGTAGCCCTCAGCATGTCTTCCAACGTCTGGATAGTCCTTTCCGACTGCCCATCTGTCTGTGGGTGAAACGCCGTGCTCATGGTCAACTCTGTTCCCAATGCTTCTTGTAGGCTATTCCAGAACTTCGAAGTGAACCTAGCATCTCGATCAGACACAATTGTGACCGGGATTCCATGTAACCTTACTATCTCGTCGATGTACAACTTGGCCAACTTTTCCAATGAATCAGTCTTCTTGATTGCCAGAAAATGTGCTGACTTAGTCAATCGATCTACTATAACCCATATAGCATCATACTTTCCTACCGTCTTTGGCAACCCACTTACGAAATCCATAGCAATATTCTCCCACTTCCATTCGGGAATTGGTAATGACTGCATTAACCCTGCTGGCTTCTGATGTTCACTCTTAACTTGTTGGCACGTCAGGCATCTATGCACATACTCTGCCACGTCATTCTTCATGTTATTCCACCAATATGCTTCCTTTAAATCTCTATACATTTTAGTACTTCCCGGATGTACAGAGAACTTCGAGCAATGAGCTTCTCTTAGTATCTCTCTCTTGATCTCATCATTGCTTGGCACCCACACTCTCTTTTGATATCTCAGAATTCCATCTTCACCCATATGAAGATCTTTTGCTTGCCCTTTCCCGATTAGAGCTTCTCTCTCCTCGTCTAATTCTTGTGCCTCTTTAATTCTGCCCAACAATGCAGGTTGTAACGTCAGTTGAGCCAAATACCCGTTTACTTTACTATCAAGTTCATCTCCTTGACATCTTTCCATATGCTTACCCCCTTAGAGATCAACGTTGCCAACATTCCGTGATTCTTCCTACTCAAGGCATCTGCCACCTTGTTGGCTTTCCCAGGATGATACAATATTTCACAGTCGTAATCCTTGAGAAGTTCTAACCACCTCCGTTGTCTCATATTCAATTCCTTCTGCGTGGAGATGTATTTGAGGCTCTTATGATCCGTAAAAATCTGGCATTTCACGCCATACAGATAATGTCTCCAAATTTTCAATGCAAACACTACCGCTGCTAACTCCAGATCATGGGTCGGGTAGTTCCTTTCATGCACTTTCAACTGCCTAGATGCATAAGCTATCACCTTCCCATTTTGCATCAGTACACAGCCTAGTCCTTTCAACGACGCATCACTGTAGATAACAAAACCTTCCGTCCCCGTTGGTAATGTTAATACTGGTGCAGATACCAGTCTATTCTTTAACTCTTGGAAACTTCGTTCACATTCCTCTGACCAAACAAATTTAGCTGCCTTCTGCGTCAGCTTCGTCAATGGTCCAGATAACTTCGAAAATCCCTCTACGAACCTTCTATAGTAACCAGCTAACCTAAGAAACTTCTTATTTCGGTTACCGTCGTAGGCCTTTCCCAATCCATTATTGCTTCTACCTTTGTTGGATCCACAGAAATTCCTTCTTTCGACAATACGTGCCCCAAAAATGCTACTTTCTCCAACCAGAATTCACATTTCTTAAATTTTGCATACAATTTCTGTCTCCTCAAAATTTCTAGTACTATCCTCAAATGTTCAGCATGCTCCTCCTTGTCTTCGAGTACACCAAAATATCATCAATGAATACTATCACGCATTTGTCTAGGTACTCTTGAAATATTCTATTCATCAACTCCATGAATGCGGCTGGTGCGTTCGTTAATCCAAATGGCATCACGACAAACTCATAATGTCCATACCTCGTCCTAAACGCGGTCTTCGCCACGTCCACATCCTTGACTCTCAGCTGATGGTATCCGGATCTAAGATCAATCTTCGAAAAGTAGCATGCTCCCCTCAATTGATCAAACAAGTCATCAATTCTCGGCAACGGGTATTGATTCCTAACCGTTACCTTATTCAATTCTCTATAGTCAATACACAGTCTCATAGACCCGTCTTTCTTCTTCACAAATAGTACTGGTGCACCCCATGGTGATACACTTGGCCTAATCAATCCCTTGTCCAACAATTCTTGTAACTGCTCCTTTAGTTCTTTCAACTCTGTTGGAGCCATCCTATACGGTGCTCTCGATATAGGTGTGGTTTCTGGTACTAAATCAATGGAAAACTCTACCTCCCTCACTGGTGGTATACCAGGTAAATCCTCAGGAAATACGTCTTGAAATTTATTCACGACTTCAAGCGACTCTAACGTTACTCCTTTTTCTTCTGTTTCACCTATGTGTGCCAGAAATCCTACACATCCTTTCCTCAACATTTTACGGGCCTTCATCACCGAGATTAAGCCTATCCTTTTCCTCGGCCTTGAACCCACAAATCTGTACTCTTTACCTTCCTCTCCTAGGAACGTCATTATTTTCTTTTGACAGTCCACTTTGGCTTGATGCAAAGCCAACCAATCCATTCCCAGGATTATGTCGAATTCTGACATGTCTAGTTCAATGAGGTCGATATTTACATTCGTGCCTCCTATCCCTAAAGTGCAGTTTCTATAACAGGTAGTAATGGGGATAGCGTCTTAGTAGGAGTATCTATTACTAAAGGTATCTCTAAATTTTCTGGGTGTAGTTTTAACTTCTTTGCCACAACATTACTAACTACTGAATGAGTAGCGCCAATATCTACTAACACATAAACATCACGGGAATTTAATTGTGTCGTACCTGCCACAAGATCGGCATTAACTCCAGCTGCTTTGGCGGTCATGGTGTACACCCTACCACGGCCTCCACCATTTCCTCCCCCGTTGTCTTTATTTCCCGCAGCCGGTTCATCCTTCTTAGGTTCTGGGCACTTCCACTTCGGATGTCCCACCTTCTTACAGTTGTGACACTGCCGTTCCTTATACCAGCAAACCTCTGACTTGTGCGCTCCATCACAAATAGTGCACTTATCATAACTGATGAAACCTTGGCCCTTGCCCTTGTTCCACTCACGCTTGTTGTCATTAAAGTTCCGACCATTCCCACCATGGCCGTTGTTGGAGTGTTTGTTCCCATGACTGCCCTTGTCTCGACTGTCATCCACTGCTTTCCTCTTATTATTGTTGTGGTCCTTACCACCCTTATTTCCTTCCGACCTTTCAGTCACTGCCTTGCCTTTCTCTTCCGTCGATTACGGTAGTTATCCGACTCCCGTTCTACTATCTTGGCCCTATCCAATACCGCTGAGTACGTAGGCAGAGCCAGCGGTGTGATTCGGTACCGAACTCTATCACTTAATCCCGCTTCAAACTTTCTTGCCTTCTGTTCTTCCGTATCGAAGAATCTTGGCGCAAATTCTAGTAAGTCAGTGAACTTCTCACCATACTCCGCTACAGTCATACTCCCTTGTACCAAAGTCAGGAATTCCGTTATCTTAGCATTCCTCGTGCTTGCAGGATAATAATTTTCGTTGAAAATAGCCTTAAATCTGGTCCAAGTAAAGGCTGCATCACCACGAGCCACAGCAGCTCGCTTTTCCGCTTCCCACCATGTCTGAGCCTTACCTTTCAACATAAAGGTCGCAAATACTACCTTCTGCTCCTCAGTACAGTTCAGAGTCTCGAATATTCTTTCGGTGCTCTTAATCCAGTCCTCAGGTTTCTCTTTAGCAGTGTCCGAGAATGAGTCCGGATTCCTCCTTTGAAATAGCTCCAACGGATCACGTAATGGAGCTTGTGGTGGTGGTTGAGCAATTCCAGCAACAGTTTGACCTATCCCAGCTACTGTCTGCGATAGTGTCTGCAACAGGTTTACCAGGGCCGGATCCAACTGTCCTCCCGCTTACCGGTGTTGTCATTTCCCTCACCGTTCCTGTTATTTCCGCTTCTGGTATTCATCTGCAGATTTACTTTTACTTTAGAACAGGTTCGTGCTCTAGCAATATTCATCATTACAAAATACGTGCAGTATTCATGGTATACTTAACTTATTCTTTTACTAACGGGTACTTGTTAGTTTTGAATCGTGTTCGTAGGTCTTTTGTACTAGACCGTTATTCAGATCTGGTTAGTTTACTTTAACCTTTCTTCTCCGGTTCAGGAGTTTTCATACTTCATAATTTACAACCGTTTTACTTGGTTGCTTATTATTTCTTTATTTCACTAGTTTTTATTACTTAACTAGCTTTAACTTATTTCGATGGTCGTCTTACTTCGTACCATGGTTACGGAGATTATTTCAAATCACTCGATGCTTTCCCTTGTCTTTTCTCGACAAGTTAACTTTTGTTTACACAACAATAGTAAATTCAAAATTTTGGGTATTTAAATTAAATAATTAATTTTATTCAACTAAGGTGTGAGATTTAAACATCCAAAAATACACCCAAAATTCAACTTTGACATAAGAAAATTTCTAACTATATTACTCCACTAATAATAAAGTAAAAGAATCTATTCTTATAACTATCTGTCATTAATTGCATCACTTCCCACAGTGTGCGTGTTCTGCTGCAAGTTGGTCATATTTCTCTTGCAATTCTAACTTCTCAGCCCAAATCTGATAGCCTGAAGTCCTAAGCCCTTCCTCATAAGCTTCTTGCTCATCTATCTTCTTTTTCAGCTCCTTATTTTGTTCTATCTCATCCACCAGTTGTACACTGATTCGATTCCATTCGCGGTTAGCTCTAACCACATGGCTTTCTAGGCTTTGACCTTCTTCAGCTGTACTGCTAACTTTCCTTCCACATACATTATATCCTCATCGCGTTCTTGATGACATTCTGTAGACTGCCGAATCCTCGAGTCTCCTTCCTAAGCTCTCTTTTAGCTGAGCGAAGTTCCTTAGTTAGCTGCTTAATAATCTCCTCTTTAGCTTCTATTTCTTCCTTAGAGTAGCACTGTACCTTACCGACTTCATGGGTCTCCTTGGCATGATCCTACACACACCAATAGTAAACTTAATTAGTACATAACCCCAAGATTCCATTAGAACATATTAATAGAATGCAATTAGACATACAATGAAGAGATTCCTATTTCCCCAAGTATATTCATACTTTATGTACACTCTTAGTGTCATTCTTAGAGTTAGACTTTATCATTTGAACTTCCTCAAGTAAGATCTTATTTAAGTCAAGTACTAAGTTCTCCCATTAGTCCTAACTTCTAGTTTTCTCCATAAGACCTAAAGCCATTGCTCTGATACCAACTGTAACACCCCGAATTTTCTTAATGTATCTTGAGCATTTAATGGCATTTAATATCAATAAATAACAATAATAAATACTTCAATTTAGGGTTCACAACGGCCCCTTATTTAACCATAAATTCAAAACAATAGCGGAAGCGTAACTTAACATGTCTTGGTAGGTAACAACCCTAACCATCAGTGTACTTCAACGTACATCAATAAATAACGTACTTAAAACTACTAAATTAAGAGTCTTCAATCCACCGTGTCTTCCTACGGCTGCTTTCCTTGTCTTGTCCTTCTACTTATATCCTGAAAACAAAGTTTATAGAGAAGGGATGAGCGAACGAATGCTCAGTAAGTTCATACGTGGCCTCTCCGGTTACTAAGGAGAGACGACCAGAACGAATACTTAGAATAACTTTTCAAAGATAGGTTCAGTTACTTTTGGATTCAAGCTGCAGAACAATACAGTCTTATTACTTTAAGATTTCACTTTCAAAGGATTATGGCACTACAATCCAAAGGGATTCATTCAAGTTTCCGTCAATTCCTTGGTAACGTACATTATAACCTCAATGCCAAAGGTACAATTTGTACACCTAGCTTCTTCAGCCAATAGTGTGGGTCGAAACATATATGGTATCCACACACATATGGTCGGGGTCTAGAATCATCCTTGTAATCAGACAATTCCTGAGAGAAGGCATGTGATCACTCATGCAATCCCTAATTTAAGGACGAGTCTTTTCTAACTGGACTGTCCGTCAATGTCTTTTCTAACTGGACATTGGATGCCTTAACAAGTAAGTGGTTAACTTACAAGTTAAAATTAGAACATACCATGGTACAAGTATGTGATACAAGTTTCAAACTTCGATACTTAGTAGATCGATGGGGACATCACTAAGTATAGAATATTTCAAGGAACGTTCAATAACGCAGAGTTCATTCAAATACTATCATGCCATACTGATAGCTGTCTTTAGAAAGAAATACCGAATTCCAATAAACAGGAGTTCAAATACTGTAAGGAACGTAATCCCTTACCTGAATTGCTTTTCCTCGCAATCTCCTCTCTGTGCAAATCTACAAGGCACGGAGTAATTTACTTTAGTACTCTCTACATTGTTAACTATTTTTACTTAGTTAACTGAGAGATGCGTTTTAACTTCTTTACTTCGTTACTTCTTTCTTTACGTTTAAGTTTCTGACTTTGATTTACTAGTCAGTCCTTTAACTTTGATATAATTGCAATTAAGTCCTTTATCTTTGGGTTAATTACAATTTGGTCCCTCAACTTTGGGTTAATTGCAAATTGGTCCTTCAACTTTGATTCAATTGCAATTTAGTCCTTCTACTTTGGATTAATTGCAGATTAGTCCTTCAACTTTCTTTTAATTACTGAAAGGTCCTTGGACTTTGGTTTTGTTTATAAGGTTCCCTAAGTTTCTCTTTTCAATCACTTAGGCCCCTCTAACTTCAAAGGTTTCCTTTTATTCCTTTTAACTTTAATTCTTTTCAGTTTAGTCCTTTTCTGTTAGGAAACTAACTGAAATTTCTAATCTTTTTCTTTCTCGTTAACTTTTTAACTTTGAAGGTCTTCCAAGTGTTTATTCTATTTCCTCAAGTTACTTTTCTAACTTGTTAATAATTCTTCTAGCGATTTTGCTTTCTTTCCATTAGAAACTTAACGAAAACACTAACTTTCCGTCCCAATTCTTAACCTTTTCAATCAAGAATCAACACCCACTTGATATAACCAAAGCCGAATCATACTCATTATGGTTCATCGATTTTTGATCAACTTTTCTAATTCTTACAATTTTTCTAAGTCCCCAAACATCAATCTTTATTCATAAATCAATAACACAATTCATTAAAATCAACAAAGCAATTTTTCAATTGATCTAGGCCATTCGGCCGAAACATATTCAAGGGAAATCCATAATTTTTTCTTCTTTTGATAAACCCAATTCAACCTCAATGATTTATGTGTTCAATCCCAAGTCATTGTATAATATAAATCAATTCAATCCATGATTATATAATCAATCAAAAGAACGAATTTAACTAGTATCAAGATTACTACTTTTGTTTTCTCCATAGCATCTAGATCACTCCATTAACCTTTAAAATTTTGATCATAAATCCTTAGCATGCAAACCCTAATACTTGTATTCTTAAAACATGCATAACTTATGTTTTAAACATCCAAATCCAATGAAATAAATTTTAGGATGTGAGTTTCGATATTACCTTGAGTTAGAACGGATTAATCTTCAAGAACAATGGTTGAAATTTTTCTTCTTCCTTCTCCCCAGGATCGGCCGGCGGCTTATTGAAGAACTAGGGTTTTTTTTTTTTTTTTTTTTTTTTTTGAGTTTATGATTATAATGAATTTCCTAAGTTGACTAACTCATTTATTTATATCTTGGGTTGATTCCTATTTGGGTTGGGTTTACTAATACAAATTTTGGCCCATCTAATTATTTGGCCCACTTCTTTCAATTACTTTATATCTTCTAATTATTGTTTAATTAACTTTGTAAAACCGAAAAATAAAATAAATAAAATTAAAAATCCGGCTATTACAGTATTTTCCTATATTATCCCGGCCACAAGCCTGCAATTTGTCATACTGGGCTACTGGCTTTTCAATCCTAATTATTGCAAAGGTTAGTTTTGGTATATCACAGAATGATCAAGGTGAAAGCATGGGACATCACAAATGGGTTAAGATTTTTTTTCCCGACGATGTCCACACCAGAAGAAGGCAGGGAGAGGAATCGAACCCTAACGCTCACCGAGGGTGAGGCTTGGCTACGAATATTTTTTAACAATTGGCTAAATTTAGTGTCTGGTACTGGTAGGTAGGTCCTTGACATAAGAGCCCAATAGGGATGGCCAACGCCGGTTCCGTTTCGCCATTTATGTGAACCTTAACCGGCCCTTGGTTACACCGGTTCCGGTACGGTTCCAGTCCGGTTCCACGCTTTTTTTTTGTTTTTTGTTTATCATACAATAATGAATAAACAGTGCAATACTTAATTAAATCTGGAGCTTGGGCCTTAGGGATGGCCAAACCGGACCGGAGAAACATGGAACCGGAGCAAACCGACGAATAAACCGGAACTGGAGTAACCGGAACCGCCATTCATCCGGGCCGGTTACGGTTCACATAAATGGCGAACGAGACCGGAAATCCCTTGTTTTTCAATAATATTCCACCCGTTTCATATACTTATACTAGATGTTTCTATTGAATTGTCAATTTTGTTAAAAGAATGTGTTTACTTATTTATATATTACTTGTAAAATGGTTAAATTGCACTCATACTTTAAGAAAATACGATATGCATGGGCTAACAATACTCCAGGACAGCTTTTGTCCAATTTTGCTTTTTCATGGTCAACATTCTTTTATCAATTACTGATGTCGATTTAATCATTTTAGTGAAATTCTAAAAAGAAAATTTTGGGGGAAACTAGTTTCTCCATAAGTTATAAAAAAAATCACGTTTTTATAGGGTTTTAGGGTTTAGAGTTTAAGGTTTAGGGTTTAGGGTTTTAGGTTTGGGGTTTAAGGGTTAATAACATGACTTTTTATTTATAAGTTATGGAGGAACTAGTTTCCTCCAAAACACACTCTTCTAAAAATTGTAACCGACAATCATTAAATGATTTATCAATAACAATTTTTAAAATTTCATTATAAAAATTATTAGATCGACATTAATGTTTTGTCGAAAATCAGTTTCATTGACCATATAAAAAGTCAAAGTAGAACAATTTTGTTGAGACAGAGGGAGAATTTATGGGATATCGTTGCGGCATTTGATACTAGGTAGGGCTGTTATACGAACCGTGCTGGCTCGGGCTCGGCTCGTGAAAGCTTGAGCTTGAGTGAGCTCGAGTCGAGCTCGAACCGATTGTCAAGCTCGTTTTTGTTATCGAGCCGACCATGTTCGGCTCGTTTAGCTCATTAAAAGCTCGAGTTCGGCTCGATAAGCTCATTAAAATTGAATTTTTGTTTTCGAACGGCTCGAACTCGGCTCGATAAGCTCGTTAAGACCATATTTTTCGTAAAAAAATGTCTAAGCTCGAGCTCGGCTCGTTAAAACTCGAGTTTGATATCGACTCGGGATGTTCGCGAGCTCGAGCAAGCAAGTGGGCTCGAGCTCGATAAAATCTCGAGCTCGATAAGTTTTAAACGAGCTCGAGCTCGACACCCCAAAGCTCGACTCGGCTCGTCTCGTGTACGGCCCTAAATTACTAGGTAAAAGGTGTCTGTCTTTCTTCTAGATCTACTTCAATCGGTTGTCTTTAAGTTTTTAACATGTTTCATACTCCGTTTTTATTAATTGGGGTTTATTTTGAACCGACAACTTTTCGACAAAAAATAGAACCTTTACTAGAAAAAGTATTCAGCATGATAACAGAACTCAATGATTTAGCAAAGGAAAATATGCTTGTAGCAAAGTCTAAAATAACCAAGGATTTATCGCATTACCTAGGGAATATTTTATCGTTGTATAAGTAAATTTATTCTAAAAGAAGACCGGTTTGATATTTGCGAGCTTAATGGACCGGGTCTAAGCTCGGGTGGAGTGGACAGATTGGGCTAACCCAGACCGCGGAATACAAAGAGAACCGAACCGGGTGGAGTCAAATGGAAACCTTAGATGGAGTCAGCCCGAGATAATAAGCCCGTTGCGGGGAAATTAACATCTCGCTATCCCTTCACCAGATTCTTATTGTCCAAGTTATATTCCCATACCAAGTACAGTCCAGCTGGCAAATACATTTAAATGGACGTTAGCCGTACATGTTGGACCATAACTGGGTGTCATGGTGTCATATCTCACCAATTAATGACAGTCCTTTCCTGACAAAGCCAATGAGATCGCGGCATGTGGCATAGGAAAGACAAAGACGGTTAATGCTCAGATCTTATCCATTTATTCTCTCTCTTTACCTATAAATAGTCCTCTACGTCCCCAAGGGCAAGATACGTGCTCTAACCCTAATCACACACAAAAGGCATTTCAAGCCTTTCTTTAGGTTTTCCTCAGAAATCTTATTCTCACACCCAAGGGTTTAAACCGGATTCAAACCCGGCTCTGCTCATAACGGTGTTCTTGCTTGTATTGCGATTATAGATTCAGGAGACATCAATTTGAAGATCTATCTTCTTGACCTCAAAACCTCAAAAGTTAGGCGTCATCAATATTCATGTGCAACTTGTTTGTTTGGAGTATTAAGTGCTATTAGGAATTATGACGACGAGACATATATGACAAATCAAATTTCTAGCCTTTCATTTGGATCAATTTCAAGCCTATCATTTAAATTTGAAAACTCTCTTCGATTTTAAAATGTCTTTCAAGTTAAAAAAAAAAAAAAAAAAAAAAAGACCCAATAGCAGCTGATTATTACTTGGCCCAAATACATATAGCTGGGCCTATGATATGTTATATAAATGGACCAGAAAGTTATTGTCTTTTTAGATTTTTAGATTAGAGGAAGTCTTGTGTGAGATGGTCTCACACATGAGACAGACCTGGGAGAGGAAATGGGCTTGCCCCGCCTCGCCCATAGGGGCAAACCATTTACTCTCTCTCAACGAGACCCGTCTGAGACTGTCTCACGCAAGTTTTTGTCTTTTATTTAAGCCTTACTACTGATTACTATCTTACAAATATTAGTACGGCACATTAAAGCTGGAAAGAAAACGAGTGACATTCACAAAGAAAAAAATCATGGAAATAATTAAAAAAAATAAAAATTGGCAACACTTATCGACCATAACGTCCTCGAACAAGGTCTATATAACCTTTAAAACAATCAAAGCCAGCCTGGACTATATAATGATGACAAACAAATTGTTCTAGACAAGAAAATTAGATAATGTGGCAACTATAAAAAGATAATCACATGTTCATGCATTTCTTCAACCAATTACTAACACCCAACAATAGATGCAAAATATCAAAATCAATATTTTTAAGACAAACCAAGCATACATATATAGGAGAAACATGTGTTACGAGGTTAAATGTTCTTCATGTGCCAAGACCACCTGGGGTGGCTGTGGGAAACATGTACCCTCAGTTTATAAGCGGATTCCGGAAGGTCAACATTGCGAGTGCAAGGGGTGGCCCGGGGTCAAACTAGGTGGTGACACTTCCGCGACCGACCAGGATTCGGGCTCTTCTTGTACCATACTTTGAGATGCGGTTCTATAGCTTGCACTTGGTTGCGAATAATAAGTGTAGTGATTTTTAATGCTTTTGATTATCTCGATCAAAAGAAGAATGGTAGTAACGCCTCTGGGTTGTTTTTATACTTATATTTTAAGTTTTTAATAGATCTATTTTTCTGATGATCAGTTGTTTAGTCATTTAATTAATTTGTTTCATGAGTGATTTCCTTCATTGTTGTGGTCCAAATGACATAAAAGGGATCACTATTACCCTCCATTTAATTGCAAATGATTAATTCTATATTGTGATTAATTATTAAATGATAAATTTAAGTTACAAAAGGTATATATATTTTAAATAAAACAAGAACAAGATATGCTGAATTTTTTTTTTTTTTTAAGGAAACAAAAAAAAAAAAAAAGAAGAAGAAGAAGAAGAAGAAGAAAGTTATGGGACACAGATTTCTTGGGCCCAACTAATTTAAACCACCTACATCAATACGTTTTAAGTCAACAATGTGATCCAATAGAGTCCATCAAACCCAATAAAGCCCAATCCGACTAGACAAATCATATTCACCCATGTAACTTGGAAAACATTAGTGTTAAGTAGTACTACCTCCGTCCCAGTTTAAGGTTCTTAGTTTTTTTTTACTATTTGTCTGAAGGAACTTTGAGCAGTAATTAAAGTAATTGAAGGTTGATCTAGTTATCCTAATGAAAATCTAAAACTTTTTATTGGTACACCAATATAAATACTATCGATAATAAGTTTTAACTTTTCTTTAAGATGATTATATTAACCTTTAATTACTGCTCAAAGTTCTTTTAGACAACCAGCAAAAAAAACTAAAAACCTTAATCTGGGATGGGATGGAGGGAGTATATATCTGCTTTGACCCGAGGTTGCAAGTTTTTAGGTATTTTCAAAAGATTTAAGACTTGCATTGTCAATTATTCTTTTAATTGGCGATATAAAATTTGAGTTGGCACCCCAGCAATAGCAACAAGTTATATACAAGTATGCGTGCTTATTTAGTGGGTTAAAGTATTAACTTTGGTGAAAATCAAAATTTCTTACAACTTGCATTCTTGGACGAAGTTTTAAATTTGTTTTAGTAACTCGTGATCATAACTAGGGAAATTTTTATTTTGTAAAAAATTATTTATGAATGCATTGAATTATTATAAAATACACTTGAAAATATATTTAGTAAAAACTAAACACCAGCAATTTTTCATATAAAAAATGATACCCATTTTCTTTTGCGGGAAATCTTAGGAAAAACTCGTTTTACACACGTTTTAGTGTAAAACGTGTTTTCTATATGCGGGTGACATTTTTGTAAATAAATGGAATGTTATTAAAAGACGCGGTGACATTTTTGCAAATAACTGGAACTTACGAAAACTCACCAAACACTTTTTTACACTGTAGGAGGTATTTTGCAATACTACAAGAGGCATTTTTTTAATAATAGGGCAAACACTTGTTTTAGAACTTAGAAAAACTCGCTTGACACTTACAAAAACTCACGAGACACTTTTTTACATTGTAGGAGACATTTTTCAATACTCCCTCCATCCCACCCGAATTAGGATTTTTGGGTTGGGCAAGTGGATTAAGGAAAAAGTGTTAGTGGAGTAGGTGTTGTGAGTATGAAAAGTGAAGTAGAAGAGAGAAAGTAGGGTAGAGAATAATGAGTGGAAAGTTGTTGTGAGTGTGAATGTGAATGTGGGACCCATTAAATAAAATATTTCTATTTTTAGGTTGTCCTAATTCGAGTGGGACACCCAAAATGGAAATTTGTCCTAATTCGAGTGGGACGGAGGGAGTATTACCATTACACTTTTTAACACTAGGCAAGGGCAAGCACTTGTTTTGAAAATTTTAAAAACCCACAAAACACTTGTTGACAATGGAAGATGCATTTTTCAATAATCCAAGAGGCACTTTGTAATAGCAAGACATTCAGTCTTAAAACTACCACTAAAAGTGCCACTTTGAATGTATAAAAATGTCTGCTTGAATATTTATAAGTGTAATATTACAACATACGCTTAGTAAAATTATAGAAGGCACATGATAGTATTAGAGAAGACAATTGAAAAAAAAAACGCATTTTTTCATAGCTCAGTGTAAAACGCATTTTTCACGAGACGGTTTTTTTTTTTTTTTTTTTTTTTTTTTTCCATGGGCAAATAAGTAGTGTTGGGTTTGGTTGTAATTGTCATACCAGATTTTGGCTGGACTCATAGAGTAGATCCAGTTTGGAGAACAAATACGTGGTTTGATAATAAGAAAGCCAAGTGTGAAAAAGCAAAACATGGCATCCCATGTTATGTTCATCTCTAACTTTCGGACGCCTCTAATCCTATGATGTGGAAATCCCCATCTTACCTTCCTTTGGATTTGTACATCCACCTCATTCATATCCACTTGAATTAAACACCCACCAAAATACTTTCTGCCACCTTAATCATCCAAAGGACTCTTTTTTTTTTCCACATGTTGTTTTAGGACTAAAAGTAGTTAATTCACATTCTTACTTTCTCAACTCCTAAATAAAATTTTATTCTTTGGAAAATATATTTTTTTAAATGAATTTAGTAACTTAAATACTCCTTCCGTCTCACCTCACTTGACACCCAAGAGGTGGGCACACTAACTAAGGAAAAAGATTAAAATAAGGAAAATGTGTGGTAGAAAATGAAAAGAGAGAATGAGTGGGGTAAATAGTAGTGTTGGTTGAATAAATTGAGTGGTGGAAAATGAAGAAAGAGAATGAGTGGTGGGGTAGAGTGAATATAAAATTATAAAAAAGTAGGCTATTTTGGGAAGTGTCAAGTGAGCTGGGAGGGACCAAAATAAAAATAAGTGTCAAGTGAGCGGGGCCAGAGGGAGTATATACTTGGTAATTTCACAAAGTGATGATCCATGATCCGTCTCAACAAGAGTTGATAATCAACTCAACTGAATTTTGTTACAATTTTCAAGTATTTTGATTTTTGTCATGAAATTCTTATGTATTAAAGGATCACATAGTGTAGGAGTAAACACTCCTACGAGGATACCAAGCCAAGGTTTACCGAAATAACATGATCATCAGAGAAAACCATCTGAGAAAACCATCTGAATAACCATCTGAGAAGACCATCTGTCTGAAACCATCTTAGCAGCATAAATAGCTGAAGCCGGGATCCCGAAAACCAAACCATATCCAACAGAGCCAAAGTAACAACGGGCAGCATCAATAGCTGAAACAGGTTCCGGAACCATATAACATAACAACAACAATAGTGGGAGAAAATGACACAAAGTCATACCCCTAAATGCTCACGCGAGGGAGCGAGTTCATCCCATCCAAGGCCAATCTGGACTGAGGAAATAGTTCAAGTGGAAAAGCCTTATAGTGCACTTAACTGATGCCAATACAATGCCTTCCACCTCCACTCGATAACATCCCAAACCTGGGAAATAGGACCAGTGGAAAAGCCTTATAGTGAACTTGGCTAGTGTGCCACTATAATGCTTTCCACCTCCACTCGATAACACACAAAACCAGCTGGACTTTTAACAAAGAGCACAGTAATAAATACTTGCTAAAACAACAACCCGGGCATGATTCCATAGAAGGAAACCACACAAGCTTATCATAGAGAAGTAAACACGTTTTCACAATAATGTGCACAATCTTGACATTAAGTCACCACACAATCCATCTACACAATCACATTAAGTCAAACCCGATCACAAAGGACCAATTCTATCATTTTGATACCTCATAACAATTATCTAGGCATCCTAGGACATCGCCTAAGACCTAGCCCAATACTTAACGAAAAACAAACAAGTTGTTAAAACTCAGACTGCTCGGCCGCTCTACTTACTTGACTCGGCCGAGCGGATCGGTCGAGTCCTTTACTTTGATCGGCCGCTCTCCTAGAACTCAACATTCGACAATAAGGGGATCGGCCGCTCTAATTTACTGACTCGGCCGCTCCACTGCAGAATGGCCAATTCGCAGGAAAAATCTAACAAAATTCACTTTCATTACCAAGTTGTTACCCAATCCTAAAGCACAACAACATCATTATAACTTCACAACACTATCATACCAACCTCATCTAGCATATACCCATAATAATAAAAGTTATTACTACTCCCTCCGTCCCAAATTTACAAGTATATATAAAAGTTATTACTACTCCCTCCGTCCCAAATTTACAAGTATATATAAAAGTTATTACTACTCCCTCCGTCCTAAATTTACAAGTATAATAAAAGTTATACCAAAACATCATTTCACCACATATTAAGCATATATAGCATGATTATGACCATTTTAATAATTAAAGGGGGATTAGTAACTTACCTATTTTCCGGAAAAGTATCAAGAAAATAATATTTGATCCGGTAGACTTACTCTATTCAACTCCCTGATCATTTATATATAATTATATTTTAAAATAGAGTAATAGATTAAAAGAAGGAAAATTAACAAAACAAAAAAACTTACCTTAGCTTCTTTTTACAACAATGGAGGTGAGAAAAAAATTGGGGAAAGTAATGGTGAGGGTGGTCACGCAGGAGAGAGGGGAGGGAGTTATCAGACAAAGATCTTCACCCCATTCTTAAATTAAATCACCATAGTTCTAATCTTAACACTTAAACCCCTCAACTCACATTTTCAATAAAGCCCCCATAATTTCCCACTAACAACTTAACTCCCCAAATAAACTTTACTACTAACATTTTAACTAACACAAATAATCAAATAAAATGTGCAAGTCATATAATATGATGCAACACATAAAATGCACACATAATTTTAAATTAAATTTCTCAAAATATAAAATAAATATTAAAATAAATAAAACGGATTTTGGGGTCGTTACAGAAGGGGTGGCCGGCGGTGAAGGGGGAGGTCGCCGGAGGACGGGGAGCGGAGGGGTCGCCGAAGGATGGGATCGGAGGGTCACCGGAGGATGGGATCGTATGATAGAGAGAGGAAGTAGTGAGAGAAAGGTCACCGGGTTAGAGATAGAAGGGGACGTGCGTGTGACTGATTGCAAGGGAGCAGGGGGGGTAGGGTTTTATTTATAGTTGGGTAGTTTCGGGATTTAATAATTTTAATGGACTAGGTGGTAAATATAAATATTAGCTTGGACTAGATGGTAAATGAAAATATGGCCTTAGATTAGGTGGTAATTTCAGTTAGAATGAGGGATTAGGTGGTAATTTTCTCTTTCTAGTATTTTGATTTTTGTCATGAAATTCTTATGTATTAAAGGAGCACTAATATATACTTCACCCGTCCCACCTCATTTGACACTCAAGAAGTGGGCACAATAACTAAGAATAATAAATAAAATAAGAAAAATGTGTGGTAGAAAATGAAAAGAGAGAATAAGTTAGGTAAATAGTAGTGTTAGTTGAATAAATTGAGTGGTGGAAAATAAAGAGAAAGAATGAGTGGTGGGTTAGAGTGAATATAAAATTATAAAAAATAGGTAAAAAATACCAAAAACCCCCTTAATATCCAAAGAACCCACAATTTTTTTTTTCAATCTAAAAAGTCCTAAATCTATATTATCAATACCAAAAAGTCCAAGCGTTAACTATTTAACTAACAAGGTTAACGTTGAACATTTATATTATTAAAATCTTAACTTTCTTTTCATTTAATGACATGTTAGAAATATTAAAAAAATTACAACGCCAAATAATTATAATAATAATATTATTATTAAATACTAGTAATAATAATATTAATACTAATACTAATAATAATAAATAGTTATAGCAACAAAAAAATTAATCATTATTATTTAATTACCTAATATTTAATAATAAAAATATGAATTTTTGATGTATTAAAGAAGTAATTGAAAGGTGCTTCTTTAAGTTTTTATTTTTTAATTAATATGTAAGATCATAAAAATAATTAAAATTATGATGATAATCTTTTCAATATTATCACATTCATTATTATTTTTCATTCTTATTACTTTTCTTATTAACTGTATTATTAAAAATTATTAATTAACTAAAAAATAATAATAATTAAATATATTTTTGTTGATATAATTATTATTATTGTTATTATATATGATAATATTAAAGTTAAATTATTTTTCATTGCAAAGGGCTTTTTTATTTTTAATATGTCATAAATTGAAAGGAAATTTAATTTTTCATTAATATGAATACTCAAACCTAACCGCGTTAGTCAATTCGTTAATGTTTGAGCTTTTTGGTATAGATAATTTAATTTTAGGACTTTTTAGATTGAAGAAATATTTTGTGGGTTTTTTGATATGAAATTTTTTTAGAGGGTTTTTTTGGTATTTTTCCCAAAAAAATAAGCTATTTTTGGAAGTGTCAAGTGAGCTGGGACGGACTAAAATGAAAATAAATGTCAAGTGAGCTGAGACGGAGAGAGTATTTTTATGAGGAAAATCAATTTCCTTATAAAATTTTAGTCAAAATTGAATTAAATTGATTATTAATAAATATAATTAAAAAAAATAGCTGTTAGACCGAGGACATAAGATAATATTAGTGGACATCATTTGAAATTCGATCTCAATCGCCAAAATCGTGTATACTATTTTTTTTGTGATCAGAGTAATATTGCTTTATTATATAGTATTAAACTAAATGTCTTCTACACGTTTTTTAATTTAATGAAATTATGAAAAAGTAAAAGTAATTGGGGCCGCCTATATTTCTTATTTTGACATGCAGTACCCATTCAACGCACCTCTCCCACCTCCCCCTTCTACTATTTTCAGTGCACCTCTAGCACTATATTTACATACACCACCATAATCTTTGCATATCCTTCCTTTGCTCCTCCATACTGTATATATATAGCTCGCCGGCCGGCCGGGAAGAAATACAACAAATTTCTTTCTCAATCGCTCGAAATTAACCAATCGGATTTCTTATATAGGATGATTCACCGGAGCTCCTCCGTCGTTTGCGCTTTACTCCGTCGCCTTTCAGCATCTAAGGTTCTCTATTCTTTAAATCTATGTGCATGCACGATAATCTTCCAATTGAAGTTTCATAAGCTCTTCCTACATCTCCCGTTACAAGCAATTTTTCTTTGATTAGGATATTTAGCTAGAAAATTACTCCATCTGATCCCATATGTAAATATCACTACATCTGACTTGTCAATATTTACTTGTTTGTATATTGCTTGTACAATATTAAAATCACAATAACATTACTCCATCCGTCCTAAAATGAATGTCTGAAATTGCTATTGACTTGATTAAGATGGATTTCGGATATTCATTGAGTCAAAGGTAGTATAAATTTATCCTTCTTTTTGTATAAAAAGAGATGTTTTCCGATGTTGTAATTGAATTTAAACCTGTGTCCTTCGTGGCATGTAAGAAATCTGAAAAATAAAAATTCTGTTGAATTTAATGTGCATTTGCATGATGCAGAAAAAGTTAACGACCGTCAATTCCATTTGTCCAGGAGTAGCTGCTAGAAGTCTTGAATCTTGGTTGTACATTAATAATGTTCATATTTCTATGCTGTCAATTCTGTGCCTCATGAGACTGACTGTGACAATAATATGACACCACTTTGTTTGTTTTGTAATAAGAGTTTCATAGCTACTTCCATGTTTAATTTGACACCTCATAGCTTGGAAAAGTTGGTTACTACTCATGGGCCCCTCCCCTCCTATATATTTCCATTCCATGTTTCTTTGTTACTAGTGATTTTTTTCCACAAGCACGTCGGCTGCTATTTTGAACCAAACACGGATACATACTTTTTTTATTTTTGGAGCAAGTTTAAGTTTTAGAATACCATTCTAAACAAAATTAATCGTCACTATTTTGTGTCTGATTGTAGATTGGACTCAGAAACTTCACACCTTTGGCAGGATCCGCGGTCCAATCTTATGAACCATCTTTCCTAAGGTGAAGAATTTCATCTGCATGCGTAACTAACTTATACTAGTATAACACAAACACCAATTTGCTTTTTTTATGGTATGCTTATCTATGTAAACACCTCAATTCCAAATTTCGGTATCAGAATAGAATAGGAACAACAAATTGAACTTTACAGGACGAAAAATCACTCTTCCAATTTCAAAGTCGAGATTTGGTATTCGTTAGCCAAGCATACCCTCAGCTAATATTTGCTCTCAACTTAATCAAGACAACCATTTAAATTAATGTTTCCTAATTTTAACTTCTCTTTTCCATATTTTGCTAGGGATGAAGAATATGCGGATATTGATTGGAATAATCTTGGATTCGGTCTTATGCAAACCGATTACATGTATGTAACAAAATGCAGAGCAGATAAGAATTTTGAACAAGGCCAACTTAATCATTATGGAAACATCACATTAAACCCCGCTGCCGGAGTCTTAAATTATGGTCAGGTAAATTACTACCATAAGAACTCATTAATGATTTTCTTTTTTCTCCCGCAACTATATGATTATTCTACCAAGAAAGTCAAAAGTTACTATTGACAATTAAACGCAAAATTCGTATAGGGGTTGTTTGAAGGTACAAAAGCTTTTAGGGGAGGAGACGGACGAATTTTACTATTCAGACCTGATCAAAATGCAAAGAGAATGCAATTTGGAGCCGATAGAATGTGCATGCGTGCCCCCTCTGTTCAACAGTTTGTCGATGCAGTAAAACAAACTGCACTAGCTAACAAGCGTTGGGTAAATGATGTTTTACTCCTTTTTTCTTTTTCCTTTTTTCATTAACAAAATTGCCCTCGGAAAAATATACATTTAATTTGAGACGAAAATAATAATATTCATTCTTATGTCACTTTCTATTTGGCTTCTGGTTAGAGTAACGTTTTGATGTAACATGTTTATTTTGAATTATTGCAGATTCCTCCAACAGGGAAAGGATCTCTTTATCTTAGGCCCTTGTTAATTGGAAGTGGGCCGATATTGGGCTTGGCTCCTGCACCTGAATTCACATTTCTTGTCTATGCTTCCCCTGTTGGCAATTATTTCAAGGTATTTACTTATTTTTTTTTCAATTAATTTATTGAAAAAAAGAAATTCTATTAGTAATACACAAAACATTATAGCTATATTTATCAGATTAATTTCCATAACTAAAACGCAGGAGGGTACAGCACCCTTGAACATATACGTCGAGGATGAATATCATCGTGCCTCACTTGGTGGAGCCGGAGGAATCAAAAGCATTACAAATTATTCTCCAGTAAGTTATACAACTATTACTATTCAATAACTTGATTTTTTTTTCTTAATCTTATTTAAATCATATGCATATATCAAATCGGGGTTCATTTTTATGTTTAGGTTTTAAAGCCAATGCTCAAAGCAAAGGAGCAAGGATTTTCGGATGTATTGTACCTTGATTCGGTAAATAAAAAATACATTGAGGAGGCGAGTTCTTGTAACGTTTTCATTGTCAAGGACAATGTTATCTCAACGCCAGCATGCGTTGGAACCATTCTTGAAGGGATTACAAGGAAAAGCATTATTGATATTGCGCGTCATCTTGGTTATCAGGTGATATTTCAAGTATATTACTGTGTAAAAATTGATATTTACAGAAACAAAATATTTAATCTTGCAATTGAAATTTCATGTATAGCAGAGTATTTCTTTTTTGTTTCGTGCTCGTAATAATTAGAAAGAATTTGTGCATGCAGGTGGAGGAACGGCTGATTGCAGTGGAGGAGTTGGTTGAAGCGGATGAAGTTTTCAGCACGGGAACAGCCGTCGGAGTTGCTTCAGTAGGAAGCATCACATACCAGGGTAAAAGGTAAAATTAGTTTATTACCCTTTTAGGATTATTTTTTTTTACAACAAATTGATTAAAATAAACTTGCATTTTATTTCTAATTTTAACTCAAATATTGTCACACAGTTTGAGTTCAAATTTTTGATCGGCGAGAAATTTAGCAAATTTCAGTACTTTCTCAATTTTTACTTATTAATCAATTGTTACTATTCTTGGGAGCTATTAGTAAATAAATAAAAACAAACTATGTACATAATGTGCACATCTATACATACCATTTTTTAATGAAAAAAAAAAAGGCTCTGTTTTTGCATGCTTAATTAGCAAAATTTAAATGTTATGTGCAGGATTGATTATAACACAAATGGTGAGCTTGTTTGCCGGCAATTGCTATCAACACTTGTAGGAATCCAAAGGGGAGAAATTGAAGACAAGTGGGATTGGGTGGTCGAGATTGATTAATCTACCTCTCTATATATTTGCTTCCACTTACCTTCTTTTTATAATTTACCTTCAAAAAGGGATTTTTTTTTTCTTTTTTCTTTTTTGGTTTAAATAGAGTATCTTTTTTTTAATCAGACGATGAGGAAATCACATGTTCATTGTTTGGTTTGTGTATGCTAAGTTTTGTGTTTGACCTCGTATTAATTCCGTTAAAGATTATTGATGAAGTTGGATGTTCTTTTTTTTTTTTCCCCGAAAGGAAGTAATGCATTAATTAAGTGCAAAGAGTACAAAGTTGAAGATGGCCATCAACAAAGATCGGTGGCTCATCCCGCATAGTAAGCACCACCATGACAATTACAAATACATAAGAAATGTAAGAAGAGGGATGAAAAAAAAAAAACAGATTATTGTATTTGTTTTTTTTTTCTTGTTTAGGTACTCCCTCCGTCTCAAACTAATCACTATCAAAAATGAATGTACGGAAATTAAGAAATTATGTAGGAAAAGTAAGTGTTGTGAGTGTGTATGAAAGAGAAAATAAGTTAGTAAATAGTTATTGCGAGTTTGTGGGAGAAATAAATTTACTATTTATGAAACACCCAAAGCAAAAATAAATAGCGAGAGAGTATATGATTACTATTTGATTTCCACTTACATTTTCAAATGTGAAAGACCACTTATTTTTAAGGGAGTTCCTCTAAAGGATTATTTTGACAAATATGTCCCTTAAATATTTTTTAAAGAATAAGTCTTATGAAAAAACTGTTTTGCACTAATAAGAAGTGAAAAGGCGGGTTTTTCGTAATTCCCTTCTCCATATTATTATGTGTCTGTTCTAATATTAAAAAGTGCCTTTTGTAGTATAACACTTATACAAATTTAAACATGCATTTTTATACATTCAAACAGACATTTTTAGTAATAGTGTTAAGGTTGCCGGTTGTAATGTTAACAATTGACCCTCCTAGTGTTAAAAAGTGTCTGTTGTAGTATTGAAAAATGTCTCTTAGAATGGCAACAAGTTTCAGATGAGTTTTTATAAGTTCTAAAACAAGGGTCATAGTATTAAAAAATGCATGTTGTAATATTGCAAAATGCCTCTTACAGTGTCAAAAAGTGTTCTGGTGAGTTTTTGTAAGTACGTTCCAGTTATTTGCAAAAATGCCACCACACCTTGTAACAATGTTTCGCTTATTTACAAAAATGTCACTCCGCTAATTAAAAACATTTTTTTTTTTGAAGATTTTCTGTTTTTCTAATCCCAATCCTACTGAACCCCCAGTTCAAATCACGTCTGTCTCTCTCCCGGTCGTCTTTCACTCTTCATCTAGGGTTCCTGCAACATTCCTGCAACATACCTCTCCTTCTCACACTTTCTTCGTCTACTATCTATTGAGTGCTATTATTCACACCTGCAAAATTGTTGAAGGTACCCGTTATACCAATCTATCTATATAATATATTAAAACATAAACATTTTCTGTTCTCACAGTCTGCCACGTGGCTTTATGATGTGGAAATCCACGTGGCAACATTGTGATATGATAACTGAATTATTCATGCAATCCAACTTTGAGATTACAAACAATTGTTTGTTGATCTCATTTGCATTTAATTTAATTTTTATTTTCGTAGGTTTCTAATAAATAAAGTGATTTCATCTCCTTCGTTGAGATCCTGTGTTTCGTCTCCTTCGTTGAGACCCTTTGATTTGTCTCCTTTGTTGAGACCCTTTGTTTTGTCTCCTTTGTTGAGACCCTTGTATTTATTGTGTTGATATGTTTGATGTTTCAATGGATTTTCCATTGACTTATCTCACTTTGTTGTTCATCTTAACAATTCTCGGGAAGTTTGATTGGCGACTTGTTGTCGATCCTGATGCTTCAAGTTGTCATGTGTTCAAAGCAATATTTTTTCATAGGGGGAATTTGTTGAATGCCCAGATCGGCCAGTGTCCAAATTTTATTTGGAGTAGCATCTGCACATCCCAAGATATTGTTCAGTATGATCATGAAGTGCTTATTACTGTGCATTCGAGTTTAATCCAAAGATGCATTGGTGGACATGGGTCTTTGTCCTCATCATCACAGGCTATGAACGAGTTCGGAGATATCATTTTCAGTTGTAAGTTTTTATTAATCTTGAACTCTAACTTTAATGTAGTTTGTGTTAATCAAATCGCGAATGAAGCGATTGATTGTGTTTCAAGAGTTTCATGGTTGTATAATCTTCGTGTATGGAATGAGTCCCCGGCATATGTGGAGGACCATCTCCTTCTCATATATTAATGCAATTGATTCTCTTGTTTGATAAAAAAAAGAGAGTTTAAAATGCATATTTCAGTAGTTAAGCTAAATAATTAGATATTAAATTAAATCTAATCAAATCCCAACAATTTCGATAAATGTGACTCAAATTATAACTTACCTTTACTAAGAAATCTATTTAAAATTTAAATTTGGTTAGATAATAAAAATAAAGCTTGCACAGAGTGACAGAGATAACACGCAAACTGATTTCCCAAAATATGAAGATCTATCACAAATTTGAATAGCCAACCCATGTTTTTTCTTTTCTTTTTTGACCCCAGCCTACCAATGTTCTTAAGATCCATCACAAATTGGTGCAGATGGACGTCTTACAGATGTATTCATATGTACTATGAAGATGAGAAAGAAGAAGAAGGAGCTTTCAGTGTTTGCAATGACCGTGTACCATAGATTAAGAAATAAGTTTGGTTTTGTTTTGTTTTCAAGATATAACATCATGTTTTCAATGTCTCTCTTTATCTTAATCTCAGGATTAAGTATGCCTTTAACTTTTCAACTTATTGTTTGTGTGATTTTTGAATATTTCTTAAAGGACATCGGTTTTTCCTAACACTATTTGTTTTTCAGATTTATGAATTGAGTGTATCTTGACTTATTATACTCCCTCCGTCCCAAATGATCTTCTCATTTGCCATTTTTCATTCTCCCAAAACGTTCTTCCCATTTATACCAATTTAGGCTTAAATGTGGATGAACACAATATGGCTAATGAAGCAAGTGTTCATATCCTTAAAAAGTATGAATAGTCAAATGTGAAGATCAATTTGGGACGGAGGCAGTATAATCTAAGATTCAAATGTTTTCTTATGTTTTTTTTTATATATATGCTTGAATGTAATTTTTTTAGTCAACAAAAGTTTGTCCAATTTACATATTGATTTAAATGCGAAATCAAATTTGATTGTCTTAAATATCTTTGGTAAAGATTTTTCTTTGCATTTCTGTTTAGACTTTTGTTCACTTTTAATTTTTGTTTTGGACAATGTACATTTTAATTTAAATGTAACTTTATTTTGATTTATTTTTTTCTCTTAATTAATTTCTGATTTTTGTATTTTTCTTAATTTTTGCTTTGCTTATATTTCTATCTATTTCAGTTTTGATTTATTAAGAATTATAATGATTTGAGGTGGTCTCTTGTAAGAACACCTAGATCCGTCTCATAGAAGAGACGGGCGACCCATGACCCGTGTACAACATTCTCCGCGAAGCGTAGGATCCCAACCCATGCTCCACTCAAAATCTCCCACGTGGCAGCGACCCATTTGCCCAAATTTATTTTTATTTTTTTCCAGAAAAAAAATCATTTTTTTTTTCGTTTTTTTAACTGTATTTTGTTGTTTGCCAAAAGTAATACTTAGTATAACTAAATGTAACAACTGTGTTACTTATAAAGTAATATTGTTTATAAGTAAACGTAACACCAATTTTACACAAAAAAAAAAACCTCATTTTACTCATATTTCAACTGTAATACTAACTATAAACACGTGTAACACTAACAATAACTAAATGTAACTATCGGTATACTGAAATGTAATAGTATTTTTTCAGAATATTTTTTTTTGAGTATTTTGATTTTATTTTTTTGAAAGAAAGTAACATTTGAAAAATAACAACTTATATACATGAATGTAATTATTTGTACAAGTAAATGTAACACTTTAGTAGATGATATTGTAACAGATTTCTATAAATAATATAATACTTTTACATGTATCATGATAAATTGAACCAATTGTAACTTATTATTTGAAAACATATGGATATATACAAGTAAAACGTAACTGTTTTACAATGTTATTAAACAAGTAAAATGTAGCATTCGCTTATAAAAAAAATTACTTTCTTATTTTTACAATGTTACTAACACAAGTGTTTTAGTTCTAAAGTGTAAATGGTTGAATTATTACTTTTCTATACATATGTGTTACAATTATGTATAAACACTGTTATATATAAGTAACACGTTCGTTACATTTAGTTATAATAAGTATTATTTTGGCAAATGAAAAAAATATATAAAAAAAAGAAAAACACTGTTACTTTTCTGTATATATGTATACAAACTGTTACATTTAAGTAACACGTTTGTTACATTTAGTTATAGTAACTATTACCTTTGGCAAACCGAAAAAATACAAAAAAAAAAAATATAAAAACTAAAAAAAAAAGCAATATATATATATATACATACATATATATATATATATTTATTTTTGCTCGTGAGTCATGGGTCAAAAATGACCCGTCTCTACTATGAGACGGGTCATGGTGTTCTCATACAAGTTTTGTCTAATAATTTTATATTTTGATGCATCCTAAGAGTGATCATTGTAATAGGAAGCTTATCTTGGAGCTAAAAAACCTTGGTGTCCATTTTTTTTAATTATTATTATTAGAGTTACACCCGTGCGATACACGGGGTGATACTTTTATTAAGCACAAAGGAAAAAATACGAATATATACAAAAACATTTTAAAAACTTTAGAAACCCGTTTGAGGCCATAAATTACGTTTTTTTTTTTTTGGCATTTTGAACACTGCATCAAGGGGCTTTGCCCTATGGCTTTTGTTAGTCACGCTCCGACATTCGATTTGATATGCGGTGCGTTCCGTGGTTCATCCGGAGTCAAAAGTAACGACGGTTTCGGCGCACGCGTGCAAATGAGTCTAAAAACTTCAACGCCTTAATGTCCGCATCAATTAGTAATTTTTCACTACATATTGATCAAAATTAAATATTTTTACTAAATAAAAGATTTAAAAGTATCATATAAAAATAAATTTACATGCAATGTTGAATGCTTGTTCTTATAAAAATGCCTTCAAGCAAAATGTCGTTACTAACCCTTTATATTATAGACTCAAGTGATTGGTTTTTCTCTACATTTGACTTACTTATTAAATTGCATTAACTCCCTCATCTATCTACCTATTAAATTGTCAGCTTCCAAATTTTGTTACCCCAATTTTCTTGCCCAAATTTCTTTACTCTTTGGAAAAAATTCTCTTAATTTTTTTTAAACAAAAAATTACAAAATTCAATAATAATAAATTGTGTAGAAAGATTAAAAATTGTGGATGAAATGACACTTTATTTATGCCCAAGTGTAACTTTTCTTTGCCCAATTTCTTTCACTTTCCATTTTTTTTTTCAGTCCGAGTAAAAATACATCGTCTTTATTGTTCGGTTGGTGCTAGCCGAACAAATTGAACATACTCATGAACTGTTGACGGAAAAATGGGAACATCTTCGATTAAAGGTGACTAAACATTTGAAGAAAGTCTGTCCGACATCAACCGAACATTAATGTTTTGTTCCAACAATGGTGGTCGAACATGTCACCATTATTCTTTTACCTTTGGTCAAACATCACTTATATGTTCAGCCAACCAGGGCCGAACAATACAATCAGGAATTTGTGATAATTCTTACAAAAAGTTGAACTATAGCTTTAACGAAAAAAACAATTTTGATGCCTAATAATGTTAAAGCACATGAAGAAACATACATTTAACTATATTATTGAGAGAGAAAGAGTATATTACTTCGTAAATCGTATTAACTTCAAATGAGGCTTGTGCCCTTAATCTTGTATAATTTTCTTTTCTGTGTTTGTTTCTCAACAATGCAAATCCTTGAATTACTCTGAAAATGAAGTGGGTTGAGAGAAATTGAAGAAGAATAAGTGTTGGAAATGGGTATTGGAAAAACAAGGTTTGACCAAGTTTTGACCTAAATTCCAAATGGGTTTAATTTTATATTAAAAAAAATTAAGTTGCAAAATTAAAATCTACATTTAGTGTAGATTAGGAAAATGCATTTATTTTCTCAAACCCATTTTCGGATGAATGAGAAATTAATGGCTAAAGAGTGCAATTTGATAATGGTAAATGAAGAGTTTAGGGGATATGGAAAGCCATATCCCACATTGGATAGAGAAGGGAAATGATGAGAGTATTTATTTAATATAACTCATCTAAAGAGGTACCAATCAAGTGTGGGCTTCCAACCATGCAAGCTAGTAGGTCCATTGGGCCAACCATGCTAACTAGTGGTCAAGTGGGTTAATTTTGAGCTAGCTCAAAATTGACCCATGACCTGCGAAGCGGTGGTTTAGAGCTCACTTTGCACTTCGTGCGAGCATGTACGCATCGGTCGCTGGGAGCTGAGGAGCCTTAAATTTTTGATCAGCTCAACCAGGTTCGGATCGGTTCGCTGAATCTGAATCATCGATCGGGTGGCCAAGATTCATCCGCCAGGAATTGTGTCTATTCCCTTAAGGGCAATTTGCAATTTGGTTCCTGGCATTTACAAACTTTTGCAATGTTGCTCCCAAAAAGTTTTTTTTCGCTAATTGGTTCCCAACATTTACATTTTTTTGCAATGTGGCTATAAAAGTAACTGGGCGTTAGTTTTCTAACAGATTTTATGTCATGTGACTAGCGCATGACGTTTTAAGATATTCTTAAATCTACACATATCCGATTAATATGATTCTTCTTTTAAATTGAAGATAATATTTAAATCTACAACATATATTTTTTTTGGAAATTTATTGGGTAGTTGGATTATTTTTACATTTAATCTTAATTTTAAATATTAAAAAATAGAAAACACGTAAAATATAATCTAAAAAAATATTAGCCCAAATATGTTCCATATGAAGTAAATTCTATATGTAGATTATCAGTTCATAAAAATGTTTGATAGAAAAAAAAAATGGAGAAGAAGAAGACGATGAATCGAGGGAAGAGTGTATGTGGAATGGCTGTTGCGGGAAAGTGGCAGAGGGGTGGAGAAAAATAAACTTTAGGGAATGTACATATAGAAATTACTTCATATGAAACATACTTGGGCTAATATCCTTTTTAGATTATATTTCACGTTTTTTTATTTTTTTAATATTTAAAATTAAGATTGAATGTAAAAATAATTTAGGTATCCAACAAATTTCCAAAAAAAAAATTATGTTGTAGATTTAAATATTAGTTTCAATATAAAAAAGAATCATATCAATTGGATATGTGTAGCTTTACGAATATTTTAAAACGTCATTTAAAACGTCATGTGCTAGTCACATGACATAAAATCTGTTAGAAAACTAACTCCCATTTACTTTTATAGCCATATTGCAAAAAAATGTAAATGTTGGGAACCAATTGGAGAAAAAAAACTGTTTGGAGCAACATTGCAAAAGTTTGTAAATGTCAGGAACCAAATTGCAAATTGCCCTTCCCTTAAAGGCACTTGCAACTCTTCAAATACTATAAATACCCCCTAGTCTGACATTCATTTTCACACCAATATTCCAGTTATCTGAGTATTATACCATCCAGTTAGTTAGAACATCTTGAAGCATCCTTCCTCCTTCAAAGTTCAGAAAGTCCAAACACCGTTCGTTCGTAGGTCTCTTGATCTGAAGTGCTTCCATCAAGAGTCAGAAAGTCATTTTATCTTATAAGAGGATTGCCGTTACTCCATTAGCACCAAAGCGGGGCAAATTCTTCTTACGGAAATTGTGTTTCACAAGACTCGACTTTGTCCGGTTAATTTCCGTTTATTAAATCTTTGTCCCCTCTTCTTCTCTCATTATCTATTTTTTTCATTTTCAAGAAAACCATTTATTTGAAATATCTAAAATAACAATAAGTGACCTAAGTTGAAATGTTGAAATGGGTTTGGTAGGTTTAGAGGAAAACTGTGTGGTTTGTGTGTGAGGGGTTTGAGTTTGAATAGTGTGGTGTGTGGGCGTGTGGGTGCGTGGGCGTGTTTTATTAATTTAAGCAGGTGTATAGTAAGGGGTTTAAAAGGGTAACGTGGGAAAAGAGGTGGTGTATCTAGTGTTTGGTAGATAATTGCTTTGGGTAAACTTAGTATCGCGGATACATTCAACAATTTTGCAATTATGAATAGTATCATCACTCTTATCTATCACCATCAGGGATGGCAACAGGTCGAATACGGTCCGGATATTGCAAAACCCGTATCCGACCCGAGGCTACCGAACCCGTCCGTATCCGACGATGGGCGAACCCGTATCCGCCTGTAAGATTCGTCCAGTTTTTTTTTTTTTTTTTTTTTGGATTTTGAAGGCTCACTAGCACTTGCATATCCACCACACAGCAGCAGAATCACAAACAATTAATTGGAAGTCGAAGGTTTTATTTTTCTCAGGTATGTCTAGTAGAAACTTGGGCGTTTTCTATGTTTCTTGGTTCGTGTTGTTTTTTCTTACTAGTAGCAATATTTTTTAAGGAATTTTATTATGCATTGTTTTTTTAGATATTATTTATATTTTTAATGAACATGATTTATTTTAATTTCGCTACTATTAGTAACAAATTTACTTTAATTAAATAGGTTAATTAGACAGAAAACTTATTAAAACTAAAATTGCTTTTATTAAGAAATTAAGAGCTTGACTAAACTCGCTACTTGAAGTAGCGAATTTAGTTTTGAACTACACCCCTACGGCCTACCATTGTTTATAAGCAAATGGATTTCGAACCGCTCCACCCGATGGCTCCGATTAGAACTACCTCATTGGATTTTGTGTCCGACGGATGAGATGTGTCCGAGCTCGGTAGGACCTACAAAAAATTGAAATCATCTTAGCCGTACAGATGATGAGCTCGCCTATGTGGCCTTGATCGGAGCCGTTGGGTGGAGGGGTGGAGCTAAAATGGGTGGAGCGGTTCCGGGTCCATAAGCAAATCCAGCATTTGTTGCATTTTTCTTGTTATACGAGCTAGTGTTACACCCGTGCGATGCACGGGATGTTACTAAATATCAAATGAGATAAAACAAAATATAATAAGCAATACTCCCTCTGTCTTTTTAGTTTGTTAACTTTTGGTCAACGGGAGTAAATTTAGACCAAACATTTTATGTCCATCTAACAATCCTAATGAAATTTTAAAATTTATTATTGATAAATTAATGATTATTTATCAATTACAATTTTTAGAATTTCATTAGGATGATTAGATTGACATTAAATGTTTTGTCAAAGTTTATTCCCGTTGACCAAAAGTGAACAGACTAAAAATACGGAGAGAGTATATATTAAACCGAAAGTATGTTTGCATTATAAATTGTGGAAAACTTCCTTAAAAAACTACATTGTCAATACAAACATCAGAATGACATGAAATGTCATCATTACATATCAATATTTTCAGGTCGTCAGGACTATTCACTAGCGACATACAGTTGTCCATGAGAATACATGTTTCTTTAACTAAAGACCATCGAACGATAATGATTGACTTTGATTTTATTAATTGTCACTGCATATGAGATCATCAGTGGGAATCGTCTCCTGTCAAATTGAAATGGAATCCTTTTGTCTGATGGTGTTAGTGACATCCTCAGAATTAATACTTTCTTACCAACATTTTCAAAAAAAGGACCTCACCTTCTAAAACATGATCCCCAAGCCTAGTTATAATCAAAGGTGTTCTGTTGCAAAGACCAATCAAGGAGTCAATATTCCTAAGTAACATGACACGAGTTCCAACTTTCAACTTCAATGTGAGATTAGGAAGTCGTGATATACAAATACTTATTATGAATTTTGGTGTATGAAGATCGCTCAAAGATTCAAACTTATCATCAGGATGGCAAGGTACGATCAGAACTCAAATAAGACTTCGACACATAATTATTCAATGAAACCATATAATCATTAACAACGTTAACAACATCTAAAATTGGAGCCAAAATTGCACTCCTGAAAATAAACCGCATTATGATGGTCATTCAAAATCCGGTTATCTAATTTATAAACATGCATTAATATTGGGATAAATGATTAATATCATAAAATGGAAAACATTGACTTCAAAAATACTAAAACAATGTATTTATACGTTTTGCAACCCTAAAACGAAATAAACACTAATTAAGAAAAAAATTACCAAAATACAAAAAAAAAATGATAAAGAATTTAAAAGCCCATTTGAAGCCTTAAATAATGTTTTTTTGGCCTTTTAAATCCTCCCTCAAGGGGCTTCGCCCTATGAATTTTATTTGTCTCGCTCCGACGTTCGATTTGATATACGGTGCGTTCCGTGGTTGATATGGAGTCAAAAGTTACGACCGTTTCCACGCACGCGCTCAAATGACTCCAAAAACTTCAACGCCTTCCGTCCACATCACTTAGTAATTTTTCACTTTTTATTGATCATAATTCATTATTTTCACTAATAAAAAAAATTAAAAAATATCATGTAATAATCAATATACATGCAAAGTAGACTACTTGTGCCAAATTAAAGATTATGACATATTTGACCTTATTTACCCAACTTTCTTATTGGAGGTGCATGTGGCTTCATTCTAAAAATAGTAACACTATCTTGTTTTTACATTACTATATACTATAGAGTTGGATTACTACCAAGCTTGTACAATAAGCTAGAATGTTGGAAGACAATATTGCCCTTCATTATTGCAAAATTTACCTCGTTTTTTATTATAGCACATAGATTACTATAAATATAGATGTGTGATTTTTTTTTAATATATATTGATCAAACTTCAATTTTTTACTTAACTAAAACAGTAAAAATAATCATATACAAAATAAATTTACATGCAAAGTTGACTACTTCTACCAAATTAACGGCAATAACTTTTGTTCGTCTCGCTCCGATGTTCGATTTGATATGAGGTACGTTTCGTATTTGATCCGGAGTCAAAAGTTACGACCATTTCCGCGCACGTGCTCAAATGACTCCAAAAACTTCAACGCTTTCCGTCTGCATCAATTAGTAATTTTTCACTATATATTGATCATAATTCATTATATTCACTAAATAAAAATAATAAAAAGCATCATGTAAAATTCAATATACACGCAAAGTTGACTACTTGTGCCAAATTAAAGATAATGACATATTTGACCTTATTTACCCAACTTTCCTATTTAGGAGGTGCATGTGGCTTCATTCTAAAAATAGTAAAACAATCTTATTTTTATATTACTATAGATTCCTATAGCAGCTAACGAGTAACATCCATATCTAAAACATACTGTAATTAAGCAAATATTAGCAAAACACATAAAAATCCATTGATTCAAGACATAATGACGGCCAAAACACACAAATCCATTGATTCAAGACATCCATTTACGCAAATCGCCATTCTTAACCCCCCACCCCCAAAATCGAATGGACGGGCAAGCAAGGGAAAGGAACAAACCCAAAATCGAACACTTACCTTGGACGGTGGGGTAACCGGTGGTGGCCGGAGTAACCTTGTCGGCTCGTCGCTGTCGCTCTGTTCAGTCGGTCGGCGTCGCCCTCTTTCTCTCTAACGGCGGGTTTGAAATTGAAAAGTGAAAACCCTACACCTCTCGCCTCAGCACAGTGTATACAAAGGGTAGGGGAGTAATAATAATAGAAAATAAGGGTAAAATAGTAAATAGACTAATATATATACTATTCGGGTTTCATATGAGTCGGATACAGGTCGGATACGAATATAAATCTATCCGGGTCGTATACGGGTCGGATGCGGGCGGGTCTCGGGCAGCTACCGAACCCGTATCCGAACCCGCCGTATTTTGAAAAGCTATTATCAAACCCACCCATCCCGGACCGAATTGTCTCGGATACGGATCGGGTTCGGTAGAATTGTCCCTAATCACCATCTCCCTCATTTTTCTAATCTTCGCCTCAGTGGTTCCTGAGATTGATTGAATGATGCTGCAGCAATGGCGAGAAAAGGGGTGCCTTTAAATAAGTCAAAATAGCAAGACTGACTTTAGGGTAAAGATAAGGGCAAACTGTAAATTAGGGACCAATGTTGGTATGATTTTCTCAATTCGGGGCTTAGTGTTATTCTTCATCGATTTGGGAATGTTGTCAATTTGGTATTTTTGACGAAATTAGATAGAAAACTTTGTTATCTCAACATGTCTAATTAGTTTCTGCAATCTATATTAACAGAAAATATCACAAAATCCAATAAAAAAAAAAAAAAACTAATTGAAACGACATCAGATATATTTTCTTGGCAAATACTCATATGAGACGGTCGCACACTGTGCGGCGAGCCGTCTCATGAGTATTTGTTCCTCTGCTTCCCGCATCCACCTGCTCCGCTACAGCCGACCGCCGGATCCAGCCCTCCCACTTCCCAGATCGCGACACGTGTCATCCTTAAAAAAATAAAAACCCAATAACTTTAAAATGTCATATCTTGAGATTTTGAAGTCGAAAAATAAAAATAAAAATACCGGTGTGTTCGTCTCGACGAGACGAATAAAACTAGATAGGTCATGATATGGTTTGATTTTTTATTTTTTTTTAATATTTTCTAACATACAAAACAATTGAGCTGCTCTTCATAATAAAATGTAACACTTTCTTATAAAGAAAGTAACAGTTTGGTCTTTAAAAAGTAACACTTTTATTGTAAGATGTAACAGCAGTTTTGCAAATAACATAAATAATTTTTGTGATTAGAAAAAGTAATAATTGAAGTGTAAGCTATACGGATGAATGTAACAGTTTTATAGAGTAAATGTTACTTTTTTTTCTTTAAAAAAAAAAGTAAAACTTCATGTATATAAGCGGTTTTGTATTTCAATTGAATGTAAAACCCTAGAAAAGTGTTACAATTGAGGAAAAAAAGTTACATTCATTTATTATAAAATGTAACATTAATTTAGTTGTCAATCTTATGTTATCTTTAATCCATTTCATCAAAATTGTGGTACACTTTTGAGAAAAAAAAAATGTTACATATGAGAAAAAAGTGTTACATTTCTTTACCAAAAGTGTTACTTTTGTTGGCGAGAAAAAAATGGCCGGGAAAAAAAGTTGAAAGACAAAAAAAAAAATGGCTCGGCTTACCTGTGAGTATCTCACGCCGTAAGACGGTCTCACAGGAGACCGCCCCTATTTTCTTTTAGGGGAAATAAGGGGTTCAATTAATTCCTTAAACAGTTGAAAAATTGGATTTTAGGAACTTAAAACTATCACATGATCTGTTAAAATTGTCAGTTAAATTAATATTTAGATGTTTTTAGTAGTAAGCTAAAGGCCTAAGTTTTCTAGCTAAAACTATATTTTGTCATAAAACTATTAGCTCGTCAGTTAAAAGTTAAAACCCATGTCCGTTGCAAGGTCGGATAAGGAATTTAAGTGGCGAACTGACAATTTCAAAACCCTAAAAAACTTTTCATGGTGATAGGAAAAAATGATTTTCTTATACTTCTCCCAAATGAATGTCTTATTTTTGTTCCAAAATGAATGTTTATTTTATAAATAACTATGGTCTTAAATAGTTTTGTACCAAATTATTTTTTTTCGCATTTCATTATATACTTACAAAACAAGAAATTCAAAATTTAAAGTTAGATAATGTTGGGATAATGCCTTTAAATTTGGGACGCCAAGTTAGAGGATTATACAACAGGAAAATTTTGTAATTCCAAGACTGAGCAGGATTGCAATAAAGATTAGTTAGTCCTTTTGGGACAAGAACTTTTGTACTCCTTATTGGTTCAGAGTTAGGGATTATTAGTTAGTCCTTTTGGGACAAAGATTTTTGTAATCCTTATCAGGAATTATTATTAATCCTTTAAGGATTAATAAAAGCTATTCCTTATGTCTTTAGAGTTAGGACCCTATTAGTATAAATAGAGGGGTCATCCTAACACAAATTCATACCTCAGAAAATAGAATGCTCAGAGAGAGATTAATAATTCTAGATCTAGGGATTAGCACAGTCAGGAACTTTGTGACCAAAATTCGTGCTAGCATAGATTATTGTGATCTTGTAAACGTTTCTCCAGATTGATAATAATATTCTCTCCCCTCCCAGTGGACGTAGCAAAGTTGGTGAACCACGTAAATTTGTGTTCTTGTGATTGCTTGCTTTTATCATCAAGTCTTGTTTATTGCTCTAACAAGTGGTATCAGAGCTCTGGTAACAGACTAGAGCTTTGGTTCGTGGTTAGAGATTCAGGGATTCCACTGCAGAGAACGAGAAGATGGGTCAAGGAGCAGATTCGATCGACAAGTTCAATGGGAAGATTAGTTTTTCTCTCTGGCAGATCAAGATGAAGGCTTTGTTGATAGACAAAGATTTATGGGAACCGTTGGAGATTGCAATTAGGGATCACAAGGATCCCAAGGGTAAGGCAGTCGACACAGGATCTACCCATGCGGTAGAATTGTCAGAGAAAGACAAACAAACAACAACGAAGGAGGCAGCAGCGTTGAAGAAGTTAGATCAGAATGCTCATGCCAAGATCATCAAACAGTTGGATGATGAGATTCTAATCAATGTTGCAGGAACGGACTCCGGAAGCGATCTTTAGTTAAGTTGGAAGATATGTACATGACACGTTCATTGACCAACACTACAAGAAAAAACACTTTCCGCGACGGCCAAAAGCAATCGCGTATTCACTAAAAGCCGTCGCAAAAAGATAACGCGACTGGGATAGCAATCGCCAAGGCAATCACGTATACCCTTGTCGCAGAAGGATAACGGGATTGGAGCAGCAATCGCCTTAGTTCCATTTATTTCGCGACTGCCATTGCCATCGCATAAAGTATTGAATAAATTTGTAATTATTTATTTTCAAAATTAAAAATGCCATCTCGTTAGCTAGTTTCACAAGACAGCTTATGCCATCGCGTATTCCGTATACCAATTTGGTTTTCCATGATTGGTTTCACTATTTGTTGGCTTGATTTAATAATAATTATTGCAGCAAAAGAATTTAAATAAAAATCAACTAGCAACTAAAAGGTAATAAATTTATTTAATATAATATAATATAAATAAAATAACCATAATCGGCGTTACACTTTTGTCCAAAAATATACTCCATACCCTATCATATTTATCCAAACACTATTATCCTATTGGGTTCATCAAAAAAACAAGCACATCTAGTTTTACACAATAGCATCTCCTTTATCCCTACCATATCTTGTTACATTGTTGCATAGACCTTCATGTACTCTATATCTTGTTAACCTGCAACAAGCAAAAGCGATTATTAAAAGATATGAAAGGATATTAATATGACAATCATACATGACAACATATGATCAGTTGCAACATATATGGCTAACAATATGTTGTAGGCTTCTCTCTATTTAAAATCATAGAATGAAAACTCTTACCAGTTTTACAATTTATTGGCAAAAATTTCAAGTGAAGCAACTCAAACAAATTTGGGCACAATTGACTCCACATCCCTACTGCAATCAAAAATGAAATCAGAACACCATAGTTAAACATACATACTCCGTGATTTAACATACATAAGTTTCAATAGGAGCCATTAGATATATTGATGCAGCAGTAATCTGCAATTGCCCATTATAGCAGAAGAAACGACACCCCACCACCATTGAGTTTGGGAAGGGTGTAATCAAATACTCCCTCCGTCCTAAAATGATCTTCATACTTTTTTTGTTATTATTGCGAAGGAATTTTGAGCAATGATTTTAGGTTGAGTTAATTATCCCAATGGAAATCTAAAACTTGTTATTGATATATCATCAACAATACTATCAATAGTAAGTTTTAGATTTTCATTACGATAATTGTATCAACCTATAATTATTGCTCAAAGTTCCTTCGCAATAACAGCGAAAAAAGTATGGAGATCATTTTGGGACGGAAGGAGTAAATATTACTGAGGGATATTCCAACTTTATTTTTGCATAACGTATGCAAAAAAAAAAAAAAAATAGAAATACTAAAAGATGGTAAAAGGACTTTAAGAGAAAGAGATGTTTTAAGGGAAAAGCTGTGAGCTCATGCTACTTGCTTGAACAAGAGAAAGAGCAAATTTTAAGAGGACATATATTGTCAAGGGAACATAACTATACCAATGCTAACCTGCTCCATCTGATGCCAAGGGAATATGACTGATAAGTTTCTCTTTCTACATGTCCCTGATCATAGTTGATGAAGAATAAAGAAATATTGTCTCATCTTGAAGAGAGCATGTACCCTGCATCCAGCCAGTGCCAATATTCACTCCTTGAGTGAGAGTTAAAACCAATATCTAAACATCTTGACCAAGGCCCTGCAGATGTTTTATACTCCGTACTACAAACATAACACTGAATTAGTACAATCATATGTTAGCAATATACCCCCTCTGTCCCAAAATGATCTTCACGTTTGACCATTCAAACTTTTTAAGGATATGAACACTTGCTTCACTAGCCATGTTGTCTTTATGCACTTTTAAACCTAAATTATAGAAATGAGAAGAACTTTTTGGGACAATAAGGAATGTCAAATGAGAAGATCATTTTGGGACGGAGGGAGTAGCTAATTAAAACAACTTTTAGACGTGGCATCAATGGCTAACAAAAATAGACGAGGAGATTTCATTGATAGCTATATCAGTTCATAGCAATCTAAAATGATTTCAGTAACTGTAAGTCTCATCCATAACAAAAGTATGCTATTAATTAGCTCCACAAAAACAGAGAAATTCAGCTCTACTAAACACAAAGTTGACCTTGTTAAATGTGAAGTCATCATAATAGCCCAGCGACTGGTCAAAGAACTATAATCTACAACATTCTTTAGGTTCGTGGAAAGATTTGAAGTACATTAAAAGGAAAAAAATTAAGTTAAAACTCAAGTCATCTGTGTAGTCCCCACTCAGAGTCAAATACAAGATCATTATTCAAAAAAGGCCAATATAGAAAAAAGTTACTCCCTCCATCCCTAAATGAATGTCCAATTTTCATTTTAAGGGTCATTTTGAAAATCTCTACATTTTATACTCCCTCTGTCCCGGAGTTAGTCCCTCTTTTTTCGTTGTTATTACGATTGAACTTTGAATAATAATTTAGGTAACTTTTAATTATCCTTATGAACATCTAAAAATTGGTATTGATAGTATTTAATAAGGTGTATCAATAACCAGTTTGTAAATTTTCATTATGATAATTAAAAGTAGCCCAAATTATTGCTTAATGTTCATTAGTAGTAACAACGAAAAAAAAGGGAATAACTTTCCGAGACAGATGGAGTACAATTTAGTGGTAAAGATCCATATATATTCTTGTAATTCTCATATACGAGATCTTTTTAAGGGGTCATTCTGAAACAAGGAATGTAGTGGCACCTGATAGTTTTCACCCCTGAATAAATATTCTACAACACTGAAGAAAACAATAATATGTCTAGTTGGTTTTGAATTGTTGAATGAGACAACACTTATAAACAGGATTGCATGATATTTTACATCTATTGTTACAAGATTTGCTCTATGTTACTAGGAGCCAACGTTCTTTACCGCTGAACTAACAACTTAAATGTCTCTGCAAACCAACTTTGTTCAATAAAATCAAACTTTTTTCAATATAAAATGTCTCCATAAACCAAAGTATAAAAAAATAAAATCAAAACAGAACTTAACTTAACTAACAACTTAAATGTCTCTGCAAACCAACTTTTTTCAATATAAAATGTCTCCATAAACCGAATTCTACGTGATTGAAAAATATAATGTAAATGATAATAATGTAAACACATCTGTGCATAATATGGCATTATAGACTTTTACCAAAACTAAATAAAAAAATTAATCAGTTCATGATATTGCTGAAGTTAGGGTTTACCTGATCAAAGTTTCATCAAACAAAATTGCTTAAATCAACATAATGTTGGTAGTGGTGCCCTAGGCACGTTTAATAAACGTTGTAATTGTTATCATTTATTTCATATCAATAAAAGAGATGTTTTGATTATTATTGTTGTTCATGTTTACTTATAATAATCCCCGTCCCTAGTACTTGTCAAGCACTAGTATAAAGGCTAAATGATCATGAGATGATCATGTTAGATTTATGGGTACTTGTTTGGAACAAGGTACTGGACATGACCCGCTGTATGAGATTTATGTCATGGTCTATGTCGTACATATATCTCATATTAGTTATGTCATTTGAATCCTTAGACATGAAGTTATTATAGTCTTCCACTTGATGAACATTGTGTTTGACATATTCAAACGCTACCTTAACACGGTAGTTATAAAGGGTATGATTGGCATAATCGGATTCCCGTTGGGAAGAATAATAAGCTAAATGGATTTGTCCCTCCACGGAGAGATGTCAAGCTTGGGCCCCTCGAAGGAATGATGTTGATGAAATGTTCGGCCGGACTCAAATGAATTGATTGGATCAATAGCATTTGAATTATCAACATATTCGGAATCGAGAAAGTATTGAACAAAACAAGTTGACTATTTGACCATGACTTGTGTTCAATGACATCGTGGACAAAGGGATTGTGACATATTCTAAAAGAATGCGAACTTGTATCTAGTTATACTATTTGGGTAGGTATGACGGTTTGCTAGAACCTAATCATATCTTATGGAATCATGTTTGAGCCCATTGCCAACTTAGTATAATCCTAGAGGGTCACACACAATAGAACGAATCTTAAATAAAAGGACTATATTGGAATTTAGGGTCGAAGGACCTCCAAGGAATTTCTGGAAAAGTTCTGGGCCTCCTGGTCAACCAAGCGGGCGCTTGGGTTGCACCAGGCGGGCGCCTGTTCAAGCCGGAAAGGGACTGGAGTTTCTGCCCAAACAGGTGGGCGCCTGGGTGGTACCAGGCGGGCGCCTGGTGCTGCCGATTGGAAATTCCTAATTTGATTAGGAAAGGTTTTTGGCACAAGTTACCTGTTTGGAATAGGTCTTAATTGTGTATAAAAACACCAATTCGGCCAGACCATATTGACAAGTGCTTTTTGTGAGTCTCAAAGAGTTTGAGAGAGAATTTATTTTGTTCTAAGATATCCTTGATTGAGGAACAAAATAATTCACAAATAAATTCCATATAGTTCTTTATTATATTGTGAAAGTGTGTTTCATAATATTTGGTCTAGCAACCAAGATCAAAGAAGCTCCTTTGATATTCGTTCGAAGTGTGGATACCGCTAGAGGGTGAAAATCATCATCTTTAAAGTTCGTGTTCAAGCTTTGTGATCGTGATTAAGTCTTCAATTTTCTCCACCAAAGATCAAGAGAAAATTCATAGCCATCAAGGGTTAGTTATTCCTCTATTCATCTTGTTGTATTTGATTTAATCATATGAACGGATCCATGGCTTTGGGTTTCTTAAAATTTTAATTGCTAAATTCCGCTGCGCATGTTACTTGGAAACCCAACAGTGGTATCAGAGCCCCGTTCATGTTGATTAATTCAATACTTGGATCATGTTATGTGTATATAAATTATTTATGTGCCTAGCATGATATGAATATTGGATTATATGATGTTTATGTGTTTTGTGATTTTATGTGGTTTATTGCTTTTCAAACTTTAATCGCACGATTCAATCGCAATAAAAATTATGGTGGATTCTGAATTATTTCGATTATTGATTTTTGATTGGATCAAAGTTTTAATAATCGGGGAAAAATAATTTTGAGACAAAATTTTCGAACTTTAAAATTCTATACTATTCTGGCCATTCAAGCGGGCGCCTGGTCCTTTGCAGGCGGGCACTCGGTGGTCAAAATTTGTTCTGATTTTGGTTAAAATCTGAATATGGAATTTTCGATAAATTCGACAAAACCAGTAACAGAACCACTCCAGACTTGTTGATCTGGAATGGGTTTTGGGTAGTTGGTTTGTGTGTGGATTTTGGGGTTTAATTTTTCCTATTTGTTTTAGTCTTGTGATTCGTAGATTGGTTCAAGTTTTGGATGGCTAATCTGCGTTCATCGAGATTGTGTTTCCCAAAATTGATCGCAATCAAAGTTTCAAAGATAAAACGAAGTTAGAATTATGAAGAGTTCATAATTGCTAAAATTGAGAAACAAAGTTCTTGATTCAATGATTGGAGATCCATGTGGAATTGTGAATGCAATTGGCCTACGTTCATCGAGACCATCTATTTCTTAGTTTCGGCCACATGGACTACTTTCTTGGTTTCTTGAATTAGTGCGGGATTGTGGTTGCCTAATAGCTTAGTTCGACCGCACTTCTTGTTGTCTTGATTTGGAGATAATAACCGAAGTTGAAATAGTCTCATCCTCATAATTATAGAGAAACTAATGACACATAAATATCATGCTTAAATTAATGGAGATTAATTTAGTGGCTAAACTTGATGTGTAACATGTTTATATTATGTGCTCATAAATGTGTTATATGCTATATGTGATGAACCTTCAAAGAAAGTTTTAAGTATTTTATTGCCATGCCATGATTAAAACACTTGTTAGTACATAAGTGACTCTAATGTAGATTCGCCCTAGCAAGATGCATTAAATTTATTTATGTATTAGCAAGATAGATAATGTGGGCACGCCCTAGCGGGACACATTAACTATGCGTTTAAAATGGTTAGACTTAATTGGGCGTCAAAACAGTTTTGGGCCTAGGCAAAGATGAGGTTTAACATGTTTTTGAAATTGGATTTCTTAAAGAATATCATAAAAGGAACTAAGAGTCATATGAGATATGATTGACAAGAGTTGTCTACCTAATTAATTTGATTTTGTGTAATCCGCCTTAGCGGACTTGAAATTAGATTAAAGTGGGATCTCAACCCTTTTAAATTATGTTATACATTGGATGTATATGAAAGTTATATAATTTAGTGGGAGTATTTTGTTTTAAAATACAAATTTTATCTCTTTAATGAAAACCGGTACTTATTAAATTTTGGAAATTTTTGCATATTTGTAGATAATGACTAATAACACTCAATCAATGTCGTTGCGATCGATCCTTGAGAAGGATAAGCTCGAAGAGAATGGTACAAACTTTATGGATTGGATCCGTAGCATAAGAATTGTTCTTAGGCAAAAAGATAAGTTGTACATTCTCGATGGGCCTCTCCCCGCTGAACCACCGCCTACTGCCCCTAGGGTAGAAAGAGACAATTACAAGAAACATCGTAATGATTCTAGAGATGTAAGTTGTCTCATGCTTGCTGCTATGTGTTCAAAACTCCAACAAAGTTTGGAACATTTGGAAGCCTATGAGATAGGCGTGGAGTTGAGAACCATGTTTCAAGAGCAAGCTAGGCAAGAGAGGTACAAGACCATTGTTGCATTCACTACTAGTAAAATGAATGAAGGGCATCAAGTGAGTCCTCACTTTCTTAAAATGAAAGGTTATGTAGAGCACCTTGAGAAACTTGGCTATCCAATCCTATTGGAGCTAGCCACGGATCTCATTCTTAATTCATTGCCAAAAAGTTATAATCAGTTTGTGATGAATTATAACATGCATGGAATGGATAAGAATCTCTCTGAGTTGCATGGGATGCTCAAAACTGCAGAGATGAAAATTGTGGAGAAAGGTTCTCCCGTGCTCTTGGTTCATGATGGGAAGAAGGCTAGTGCCAAAGGAAAGGGAAATGCAAAAGTTGTCAAACCCAAGATAAGCAAGGCAAAGGTTGCCAAGGCTTCTGAGGCAAAACCTGATTCACAAAAGGATGCAATCTGTTTCCATTGTCAAGAAATTGGTCATTGGAAACGTAATTGCAAGGCTTTCTTGGAAGAGAAAAAGAAGAAGAAGAGCAGCAAGGCTGCGTCGACTTCAGGTATCTATATGATAGATATTCTCCTTTCTACCACTGATTCCTGGGTATTGGATACCGGATGTGGTTCTCACATTTGTCTAAATGTGCAGGGACTAAAGAATAGGAGACTGCTTAAAGAAGGTGAAGTAGATCTACGCGTGGGAAATGGAGCAAGAGTTGCTGCATTAGCCGTAGGGACTTATGAAGTCACTTTACCTTCCGGATTAATTCTTGTTTTGAACAATTGTTATTATGTTCCGGATTTAAGCAGAAATATTATTTCAATTTCTTGTTTGGATAATGAAGGTTTTAAGTTTCTTATTGAGAATAAGAAATTTTCTATTTACTTAAATGATGTGCTTTATGGTATTGCTAATTCATTTAATGGCCTTTATATCTTGGATGTCAAGAATGAAAATAATGTCTATCATGTAAATAAGAAATCTAAACCTAATGATGTAAATCATACTTATTTGTGGCATTGCCGTCTTGGTCATATTAATGAGAAGCGTATCTCAAAACTCCATGGGGACGGACTTTTGGGTTCATGTGACTTAGAGTCATATGATACTTGTGATTCGTGTCTTCTTGGAAAAATGACTAAGACACCTTTTACCAAGTTGGGTGAAAGGGCAAGCGACTTATTGGGGTTGATACATTCCGATGTATGCGGACCATTAAGTAGCAATGCTAGGGGAGGATTTCAATACTTCATAACCTTCACTGATGATTATAGTAGATTTGGGTATGTTTACCTAATGAAACATAAAAGTGAAGCGTTTGAGATATTTAGAATATTTCAAAATGAAGTAGAAAAACAACTTGGCAAAAGTATAAAGGCACTTCGATCAGATCGAGGTGGAGAATACTTGAGTCAAGAATTTGATGATCATCTAAAGAATTGTGGAATAGTTTCACAATTAACTCCGCCCGGAACACCACAATGGAATGGTGTGTCTGAGAGGAGAAATCGGACTTTGTTAGACATGGTTCGATCAATGATGAGTCAAGTTGATCTTCCAATATCCTTTTGGGGTTACGCCCTAGAAACCGCTGCTTTCACACTAAATCAAGTTCCAACTAAATCGGTTCCAAAGACTCCATATAAGATGTGGAGTGGAAAGAAACCAAGTTTATCTTTCATGAGGATTTGGGGTTGCGAAGTTTATGTCAAGAGACTTATCTCTGACAAACTAGCACACAAATCTGATAAATGTATTTTCGTGGGATATCCTAAGGAAACTAAAGGATATTACTTTTACAACCGAGAGGACAACAAAGTGTTTGTTGCCCGAACTGGTGTCTTTCTAGAGAAAGAGTTTCTCTCCAAAGAAATCAGTGGGAGTAAAATAAATCTTGAAGAAATTCGAGACCCAAAAAATAACATTGAACCAATAGTGGAACAAGAACAAGAACCACAAGGAGTTGTGGAACCTGTTCAAAATACACAAGCAACTCGCAGATCTAGTAGGTTACGATCCGAGCCCGAGAGATATGGATTTCTCGTAACGTATAGTAATGAGGTAGAAATCATTGAGAATGATGAACCGTCAACATACCAAGAGGCGATGTCTTCTCCTGATTCGGACAAGTGGCTTGGAGCCATGGAATATGAATTGCAATCCATGCAAGACAATCAAGTTTGGAATTTGATTGATGCGCCCGAAGGTGTAAAAACCATAGGATGCAAATGGGCCTTCAAGAAGAAGACTGACATGGATGGGAAGGTGCATACTTACAAAGCTAGGCTTGTAGCGAAGGGTTATAGGCAAGTTCATGGTATTGACTATGGTGAGACCTTTTCACCCGTAGCAATGATCAAGTCTATAAGAATTTTGCTTGCCATTGCCGCATATCATGACTATGAAATATGGCAGATGGACGTCAAAACCGCTTTCCTGAATGGAAAACTCCAAGAGGATGTGTATATGACACAACCAGAAGGTTTTGAACAAGATTCTAAGGTATGCAAATTGCAGAGATCCATCTATGGATTGAAGCAAGCTTCTAGGAGTTGGAATCTCCGTTTTGATGAATCGGTTAAAGATTTTGGTTTCATCAAGAACGAAGATGAGCCTTGTGTATACAAGAAGATTAGTGGGAGCATAGTGCTATTCCTTGTTTTATACGTGGATGACATATTACTCATTGGAAACGACATTCCTACACTTCAGTCTGTAAAGACTTGGTTAGGAAAGTGTTTTGCAATGAAAGATATGGGTGAAGCCGCACATATTCTTGGCATTAAGATCTATAGAGATAGATCAAGAAGGCTACTTGGTTTAAGCCAAAGTACATACATTGACAAGGTCATTAGAAGATTCCGTATGGAAAATTCTAAGAGAGGCGCCTTGCCCGTGTTACATGGAGTTTCTCTAAGCAAGACTCAATGTCCTAAGACAAAAGATGAGCGTGAGAAAATGAATGATGTTCCATATGCTTCGGCAATTGGGTCCATCATGTATGCCATGATTTGTACTAGGCCGGATGTATCTTATGCTTTGAGCATGGCAAGTAGATACCAATCCGACCCTGGCGAAAATCACTGGATAGCTGTAAAATCGATTCTTAAGTACTTGAGAAGAACTAAAGATTCGTTTTTGGTCTATGGAGGAATGGAAGATGATCTCGTTGTAAATGCTTACACGGATGCAAGCTTCCAAACCGACAAAGATGATAGCCGATCGCAATCGGGTTTTGTGTTTATGTTAAATGGTGGAGCTGTAAGCTGGAAGAGTTCCAAGCAAAGTACAACCGCTGATTCTACAACAGAAGCTGAGTATATTGCTGCATCGGATGCTGCAAAGGAAGCTGTTTGGATTAAGAAGTTCATAACTGAACTTGAAGTGGTTCCTAGTATTGCTAATCCAATTGACCTTTATTGCGATAATAATGGTGCTATTGCTCAAGCAAAGGAACCAAGAGCACATCAGAAATCCAAACACATACTTAGGCGTTTTCATATCATTCGAGAGATCGTTGATAGGGGAGACGTAAATATATGCAGAGTACCTACTGATGACAATGTTGCGGACCCGCTAACAAAGGGACTTCCACAAGCTAAACATGATGGTCATGTTAGGTCCATGGGTATTATATACATGGGAGATTGGGCCTAGGGCAAGTGGGAGATTGTTGGTAGTGGTGCCCTAGGCACGTTTAATAAACGTTGTAATTGTTATCATTTATTTCATATCAATAAAAGAGATGTTTTGATTATTATTGTTGTTCATGTTTACTTATAATAATCCCCGTCCCTAGTACTTGTTAAGCACTAGTATAAAGGCTAAATGATCATGAGATGATCATGTTAGATTTATGGGTACTTGTTTGGAACAAGGTACTGGACATGACCCGCTGTATGAGATTTATGTCATGGTCTATGTCGTACATATATCTCATATTAGTTATGTCATTTGAATCCTTAGACATGAAGTTATTATAGTCTTCCACTTGATGAACATTGTGTTTGACATATTCAAACGCTACCTTAACACGGTAGTTATAAAGGGTATGATTAGCATAATCGGATTCCCGTTGGGAAGAATAATAAGCTAAATGGATTTGTCCCTCCACGGAGAGATGTCAAGCTTGGGCCCTTCGAAGGAATGATGTTGATGAAATGTTCGGCCGGACTCAAATGAATTGATTGGATCAATAGCATTTGAATTATCAACATATTCGGAATCGAGAAAGTATTGAACAAAACAAGTTGACTATTTGACCATGACTTGTGTTCAATGACATCGTGGACAAAGGGATTGTGACATATTCTAAAGGAATGCGAACTTGTATCTAGTTATACTATTTGGGTAGGTATGACGGTTTGCTAGAACCTAATCATATCTTATGGAATCATGTTTGAGCCCATTGTCAACTTAGTATAATCCTAGAGGGTCACACACAATAGAACGAATCTTAAATAAAAGGACTATATTGGAATTTAGGGTCGAAGGACCTCCAAGGAATTTCTGGAAAAGTTCTGGGCCTCCTGGTCAACCAAGCGGGCGCTTGGGTTGCACCAGGCGGGCGCCTGTTCAAGCCGGAAAGGGACTGGAGTTTCTGCCCAAACAGGCGGGCGCCTGGTGCTGCCGATTGGAAATTCCTAATTTGATTAGGAAAGGTTTTTGGCACAAGTTACCTGTTTGGAATAGGTCTTAATTGTGTATAAAAACACCAATTCGGCCAGACCATATTGACAAGTGCTTTTTGTGAGTCTCAAAGAGTTTGAGAGAGAATTTATTTTGTTCTAAGATATCCTTGATTGAGGAACAAAATAATTCACAAATAAATTCCATATAGTTCTTTATTATATTGTGAAAGTGTGTTTCATAATATTTGGTCTAGCAACCAAGATCAAAGAAGCTCCTTTGATATTCGTTCGAAGTGTGGATACCGCTAGAGGGTGAAAATCATCATCTTCAAAGTTCGTGTTCAAGCTTTGTGATCGTGATTAAGTCTTCAAGTTTCTCCACCAAAGATCAGAGAAAATTCATAGCCATCAAGGGTTAGTTATTCCTCTATTCATCTTGTTGTATTTGATTTAATCATATGAACGGATCCATGGCTTTGGGTTTCTTAAATTTTAATTGCTAAATTCCGCTGCGCATGTTACTTGGAAACCAACACATAAATGGTCTGTAAAGAAAATAGTACATTAATATAGACAATAAAAAACAAGCACATGTTTGATTTGAGGGTTTTACCAAAAAAGTAAATCTAAATGAACCAATTTATTATATTGCTGAAGTTAGGGTTTACCTGATTGAAAATTTCAGTAAACCAAACTGCTTAAAATCAACATAATAGTCTTGAAACAAAATAATACATTAATATAGACAACAACAAGAAAACATATATGATTTGAGGGTTTTACCTTTGACTTTCACGATTGTAAGAGACGCCGCCCACAACAAACAATTAGAACTATGTCGGCAGCAAGGGATGATGCTGTCCGCAGGGATGATGCCGGCGGCGGCATCGGGTGAGATGAGACAGAGATTGCAATAAGCCCTAAATAGGGAGAGGATACGAATTACGTATAAGCCCTACGCTAGCGATTGAAATAAGGAGACCAGGCGATAACAATAAGACGATGAGGCTCGAGATGCCGGTGGGAAGGACAGAGATTCAACACGAGAGGGAGATCGGCAGACGGGAGAGAGAGAGAGAGAGAGTTATCATCGGTGGATGAGGAACGCAATTGATTGGAAAAAGGAATGGGAGGAGGGTTTCATTACTTTTGAGTTTTGACCCTTTAACCAAAAATCTAATTTAGGGATAAAATTATTTTTCAAAAAGAGAAATTAACTGTGAAACTTTTTGTTTTATAAAATGCGATTGCTAAGTCCATCATGAATTTAACAAATGCCATCACGCATAAATTTTCAAATTACCACCAAGAATTTGGGGTTGGCGCTCAGCTTGAAATTGAAATAGGCTATGGCGTTTGAAGGGTTAAGTTATCCTTATAACATAGCGCGATTGCTTGTAAAAGCCATCTCCGAATCCTGTCTACTGCGATGGCTTTTTTTGCCGTCTCAAAATGCCATCGCAAAAAGTGTTTTTTCTTGTAGTGAAGTTATACCTGAAGAAGAAGTTGTATGATTGTCGCATGACAGAAGGTACTCCCATTAATGATCATCTTGATAGATTTACTTCTGCATTACTTGAACTACGTAATATAGGAGTTATTGTGGATGACGAGGATGCAGCCTTGTAGCTTCTAGTATCTTTACATATGCCTTATGAACATTATGTCGATTCGTGCATAAATCGTAAAGATGGTATCACTCTAGAGAAAGTGAAAACTTCTCTCAAGATGAGGTAATTACGCCGAAAGGAGAGTGGGAATGGGACAGATACCCAGTCATCAGGTTTGGTTGCTAGCAGTAGCAATAAGGGTTCTAGTGGGAAGAAGAACAATAAAGGTAATTCTTCACACAAGAGGGGTCCAAAACCTGGGGATGTCTGTAATTTCTACAAGGAGAAGGGGCATTGGAAATTCGATTATCCCAGAAAGAAGCGAGGCGAGGCACCGGTCAGAGCAGAGGCCATGGTGGCCAGGGGTAGTAGTTCAGATGAGGATTATGCTCTAGTTACATCAGAATCAGCACGCGCATCTGATGCGTGGATTCTTGATTCAGGAGCTTCTTACCATATCAGTCCTAGGAGAGAATGGTTTACTGATTACAGGCAGATAGATGGCGGTGATATAAGCATGGCCAATAGTTCAGTCTGTAAGGTTGTCAGTATTGGTTCGATCAAGGTCAGGACTCATGATGGTAGGTTTGTCACTTTGAACGAGGTTCGACACGTTCCGCTTATGACAAAGAATCTGATTTCTCTTAGTCAGCTAGACATCAAAGGGTTCAGTTTCAAAGGCAAATGTGGATCAGTCAGTGTGTGTAACAGTTCAGAAGTGTTTCTGAAAGGCCTTAAGTGGGGATCCTTCTATTTCCTCCAAGGAAGGACGCTTGCAGGGTCAGCTATGATTGCGCCATCAGAAGTGAACGAGGGAGATATGTTTAAGCTATGGCACATCAGGCTCGGGCTCATGAGCACTTGAGGGATGCAAGAGTTGGCTAAAAGGGATCTTCTATGTTGCCATAAGATCAAGGATCTTAAATTTTGTGAGCATTGTGTGCTAGGGAAGATGAAGCGTAATAGTTTTCCCAAGGATATATATAACACAAAAGGCGTTCTGGATTACATCCACTCAGATTGTTGGGGACCTTCACGTCAGGAATCACTAAGGGGGCACAGATATTTCTTATCGGTGGTTGATGATTATTCGAGGAAGACTTGGGTGATTATCATGAAGCACAAAAATGAGGCTCTAAGGAATTTCAAGGACTGGAAGACGTTAGTGGAGAACCAGACAGGAAAGAAGATCAAGAAGCTCCGGACAGATAATGGTTTGGAGTTCTGCAGTACTGATTTTGATTCGTTTTGCAGAGAGGTAGGGATTTTTAGACATCTCACTATTAGAGGTACGCCACAGTAGAATGTTGTATCAGAACAGATGAATCAGACATTACTTGCGAGAGCAAGGTGCATGCTCTCCAATGTAGAGTTGTCTAAGCGTTTCTGGGAAGAAGCGGTTAGTACAGCATGTTACTTGATTAATCGTGGATCTTACGCTGGTATTGGCCTCAAAGTTCCCCATGAGGCATGGACTGGTAAATCTACGATTATTTCGAGTGTTGACGGTGTTGATAAATAGGCGGAGAAATAAGATACTGAAGAAATAATTGTCCCACAGTCAGATGTTGATCAGGATCCACCAACAGAGACATAGACTGAAGCACCAGAAAGTTCAAATTCAGTTCCCGAAGAACATGGGTTAGCATAAAGAAGGTCTAGAAGAGCTAATCTTGGGAAGCCTCCGGAGAGGTATGTATTTGAAGACTTGGTGTCTTATGCACTGCAGGTTGCTAAGGAAGTAGAGCCCGATCTTTCGGAACTTTCTACTTTCAAAGAAGCAGTTACATGTTCAGAGTCATCTCAGTGGTATGCGGCTATGGGTGATGAGATGGAGTCTCCTCACAAGAATCAGACTTGGGAGTTGACCAAAAGGCCATAAAGCAGAAAAATTGTGACATGCAAGTGGATCTTCAAGAAAAAAGAAGGGATGTCACCGGTAGAATGGGTCAAGTATAAAACTCGCGTTGTTGCAAGGGGTTTCATACAGAGAGAAGGGGTGGACTACAATGAGATCTTCTCACCAGTGGTCAGACACACTTCGATCAGAGTGTTGCTAGAAAAAGTAGCACAAAGGGATTTGGAGCTTGAGCAACTAGACTTCAAGACAACTTTCTTGCATGGAGAGTTGGAGGAAGAGTAATACATGACACAGCCGGAAGGATTCCAAGTTCCTGGTAAGGAAGATCAGGTTTGTAGGTTGAAAAAGTACTTGTATGGACTTAAGCAATTGCCTAGGCAGTGGTACAAGAGGTTTGACAGCAATATAACAGAGATCGTATACACGAGGAGCCCGTATGATTGTTGTGTGTATCACGATAAGTTGGTAGATGGGTCGTACATCTATTTGGTGCTCTATGTAGATGATATGTTGATAGCAGCAGTCAAGAAGTCATAGATTCAGAAGGATTTGGGTAGCGCAAAGAAAATTTTGGGTATGGAGATTTATAGAGACAGAGCCAAACGAAAATTGTTCTTATCCCAGAAAAGATACATCAAGAAAGTTTTAGAGAGGTTTGTTATGTCAACAGCTAAGGCTATAGATGTTGGAGATTATACCCTAGGCCCTTGAGAAAGGCTTACGTTATATCATGTTCTCATTTGTTATAGAGATAACAACCTGGATTATTATATGTTTTGCATGTTTCTTATAATATTTCCCGTCCCTAGTACTTATGAACTAGTATAAGTTTAATTGATGATCATGTGTATGTGATACAAATTAAACTTATGGGTGCTTGTTGGTGAACAAGTACTGGACATGACCCACTATGAGTCCGCTCATATCAATCTACTCGGAATCGAGAAAGCATTTGGCACTTAAGTTGACTTAGACCGTAGCTTATGCTCGATATGATATCGCGTGACAAAAGGATTATGATATGTTCTATGAAGGATTCACGAACTTTGACAAGTTATATTAATTGGGTAGTCATGATGGATTTGCTAGAGTCCGCTCATGATTTATGTTATCAAATGGTTTTGATCACATTGCCAACTTAATATAATCCTATGGGTCACACACAAAAGAACGAATTCAAAAGGGATAAATTGGAAAGTCTTAAAATTGGATTTTAAGGGAAATTCACGACAGGAAAAGGACCCGGGCGGACCAAGGGAATGACCCGGCCGGACCTTGGTAAGATCCGGGCGAACCTTAGTCCATACCCGGTCGGACCCTTGGTGCTACCCGGCCGGACCTTTTGCTTGACGGGATTTCAATTTTTGACTCTGAGTTTTGACGAGAATTAGACTTTCAAACCTAAACTAGTTGGGTTTTAAAAGTATAAATACCCCTCTCAAACCCCGAGGTCATTAGTGATTATTGTAATCATAATTGATAGCCTCCAAGAGAGAAAAACTAGTCTTCTTCTTCCTCAAGAACAAGAACCCTAGTTTTCATATAGCCCCCATAATAGAAGTGTGTTCTATTGGATCTAGCAATCCAGATCAACAAGGTGTTCTTGATATTCGTTCGCGTGTGGATAAACATAGAGGGCGTTGATCTCAACTCCTCCAAATTTGTGATACAAGATTTGAGGTCGTGTTCCTACGATCGTGATTCAAGAGGCGCGAAGAACAAAGATTGAAGATTCAAAATTTTAAACGCACAACAACGGTTGGTATTCTAAATTCATCTTCCCATTAATTTAATCATCATGAATGGATCCATGGGCTCTAGGGTTTTGTTGATTTTTATATTGTCGTTTCCGCCGCGCAAGGACCCTCAAAACCCAACAGTGGTATCAGAGCCCCATTCATGTATGGTTATTTTAATATTATCATGTTAAATATATGATTTGATTATATGATCTAGCATGATGTGAATTTAGAATAAGTGATTTATGTGAAGGGATTGATCAGCGATCTTGGGATAGATCAGGATCAGGCTATTATTTATTGCGATAGTTTGAGCGCGATTTGCCTAGCCAATGATCAAGTTCATCATGAGAGGACCAAGCACATTGATGTCAGATATCATTTCCTAAGGGATGAGAAACGGGTAATGGTGAAGAAGGTAGGGACGGCGAACAACCCTGCAGATATGTTAACAAAACCTGTGTCGGGGAGCAAGTTCCAACATTGTTTGGACTTGCTTAATGTTCGCAGCTATTAGATAGCAGAAGAGGCGAGGGGGGAGAAAATGTTTGTTGTCATGAAGTTTCAAAGTCAAGGTGGAGATTGTTGGGATAATGCCTTTGAATTTGGGACGCCAAGTTAGAGGATTATACAACAGGAAAATTTCGTATTTCCAAGACGGAGCAGGATTGCAATAAGGATTAGTTTGGGACAAGGACTTTTGTAATCCTTATCAGGAATTATTATTAATCCTTTAAGGATTAATAAACGCTATTCCTTATGTCTTCAGGGTTAGGACCCTATTAGTATAAATAGAGGGGTCATCTTAACACAAATTCATACCTCAGAAAATAGAGTGCTCAGAGAGAGATCAATAATTCTAGATCTAGGGATTATCACAGTCAGGAATTTTGTGACCAAAATGTTGGAAAAATGTGTGAAGGAAATTGTGCGCATTTCCTTACAAAAATCATTCGTTGATTAAAGTGGGTTATAAAGTGAATTAAAATTTTCTCCATGTAAATATTAAATGTGGTGTGTCCAATTTAATATAGGATGTGAAGAAAATTAAGAGCTCAAAGTTGATGGGTAAGTTGGGGGAATGGGTATGTATCCCACCTGGGAAAGAAGTAAAAGGCTTCCTAGGCTCATTCCTTTAAGAGAGCATCCCAAATGGAAAAATAAAAAGGAAAATGTCCCAAGACCATTGGTGGGTAAAATTATTTGAATTTGTCACACATTGGTTTGGAGTAAAAAGGTTGCACTAGTTTAAATACAATTACCCATTTGTATGGGTTAAGATTGTGTAGACTAGAGGCTCTCTCTCGCGCCCGGGTGCGCGGGGGGGTGCAAATTTAGTTAAAAAATTTGTCGATTTATGCCTCGGACCGCCGAACACGAATGTAGCTCCGAAATGGCCTAGCTTGACAAACCAACCTTTTGTATTTTTTTTCCGTCCCCAAAACGACTGTAACAACAATATATCAATATTAATTACGTGTTGATGATATTGATTTTGTAACAGCAGAAAAAAATAAAACCCATTTGATTTGTAACTGCTCTGAATTGATTTCTCAGTTTTAATTGTCATTAAAATGAGATCTCTACAGCAGTATAATTGAGCAGTTCGCTTTGTTTTTTAACACACAATTCAACAGTCTCTCACCCTCTTGCTTTTAGCGTTTCTTTGGCCCTGTTATTCTTTCCGTGGTGACTCATTCCAGGCACATCGAAGTTCGCCGGAGGTACTATTTTGCAGTCACTGTCCGGTCTGTCCGTTGTATCCTGGGAGACATGCGTCCAACGTATCCTCAAGCACAACATCGGTGAGGGGGCGAATTTGTCTTAAGGACAGTGTTGTTTTACACGACTCGGACAAACCCATCAACAACCTTTTCCAGTTTCTGTTTTGTTGTAATTTATATTTTGTTTCTGTTCAATATTGTTGTAATATTTTCTAACACAAAATTCGTGCTAGCATAGATTAGTGTGATCTTGTAAACGTTTCTCCAGATTAATAATAATATTCTCTCCCCTTCCCGTGGACGAGCCAAGTTGGTGAACCACGTAAATTTGTGTTTTTGTGATTGCTTGCTTTTTTCATCAAGTCTTGTTTATTGCTTTAACATATAAGAATTATTGAAATATACAAGTTCAAATAATATGAGGGTGTGTGATCTGTGAGATTCATTTAAATAATGTTGCTGGAGAGAAAGACAAGAAGAAAATACCTGGTCCCTTCTTCTGTCATTTACAATTTTCTATACATTCTCTTTTCCTTTTGCCATACCCCCCTTTTCATATTCTCATGGCTGCTCCTGGAAACATGTTTATCCTTTAATTTTCCTGCTATTATAATCTCTCTCTCTCTCTCTCTCTCTCTCCCTCTTCTTATAACTCAGGAAAGAAAGAGAAGCTTTCATTTCTTGGCTCAAAGAATAACAACTATGGGGAGAGCACCTTGTTGTGACAAAGCCAATGTGAAGAAAGGGCCATGGTCACCTGAAGAAGATGCCACCCTCAAATCTTATATCGAGGAAAAAGGCACCGGCGGCAAACTGGATTGCTTTGCCTCAAAAGATTGGTATATACATCATATATATATACTTAGCCAACAAATTAATTTACGCTCTCATTATTATTTCCATTTTCACTTATACGTCTATGTATTTTGTACTTTCTTGATCTTTTGTTGATTAATACTCTACTTTTATGTATTTATCAGGGCTCAAGAGATGCGGTAAGAGCTGCAGGCTTAGATGGTTGAACTATCTCCGTCCCAATATCAAGCACGAGGATTCTCAGAGAAGAAGATAACATAATTTGCAACCTCTATATTAGTATCGGTAGCAGGTAAAGCACCCTTCTTCATTCACAATCATAAATTGTTTCTAAAAAGTTCAAGATTACTTGTTGGAAATTTTAACATGTGCCCTGTGTAGGAGTATGCTTTACATATAACTAAGTTTATCTATTTTTATTTTTTCGTTTAATCTAGGGTTTCTTATGTTTTCATGTATAGGTGGTCTATTATTGCAGCGCAATTACCTGGACGGACTGATAATGATATAAAGAACTATTGGAACACAAGGTTGAAGAAGAAGCTCTTAGGTAAGCAGCGAAAAGAGTATCAGCAAGCTCGCAGAGGGGGAAAGTTATCAGAGATGAAAAAAGGTATCAGAGAAAGTTCTATTATTCAGTTAATGGCAACCAAACCCTTACTGGCCAGATCTTCCGTGCTTCCCACCTGGGCCCTACTCAAATCAAGAGCCATGTTTCAACGATCACAAATTCCATCCGGAAATTATTAATCAAGCTTGGAGGAAGATTTTCTGGTGATAATAGTCATAATCCAAATAATGGGATCACGAATTATGCGTCTCAGTTTCCACTTGATACTTCCATGGTGGAGCCACCGTATGAGCCATCAATTAGTAATATTTCTGCCTCTTCATTGCCAAATGATGAATACGCACCGATCTTGCCTGGAGAAAGTGGTAATTTCACAGATGATCAGTTGGAGGAGATGGTTTATAATGGGAATAAAACGCAAAGATTACATGGGATGGAGTTTTTATATGAAGAAGAGATGGTAAACATTAATCAAAGAAGTGGGGAGTAGTTCTGGGGTTGGTCAAAGCATGGATTGGGGTGAGATGAGCTCTCTAATTTGCCCTACTACTACTAAAGCAGTTTCTTGTTCCAACTACAATGGACTTCTTCAACAAGAATCTGTTTATGATCAAGGATTGAACTAGCATGTGGCGAATTGATCAATATTGATGGCATTGTAAATTTGTTGTGTTCGTACGTACGAGCGAGGAGCTTGTGTGAGGAAACCCTAATATTATTTTATTTTAATTCACTGAGGATGTTTGTTTGCCTATTTGTTTCTCTTCAGTTGATTTATGTGCTCTACTAAGGGCTAGTGTGCCTTCTTTTTTTGATGTAGTTATATTATTTTCTCTTTGTTAATCGTCCTCATGAGTGTCTAACTTTATTTGATGATGATATATATATATATATATAAGGGGATCTCTTGAATAATAAAGATATGGGTTTTTTTTGTTTATTGATATTGGATCAGATGGATGTCAGTAGAAGGAATTTATTGGAAACACAAGAATTAGTGAACTAGTACAACATAGTATTTGTTTGATATTGTGGCTACTACTTGCTGGGGTTTAGTAAGTAGAGTATTTACCAAAAATTTGATCCATTAATAGTGAATCAACCACTACAAAAAAACTCTCTTTTTAGGACAGCTAATTGTCTCATTAAGTTGCCTTTAATTTGCCTATGAAACCGTCCCTAATTGTATTTGAGACACTAAGGGTCTCATTAAGTTGGTGTCACAAATACTTTTAGGACGGTTAATTTAGTCTCTATTTTGCCAAAAATGTACTTGGTTGTGAAAATTTTTTAGACTACTTTAGTTCCGGTCTCAAACTAGTGTCCTTAATTGAACTCCCAAAAACTTTTGCTGTCTCAAATAGTGTCAAATTGAGACACTTTAAATGTATGTCTCAATATATAGGGTCTCTAAAAGTCATTTTTTTAGTAGTGTAAGTATAGACTGGTCTTTTGAATCTTATGATATACTCCGTTGGTACGTAGGTAAAAAAACATATAGAGGTAGATTAATCAACTTCCCTTCCAATTCTCATCTATTTATCTTAATTTTGTACATATAATTCTCCATATGTTCATCTGTATAGGTAGGGTTTGAACATCTAGTAAAGCTGATGCTTAAAAAAATTGTCTGCAAACAAGGATTTAAATCATGCCTTAACTAAGTCTAAGAGTGAGCCAAATGACTTCATCTATAGATTGAGGAAACCCTAACATGGAAAAGGGGGTTGTAGTGAGCATTTCAAGACATAATGCATGACCTTTTGTAAAAAATCTACTCTCTTCGTCCCAAATAATCTTTCCATTTGACTATTAAAACTTTTAAGGATATGACCACTTGCTTCACGTCATATTTTGTTTATTCACTTTTAAGTCCAAATTGTAGAAATGGGAAGAACTTTTTGGGACAATGAGAAATGACAAATGAGAAGATCATTTTGGGCTTGGGGAGTACTCCCTCCGTTCCGGGAAAGTTGGAACATGAAAGGGGAAACACAAAAATTAAGAAATGAGTATTATATTAAAAATGAAAGGTTGAGAGGAAGAGAGAGAATAGTGGGGGTGAAAAGAGAATGAGTTGAGAATAATGAGTGTTGTGAGGAAGAGAGAGAATGAGTGGAGAATTATAAAAGTAATAAAGAGTTTTCTTATTTGGACTTGTTGCAACTTAATGGAATACCAAAAATGACAAATTGTTGCAACTTTCCCGAAACGGAGGGAGTATATTGCTTTCCAATCAAAGAACTTCATAGATCATTAGTCATCCTAGAGAGGGAGTTAAAAATTGGGAGTTCAAAAGTCGTTGATGGAACATATAAACTGAGACAGGGTTAATCACAATTTCTATACGTTGGGCTAGCTAATATTTACCTAATAAAGTTGATCAATTATTATGTAGCTATCAATTCAGTTAACAGTAGTGAATAATATAATGCTATTACAACAGTTTTCAATTTAAACAACTTACATTATGTTGCTTCAGCCCATGCATCACGTATACTCCCTTCGTCCCACTATAAGGTTCTTACTTTTACTTTCACTTTGCACGGAGATTAAGAAAAAGTAAATGTTGTGAGTGTGGAAAGTAAAGTAAGAGATAGAAAGTGTGTAGAGAGTTTTTGTTGTGAGAATGACAAGTGGGTCCTAGTTTCCATTTTAGGTAATAAAGTAAAGTAAAAACCTTGAATTGAGACAAACTAAAAAGGAAAGTAAGAACCTTAAATCAGGATAGAGGGATATAACTTTGTTCTTCAAATTCTCATATATATATATATATAATACGGTCGTGCTCCTGTGAGAACCTAAATATCGTGAGAACCGTGAGAACTTGATACATTAGGTTTTTTACCTAATGTATCCAATGGTTCACTTGGATACATTGGATACATTACTTGGATACATTGGTAAAACTAATGTATCCAATGGTGATCACTTGGATACGTTACTTGGATACATTAGGTTCTTACCTAATGTATCCAAGTTCTCACGATATTTAGGTTCTCATTTGAGCATCTACATTATATATAATATATTATATATATATATATATATATATATAAACCTTCCATATATAATCTGGTTTTGCAGGTTAATTACAAAGCTCTTTATCATTCATGTTTCATTTCTCTCTCTCTCTCACTCTCTCAAGTAAACAAACAAAAAGAACTAGGGCTGGATGGTAAGGTATACAGACTATTTTTTTCTTGTATCGGTACCACCAAGATGAAGTTGGTACACGAAAATGAGTATCAGTACCCAACCGTCAAACTCGGTATACCAACTTCTTGGTATGGTTGGTACTCGGGTTGGTACGGTTGGTACTACACCTCTACCAAAGAAATTTTTGTAGAGTTGTTCAAAACACAAGAAGGAAAAGTGGAAGACAAATTACTATACTACTAAGTTATATCAAGATAATCCCAACTTCACTACATTAACTTCATAAGTTACATAAAAGACGTTTTCATTAAGATTAAGTATAGAAAAGTACAAAACATAAATATAGACTGTTTTTCCTATATACATTTCAGTACAGTTTTCCTTCTAATCCAAAGTAAGTTGCCCTGGTGAACATATATACAGAACATAACTTCCTCAACATCGAATTCCTGAAATTCCTCCCTCATTACAATTCCACAATCACATAAAATCAACAAATATACTATTAGGGGTTAAGATTAGATTAGATTTTTAGTTTAGTAATATTTTATATATTTTCTATTAAATATATAATAAAAATTATTTTTATAAAAATATACTCGGTACTCGGTATACCAAACCAAATCATATTTGTGTACCGTGTACCAACCAAAAATGCATACGGTACGGTAGTACCATACCAAACTTTTCAGTATACCGAAGTTCGGTATACCAAACCCTTTGGTACTCGGTTGGTTTGTTTAGTTGGTACAAATGGTCAGCTCTAAAAAGAACACTAAATAAAATTTGAGGTTCGAATATCTCTCAAAAAGCAAAACAAAACAAAAGGAAGACCACTGAATATAGGGAAGAATTAGGTACATAGAACTTTGCTTCTAACTCTCAGCATCAATCAATAGCTTCTTTTTTTTTTTTTTATAAGGATTCTTAATTCTTTTGTGCATGAATTTGTTGGCTGACCAAACAATTACTCCTATATTAGTAGTTGATTATTTGGACCAGTTACAGTATATAAATTCGCTGACTTTTCGATCATTCTGAATCTTAGTTTTGGTAAGCACCAAGGGTCCGGAGTTGTTGTAAATGTGTTGACATATATAAATTGAAATCTAGCTGTACATCTATCCCTAATCCTTTTCTAGCTTTAATAACAACACACAAAATCATCCATCGATAACTAGTTTAATTATCAGTTTATGATCTATATTGGTGGTCGTATATACCAATAGCCTTCTGGCCTTAGTGGTATCCGGGTGGTGTGTAAGGGCTTCCCTTAGGAGAGATCCTGGGTTCGATTCCCTTGGGGAAACTATAGATTTGTAAATGATGGCAATTGTTTTGCCCTTAGGAGAGATCCTGGGTTCGATTTCCCTTGGGGGACTATAGAAACTATAGATCTGTAAATGATGGCAATTGTTTTGCCCTTAGGAGAGATCCTGGGTTCGATTTCCCTTGGGGGAACTATAGATCTGTAAATGATGGCAATTGTTTTGAAATGAATGATATGTTACAACTTGTCAAAAATATACTCCCTCCGTCCCACAGACTAAGGTTCTTACTTTACTTTTTTGGTTTGTCTCAGACTAAGGTTCTTAGTTGCTTTACTACTCTAAAATAGACAATGAGACCCACTTGTCATTCTCACAAAAAAAACTTCCTACCCATTTTCTCTCCTACTTTCTTCTACTTTACTTTTCATACTCACAACATTTACTTTTTATTAATCTCCGTGTAAAGTTAAACCAAGAACTTTAGTCTGGGAAGGAGGGAATAGGTAGTATATAGTATACTGATATTCATCCACAATAGTTACTGTACTCTAGGCCTAACTTTTCTGTCGAAGAAATGTATGTACGTCACTGAAGTCTGAAGGTCAAGCCATCTATGTGGAATATTGCAATCTATTTATTACTACCCATTACTCACGTCTCTAAAGAGTATCTAAATTTTATTTTAAGGGATATAATTTTTTGTATAATTTATGGCAAAATTTATATATAATCTTGTAATCCCTATACAAACATTTAGTTTTTGCAAGTATAAAAGAGACCGGTGAAAAAAATTTCGAAAAAAAAAAACATTTAGGGCAAAGTTATGATCAAAATGGACACTGATTTTGGAACAAATTTTTTTAAAAATAGACACTCATTTAAGGACAGAGAGAGTAGCAAGTTTGTTAAAAAGGCACTACAAAATACAGTAAACTGAAAGAAAAGGAGTGTAGACAGAAAATGTTTAATTATGTAAATCAAATAACAGCAATTTTGAAAATATCTGTATGAATAAAAAAAAATTATTCATAAATCATGTAATAATACGTAATCCATAAAATAATGACACATTTAAAGTTGTTAAAAAAACCTCCATATATATAAATTGTTTCAATTGGTCTCTGGTGGGTAAAATTTAAAACATTCTCATAGTACAACTGGGCTTAAAGATAAAAAAAATGGTACTCCATCACAGGCAAAAAGACACTAATAATATGACCAAAATAAAGTTAGATAACAAAAAGCTTAATTCTCCTTACCAAATTAAATTCATGTAAAGTAAAAAAGAATATCCCTTACTAAGAAGAAGCAAAACAAAAAAGCCCTAAGCAAGCAACCAAATTTTTTTTTCTAAATTTTGACTTTAGTGCAAGGCCCATTCTGTCAACCTAAATGATGTTAATAATCCCCAAGATTATCTGTAATTAAGGCTTATCAACAGTCATTGACAACAGCCAAACGACGACTATTGTCTCTGCTTTTTCAATATTCTTTTTTATTTTTCTCATTACTTAAATAATAATTAAAGATTTT